>WOXC01003604.1:0-241889 GCA_011680675.1 Gymnobelideus leadbeateri
CACAATAATATTCCATTACATTCATATACCACAACTTGTTTAGCCATTCCCCAATCGATGGGCACCCCTTTAGTTTCCAATTCTTTGCAACCACAAAAAGGGCTGCTAAAAATATTTTTGTACATATGGGTCTTCCTCCCACTTCTGTGATCTCTTTGGGATATAACCCTAGAAGTGGTATTGTTGGGTCAAAGGGTATGAAATTATTTATAATCCTTTGGGCATAATTCCAGATTGCTCTCCAGAATGGTTGGATAAGTTCACAACTCCACCAGCAATGTATTAGTGTTCCAATTTGTCCACATCCTCTCCAGCATTTGTCACTTTCTTGTTTTGTCATCTTAGCCAATCTGACTGGAGAGATGTGGTATCTCAGAGTTGTTTTGATTTGCATTTCTCTAATTAATAGTGATTTAGAGCATTTCTTCATATGCTTATAGATATCTTTAATTTCTTTCTCTGAAAACTTCCTATTCATATCCTTTGACCATTTCTCAATTGGGGAATGACTTGTATTCATATAGATTTGGCTCAATTCTCTATAAATTTTAGAAATGAGTCCTTTATCAGAGACACAAGTTGTAAAAATTCTTTCCCAATTTCCCACCTCCCTCTTGATCTTGGTTACATTGGCTTTGTTTGTACAGAAGCTTTTCAATTTAATGTAATCAAAATTATCCATTTTGCATTTTATAATGCTCTCTAATTCTTGTTTGGTCCTAAAATCTTCCCCTCTCCACAGATCTGTCAGGTAAATTATTCCTTGCTTTCCCAAATTGCTTACAGTATCATCCTTTACACCTAGATCATGCACCCATTTGGACTTGATTTTGGTATATGGTGTTAGATAGTGATCTATGCCCACTTTCTGCCATACTGTATTCCAGTTTTCCCAGCAGTTTTTGTCAAATAGTGCATTCTTTTTTTTTAATTTTTTTTAATTTTTTTAATTAATTTATTAGTTTAGTGTCAGTTAACAAGATTCAATTCCATAGTTCCTTGATTTTCAAATTTCCTTTACTTCCCTCCCCCCTCCCCTCATGACATCATATAGTACAGTATAGGGTCTGCAAATGCATTCATATTAAACATTATTCCAATTACAAAGGCATATTGTACTAGGTGGGATGAAAGATGGTAAGGAAGAAGTAAAACCAAACAATGAGAAGAACAAGATCATTTAGTTTGCTTCCATCAGGATTCAGGCTCAGTTCTTTCTAGTTATATCTCTGGATGGTGCATTTCTCACTTTCTTGAGTCATTCGGGATTAACTTATATCACTGCATTGCTGAAAAGAGTCCAGTCTGTCATAGTTGGTCGTCACAGATATGGTATGTCTGTGATTGTATACAAATTTCTTCTGATTCTACTCTTCTCGCTCAGCATCAGTTTGTATAAGTCTCTCCAGGTAATTATGAAATCCGTCACCTCCTCGTTTCTTATAGCACAATAAAATTCCATTACATTCATATACCACAACTTGTTTAGCCATTCCCCAATTGATGGGCACCCCTTTAGTTTCCAATTCTTTGCAACCACAAAAAGGGCTGCTAAAAATATTTTTGTACATATGGGTCTTCCTCCCACTTCTATGATCTCTTTGGGATATAACCCTAGAAGTGGTATGGCTGGGTCAAAGGGTATGAAATTATTTATAATCCTTTGGGCATAATTCCAGATTGCTCTCCAGAATGGTTGGATAAGTTCACAACTCCACCAGCAATGTATTAGCTTTCCAATTTGCCCACATCCTCTCCAGCATTTGTCACTTTCTTGTTTTGTCATCTTAGCCAATCTGACTGGAGAGATGTGGTATCTCAGAGTTGTTTTGATTTGCATTTCTCTAATTAATAGTGATTTAGAGCATTTCTTCATATGCTTATAGATATCTTTAATTTCTTTCTCTGAAAACTTCCTGTTCATATCCTTTGACCATTTATCAATTGGGGAATGACTTGTATTCATATAGATTTGGCTCAATTCTCTATAAATTTTAGAAATGAGTCCTTTATCAGAGACACAAGTTGTAAAAATTCTTTCCCAATTTCCCACCTCCCTCTTGATCTTGGTTACATTGGCTTTGTTTGTGCAGAAGCTTTTCAATTTAATGTAATCAAAATTATCCATTTTGCATTTTATAATGCTCTCTAATTCTTGTTTGGTCCTAAAATCTTCCCCTCTCCACAGATCTGTCAGGTAAACTATTCCTTGCTTTCCCAAATTGCTTACAGTATCATCCTTTACACCTAGATCATGCACCCATTTAGACTTGATTTTGGTATATGGTGTTAGATAGTGATCTATGCCCAGTTTCTGCCATACTGTATTCCAGTTTTCCCAGCAGTTTTTGTCAAATAGTACATTCTTATCCCAAAAACTGGGGTCTTTGGGTTTATCGAACAATAGATTACTATATTCATTAACTGCTGGGTCTCCTGTGCCTAATCTATTCCATTGATCCACTACTCTACACCTCTGCCAGTACCAAGCAGTTTTGATGACTGCTGCTGTATAATACAGATTAAGATCTGGCATAGCTAGTCCACCTTCCCTAGCATTTCTTTTCATTAATTCCCTTGATATTCTAGACCGTTTGTTTTTCCAAATAAATTTTGTTATTATTTTGTCTAACTCTAGAAAGTAGTTTTTTGGTAAATTGATTGGTATGGCACTAAATATATAGTTTAGTTTGGGTAAAATTGTCATTTTTATTATATTAGCTCGACCCAGCCACGAGCAATTGATATTTTTCCAACTATTTAGATCTGATTTTATTTGTGTGAGAAGTGTTTTGTAGTTGTGATCATATAGATTCTGGGTTTGTTTTGGCAAGTAGATTCCCAAATATTTTATAATGTCTACAGTGACTTTAAATGGGATTTCTCTTTCTATCTCTTGCTGTTGAGTTTTATTAGAGATGTACAGGAATGCTGAGGATTTATGTGGGTTTATTTTATATCCTGCAACTTTGCCAAATTTATTTATTGTCTCAAGTAGTTTTTACTTGATTCTCTAGGATTCTCTAAGTATATCATCATATCATCTGCAAAGAGTGATAGCTTGGTCACTTCTTTGCCTAATTTGATTCCTTTGATTTCTTTTTCTTCTCTAATTGCTACTGCTAGTGTTTCTAGTACCAGATTGAATAAGAGGGGTGATAGTGGACACCCTTGTTTCACTCCTGATCTTATTGGAAAGGCTTCTAGTTTATCCCCATTGCATATAATACTTGCTGATGGTTTTAGATAGATGCTAGCAACTATTTTAAGGAAGGCTCCATTTATTCCTATACTTATGCACTCAGGGATATAAAACTTCCCCTGAGAACTGCCTTTAGTGCATCCCAAATTTTGGTATGTTGTCTCATTATTATCATTCTCTTGAATGAAATTATTGATTGTTTCTATAATTTCTTGTTAGACCCACCAATTTTTTAGGATTAAATTGTTTAATTTCCAATTAGTTTTTAGTCTATCTTTCCATGGCCCTTTATTGCATATAATTTTTATTGCATCATGATCTGAGAATGATGCATTTAATATTTCTGCTTTTCTGCACTGGATTGTGAGGTTTTTATGCCCTAGTACATGGTCTATTTTTGAGTATGTACCATGCACTGCTGAAAAGAAAGTAAATTCCTTTTTATCCCCATTCAGTTTTCTCCAGAGATCCATCATATCTAGTCTCTCTAAGATTCTATTCACCTCCTTAACTTCTTTCTTGTTTATTTTGAGGTTAGATTTATCGAGTTCAGAGAGGGGAGATTAAGGTCCCCCACTAGTATAGTTTTGCTATCTATTTCTTCCTCTAATTCCTTTAACTTCTCCTCTAGGAATTTGGATGCTATACCACTTGGTGCATATATATTAAGTAGTGATATTGCTTCATTCTCGATGGTACCTTTTAGTAGGATATAGTTTCCTACCTTATCTCTTTTAAATAGATCTATTTTTGCTTTTGCTTTATCTGAGATAAGTATTGCTACCCCTGCTTTTTTTACTTTAGCTGAGGCATAATAAATTTTACTCCAACCTTTTACCTTTACCCGTGGGTATCCCTTTGTTTCAAATGTGTTTCTTGTAGAGAGCATATTGTAGGATTATGGTTTTTAATCCATTCTGCTGTCCACCTCTGTTTTATGGGAGAGTTTATCCCATTCACAGTAATGATGACTATCTGTCTCTTCCCCTCCATCCTATTCCCTCCCCTGTTTATGTTTTTGTTTCTTCCTTCTCCCTTCCCCTCCTTGAAGTTTTCCCTTTTGACCACCCCCTCCCTCAGTATTCCCACCCAGTGACCCCCCTTCTTAACCTACCCTCTCCCCTTACTACTATTTCCCTCCCTTATAATCCCTCCCTTTAGTCTCCTCCTTTTCACCCCCCCCTTACCCTCCCACTATCTATAGGATACAATAAATTTTTATACTTATCAGAGTAAATTACTCCCCATTTGATTCCAAACCAATGAGAGTAAATTTCAAACAGTGCTCCTCTCCCTCCCTCCTTTTCCTCTATTTAATGAATTTATGTGTCTATTCTTGTTAGAATCTTAAACTTCACTGATTAATTTGATCCTTCTTTGAACCAGAACCAGTGAGAATAGTGGTTAAATGACGTTCTTCTCCCTCTTTCTTTCCCCTCTTCTATAGTGTGTTTTGATGCCTCTTCAGATGGCATATTTTACCTTTTCCTAGCTCATCCTTTCCTTTTTCCCATTACAGTACCTTTGATCCCCTTAATAGTCTTTTTTTTTTAGACTTCATGTTAATGCATTCATACCCACACCCTCTAAGTATAACCCTTTTGAAGGTCATGATAATCATAAAGATTTCGAATATTGACAGTTATCAGCTCCACATATAGGGATGTGAACATTTTGCTCTTGTTGCTTCCCAAGTAATGAGCGTGTGTTTGTGGGTGTGGGTATGTGCACTTCTGCATGTGTGAGTCTATGTTACCCTTGTTTACCTTTTTATGTCCTTCTGGAGTCTTGTAATTGGAGATCAAATTTTCCATTGAGCTCTGGCTTTTTCATTAGGAAAGTCTGGAAGTCCCTTACTTCATTAAACATCCATCTCCTTGCCTGAAAGATTATGCTCAGTTTTGCCAGGTAGTTAATCCTTGGTTGTAGTCCTAGCTCTCTTGCCCTACGAAATATCAAATTCCAGTCCCTCCGCTCTTTTAATGTAGAAGCTGCTAGGTCCTGTGTGATCCTACCTGTAGTTCCTCGATATTTGAATTGTTTCTTTTTAGCTGTTTGTAGAATTTTTTCTTTAATCTTGTAATTCTGGAATTTGGCTACTATATTTCTTGGAGTTTTCAGTTTGGGATCTCTTTTAGGAGGAGTCCGGTGAATTCTATCGATAGCTATTTTATCTTCTGATTCCAGGACTTTAGGACAGTTTTCTTTGACAATCTCTTGGAGGATGTTGTCTAGACTGCTTTTTTCATCATGGTTTTCTGGTAGACCAATAATTCTTCTTTTTTTTTTTTTAAAGCAATTGGGGTTAAGTAACTTGCTCAAGGTTACACGGCTAGTCATTATTTATGTGTGGGTGCTCATTTTCTGAGGCTGGATTTGATCTCGGGTCATCCCAACTCCAAGGCCTGTGCTCTTACTCACTGCGCCACCTAGCCTCCCCTTTAGGGCAATTGGGGTTAAGTAACTTGCCCAAGGTTACATGGCTAGGTTTTTGTTTGTGTGGATTAAGTGTCTGAGGCCGGCTCCGAACTCAGGTCCTTCTGACTCCAGGGCCAGCGCTCTATTCACTGCACCACCTAGCCGCCCCTAGACCAATAATTCTTAAGTTGTCTCTCCTGGATCTGTTTTCTAGGTCAGTTATTTTTCCAGTGAGATATTTTACATTTTCTTCCAATTTTTTGATTGTTTTGTTTTGTTTTGTTTTGTTTTTTGATTGACTCCTGCTGCATCATAGAGTTCTGAGTTTCAGTTTGATTGTATCTAATTTTTAGCGAATTATGGTCTTCAGTTAGTTTTTGAAGTTCCTTTTTTAGGGAGGTATTTTCTTTTTCCAAGTTGGTCACTGCCTCCCTGATTTGGTCTTTAAAATTTTTCTTAAGCTCCTCCAGGAATGCTATTTGGGCTTGAGACCAGATCATGTTTCCTTCTGTGGTCTCTGGTGTGGGTAGAGAGTCTATATTGTCCTGTGTGTTTTGTTGTTCTTGCTCTGCATAGTATGCTTGAATAGACTTTCTTGCCTTTCCCTTCTCCTTTTCAGTTTCCTTCCTTCCCATTGTGACTTCCTGTTTCTTAGTGTCTCAGGCTATGAGTTTAGGGCCTGATCCTTGACTTTGAATACCTCTGGGTGGCTAGTTTATGGCTAAGTCAGGGAAGTCAGTGAGGAATGTAGATGTGTAGGTGGGGGTGAGTCTGACCACTTCAGATTTCTGCCTCTATACCCCTGGGCTATAAGTAGGCTTTTGTTGGTGAGGTGAGGTGGGGCTTGTTGGGTCCCCTCCCTCTCTTCTCTTCAGACTCCTGGCAGTCTCAGTTACACCCCTTCTTGGAGATTCTCAAGCCTGAGGCTATTTCCATTAACTTGGGATTTCAGTCTGGGTGGGAGACTTATCTTTGGGTTTTCTGCTTCATGAAGGAGGGATAGGAGGAATGGAGCAGCTAGAATTTACTTTGCCATTCCAGCCCCTGTATTATACAGGCAGGCAGTTTCTAAACTTCCAGGCTGGGGGCTGAATGCAGCCAGGGAAGCCACTCTCTCCACTGGGGGCCCGACTCTCCTACCTGGCTCCAATGATCTTTTCCCTCCTCGAGATGACTGAGATTCGGCCTTGGTAAGTCTGCAGGCTGGGGCTTTTGCTCCCTCTGGTGTAGTCTGCTTGTCTGCTCTTAGGTCTGAGCTGTGCAGACCCCACGCGCTCTGCACTCGACCTGTGCGGACACACTGGGCAACCTCCTGGGCTGGATTCTGCCACGCTCTGTCTTCCAGTGGGCTGTTTCACTCCAGAATCCGCTCAGATTCACCCTTTGAAACTTAGTGACCGAGGAGCTCAGTGAGGTTACTGCTTCCTTTCCGCCATCTTGGCTCCGCCCCCTCAAACTTCTGTAGCACTTTCTTCTCAGTGTTTATGGTCAGGTTCAAATGAGATAATGTATGTAAAGCATTTTGTCAACTTTAACATGCTTTATGAATGTCATTTATAACTATTACTCCCATAAATCTTTAGGGGAAGTTCTACATGGAAGGCCTTTATAAAATTTGTTTTTTTAAAACCTTTTATAGATGTCAGTACTTGGGCTACCTATTGATCCCTCCTTTTTCAGTCATACATTTCCTGGGTGATATCTCCTGGCATGCTTCCTATATGTGTTGGTGATATGCTCTGACCTATTTATGCCCATGACATACCTCCCAAGTGCCGTTTGGGCCACCCACGATATTGACAAGGATATTGTGTCATTCATAGCCAGATGGACATCAGAGGGAAAATACACCAACAATTCCATAATTTCATCAATGTAGATATTCCCTCCAAAGGTAAGCTCATAATCCATCCACCTCATAGCATTGTGAGTGATTCTATTGGTAACAAAAGTTTGGATGTTTGTGTCATGGAGAAGTTGCTTATATTAATGGAGTTGTTGAAAGTACTCTGCAGTTCTCTACATGCATTCAGCCTTTTATTCCACCTGGGTCCATCTTGTTTTCCAACTGCATGTCTGTTAGACAGCTAGGTGATGCAGTGGATAGTCCTGGAGTCAAGAAGATATGAGTTCAAATGAGGACTTAGATGTTTACTAAGCTGCATGACTCTGGGTAAGTAATTTTCTGCCTTGGTTTCCTCAACTGTAAAATTAGGATAATAATATTACCTTTCCCACTATGTTTATTGCGGGATGAAATAAATATTTCTACACTGCTTAGAATAATACTTGACAAATATCAGATGCTCAATAAATACTTGTTTCCTTCCCATCCAAATGTCTTGATGGATTAAATCAATGGACTGAGCATTTTAACTACATAGCTTAATCTGGATAATGGATATTCTTCTTTTATTTGGTTTTTCCTCTGCAGGTTTTTTGGGTTTATCTCTCTTGAGTGGCTATGGATATTGTGTAAGCTGTGTAGTCCTATGCAGTTTGAAACAATCAGCTCCTCATCAACAAACAGAAACATTGGGAGAGCTTTACCATCAACTTTGCCATCCATTTGGACTCTGGGACATTCTACATGATAGTGGCAGATAAATATGCCTCGATTTTATGCTTCTGTCAATATGACTAACCACAATTTACCAATCACCAATTACCTTGAACAAACTGAGCTCTATGGTCACATCTACTGAGGAGGACTCTCGTATGATTTTAACATATAAGTAGGAGAAACCTTGCTTGAATTCGGTATTTGAGATCACATTTTGCTCTGAAGTCCAAATACACATTTTCATTGTAATCTTATAAGAAACTGAGGTCTTGCTCCTAAACACTGACTACTACTCCTGACCAGCTCCTACTCACACTGACAAGTCATGTTTCTAGAGGTGAGGCTTGTTACTGCTCTCCTTCAAGGTTCTAGGGGTACCCTGTGATGGGTGGTGAGGTTTTGTCTAATATCATTGGCTCTGGCAACCATTCCAGGGCATTCTCCTTTCTCATAACCACCAGTGAATAGTCCCTCAGCCTCATTTAAGCTATTAGCAGCAAAGAGCTTTCACAAAGATATTTTCTGATAAAGATGTATTAAGAATAGAAGTATAGGGGTGGCTAGGTGGCGCAGTGAATAGAGCACTGGCCCTGGAGTCAGGAGGATCTGAGTTCAAATCCAGCCTCAGACACTTAACATACACACATAAAGAAACTAGCCGTGTGACCTTGGGCAAGTCACTTAAACCCAATTGCCCTCCAAAAAACAAAACAAAATAACAACAACAAAAGAATAGATGTATAAAATATTCCTTCCAAAACCTGGCGGTTCCTTAAATAAACTCACTCCCTGAGACGAGTGGGTTCAAACTTTTCACCCCAGCAAATTCACTTCAAAATACAGCAATCACTTCAGGGGGAACACTCCACAAAGCTAGTCTCAGGCATGTCTGTTTTATTTCTGGACTGGACCCCCTTAGGCTTGTTCCTCAGGGCTGTGCTGGCTGCAAACTTCTGGCCCTGTTCCAGGCTTCTAAACTTCAAAATTATGTCCTCCTCTCCTCAATTAAGATGTTGTATATTCTAACCTTACTCTATACAGGTAGGGAAACCCAGTGCCTCTGTCAGGTAATATCCTCCAAATCTCTATCCCATCACCACTCTCTTGGACAGATTCTGTCTTTTAAATTTCCTAACTTTCTGCCTGAATTGGTAATACTTACATTGCTCTGGGCTATTTACTGAAAGGTCAACTACTAAAGCTGAAACTTAAATACTTTGGCCATATAATGAGAAGACAGGACTCATTGGAAAAGACCCTGATGTTGAGAAAGCTTGAAGGCAAGAAAGGAAAAGGGGAAGGCAGAAGATGAGATGGATAATGTCATGGAAACAATGAATGTGAACTTGTACAGACTTTAAGAGATAGTGGAGGATAGAAGGGCCTGGTGTGCTATTGTCCATGGCAGGGATAGAGAACCTGCAGCCCTGATGCCACATGTGGCCCTCTAGGTCCTTAAGTGTGAAACCTTTAACTGAATCCAAATTTCACAGAACAAATCCCCTTAATAAAAGGATTTGTTCTGTGAAACTTGGACTCAGTCAAAGGCCACACTTGAAGACCTAGAAGGCCACATGTGACCTCAAGGCCACATGGTTCATGGTGTTACAAAGAGTCAGACACAACTGAATGACTGAACAACTACAGATTGCTCCAGAATCTCTGGACAGAAACCTGGAGAGAGGTATGGAACGAGAGGCAATTTCCTTTTTGTCTTCTGAATATCTAGATGAGATGGTCTGGAAAGCCAAAGGAAAAAGAATCTCTCCTTCCTCTTGGGTCATCAAATCATTTGTTTCCCTCCCCTTCTCTTGTGCCATGAGTAGTACATGCCTCCTATTCTCTGTGTCTGAGGTCATCTTTCCATCTGCAAGGCCTGGGTTTTGCTTTCAGGTTCTCCCTTCAGCTTTCTACTCAGCACTAATTATGGGGTGCTTGGGTGCCTGTGCTTGAACCTCAGTTTGTAAAATCACATTTCTCTATAGCCTCAAATCTCCCCAGCCTCAGAGCATTATCTCTGCCCCTTCTCCCCCTGCCATTACTTTGCCTAGTAACCATTCATGGTCAAGCCCCAGCCAAATGTTTATCTCTCCTTGGTACAATAACCAGCTGTACCTATGAATCCTTCACTAAACTATCTATAAGTAACTCCCTAGCTCAGACAAATGTTTATCTCCCCTTCGTACAATACCAAGCTGTACCTATGAATCCTTCACTAGACTACCTATAAGTAACTCCCTAGCCCATTATATACATCCTGAATCCCTCGTTAGCTCGGGACATATGTGTACTCCCAACATCCCTCTTGTCAAACATGACGTTGATGGGTGGCAGACTGGGCACTTCTTGGGCAGCCCTGACCACTAGCTGACTTAGTGACATTTCAGACCTAAAACCACACCTCATCAGTTTCAGATGTCAATTCTACTCCTTACCTGTGATCCTGGGTTGTGGTATGGACCTTTCCCCTGGGCCTGGACTTGACTTTTCACAGAGATGGCAAGGGAGTGGGACAGAGGAGTGACAGGACAGGATAGGTGCTGCCTCGGGTTAGAGTTCTCCTTCACTGTATGGCTCTCCTGGCTTCCATTACCACAAGCTTCTACCACATGATCTAATCTAATAAACCAACAAGTGTAAGAATTTCCAATGGAGCTAGGAATAAGGAGACAAAATGAATAATGGTCCCTGCCCTCAAGGAGTTTACATTTTATTGGGAGAGAGGAGGAGAGGTAGGATGGGATATAATATATGAATAGTTAAATAATCTTCATGATAATTTAAAGGGATCTGAAAAAGCTTTCTGTAGGAAATGGCATCTGAGCTGAGACTTGAGAGAGGCTAAGGTAAGTTCTGGGAACAACATGTAGACCAGTTTATCTAGAATATAGAAGTGAAAGAGGACAATTTAACATTAGCCTACAAAATAACACAGCCTTATTGATATCAATCCAATCATACCTGACTTTTGTAACTATGTAATTTTTTTCTGTCATGTTTTAGTCTTGTCCAACTCTTTGTGACCCCATTTTGGGTTTTCTTGGCTAAGATACTGGAGTGGTTTGCTATTTCCTTCTCCAGCTCATTTTACAGATGAGGAAACTGAGGCAAACAAGGTTAAGTGACTTGCCCACGGTCATGCAGCTAATATCAGAACCCAGATTTGAATTCAGGTCTTTATAACTCCAGGTCCAGCACTCTATCTACTGTACCACCTATCTGCCAACTATTTATCTATGCTTTAAGTCCTAATACCTTTATCAGGTGAGAATACTTTGTGGACTGAAAGTAAAGAAAGAATCCAAGGTATAAACTAGGTGAGAATAATTTCCAGCTCCTCCTTTAGAATCTATCAGTTAATCAAAGGTGTAAACTAGGTAGAAATTGAATGAAGGCAAATGAGACCACAGAAGAAGTGTCTTGTGGTTTGTTGAAGAGAGTCACTCTTCCCTTGTAGAGCTTAGACAAAGCAAAAAAACCGGTTTGGAAATGAGGTATTCCAATGCAAGCCCAAGCCTAGAGGTGAACTTAATTTCAGTCAAGTCCCTTAATGGGCAATTGCTTGAGTTGGAAGGAGGGGAAAGAGGATAGAATCTGTCTCCTCCAACCATCCTGCACCCTACCCATCCCCATCAGTGAATTAGGGGGATGTTGACCCCAAACATGTGAAGATTTCCCCTGGTGCAACGGGTAGATGAGAACAATTTGTTCCAAAGGCTATGAAGGCAACTGAAGCAGGTGCTGTGAAGTGCTCAGAATTTGGTTAGACATCAAAGATGCCAAGGTCATCCACTGCATCCTGGGCCATTGTCAGTCATCCTGAGTTTTGTCTTGCCTTGACTTCCTTGATTCTGGAAGAGAGAGTGAGGTTGATGTCTTTGGGTAATTGCCTTATTTAAATTCAATTCACTCACAAGTTAAGACACCACCTCTTTGAAAACTGAGAACAAACAGCAACAACCAGAGGATGGTTTTGTGAACTTCCGAAAGAGAAGTTTGGACTTCTCATTTCCATCTTTGGTAGCACTGTCCCTAGAATAGCAGTTTCTGATGACAGAATCCATATCAGGAACCAAGAATGAACTTGACACACTGATTAAAGGCAGCTTCAGGATTCCACAAGAGCTGCAACCCTTAGAGACCAACCAGGGACTTAATGAGAATTCCATGAAAGGAGGAAATGACTTTTGGGAGTCATGTGTTACCCTTTGGCCACATGAATTCACTAAGTTTGAGCCCACTTGCCCCAAGAATTTTGTGTGTTTATAAAGGGAAAGTGTGTCACAGACTGTGATGGGGGTTCAGGAGGATGTTTTTTCTACCATTTGTTCTTACTATGCCATCTTAATAAATACCCTTTTCTAAAGCTAATTAAGTCTGTCTGACTGGCCATCAGTGGTGAGCATACCAGATGCAGTACTGGGAGGAAGCCCTACCCATATCCCTCAGGGATGACTGCAGAAACCTGAGAAGAGTCATGTTTCAGTCTTGTTCAACTCTTTGTGACCCCATTTGGGCTTTTCTTGACAAAGATACTGGAGTAGTTTGCTATTTCCTTCTCCATCTCATTTTACAGATGAGGAAACCGAGGCAAACAAGGTTAATTGGCTTGTCCAGGGTAACACACACCAAGTGTCTGAGTCCCTATTTGAACTCAAGTCTTTCTGACTCCAGGCCCAGTCATCTTCTGGGAACCCAATTTGACAATGTGAATGGGTGTTGAGAGAGTGAACCCAAAGAGGGTTTTACATAGTGATGCATTATAGGAGTATGAATAGAGTTCCCCAGCTGTATGCTTCTCAAGATTAGTCGTATCCTTTACTAAATCATTACTTTCTACTCTCTCAGATCCAGGACCATTCTCTTACAAAGCTAGTAATGGAAAGAGAATAGAGAATAGGTAAGCTGTGTGCTTAGCTGTACTACCCAGCTATCTCTTCAGCAGCCTTAATGCTGCTGCTGCTGCTGTCACCACCAAACAATTCAACAATTCTGCTTTTCACCCTTGAATCCTTTGCCTTCCGCTTTTGCGTTTCTTGCTGTGATGACCCTCAGCCCTGAGTTATTCTCACCTGATCCTGATGGTTAGAGATTATTTTTAGCCCTAGCTCCTAACACAGTTCCTTTGTGCTTATTAGAGCCTTCATTGGTGTTTGTTGAACTGAATTGAAATAGCTGGATTATAAATACCTGATTTCACAATGATCAAAGACAAATCTGAGATATCTATATATTCCATACCATACTATTCCATTCCCTAGCCCTTGCCCTCTCTGACAATCAGGCAAAAGAACGTATTGCCCTAATATGAGGGCATGGGTGGAACTTCCTGCCCCATAGTCTGTTGAAAAAACAGGAAGTGCTGACATTTCTCCAGGGTACACTTTTTGCCATTTTAATGTGCACACACATCCTAGTGTTACCACTTTATGGTTCTGAGTCATCATCATCATCATCAGAATTGACATTTATTTATATGGTGCTTTATAGTTTACAGAGTGCTTAATATGATATAACATCCCATTTAATGTTCACAACCAGTGAGACTAATCAAGTTTTATCTCTGTTTTATAGATGAAGAAACAGGCTCAGAGAGTTTAAGGGACTTGTCCAAGGTCATACTACTAATAAGTGTCAGTGACAGCTTGAACCCTATTGTTCTGAATTAAAATACAATTCTTCATTCATTATAATCACTGTTGTTTTGAACTTTTGGCTTCCTTGACATTCAACTCTCATTTTGTTCTCCCTTATCTGACTCTGGGAGCAAAAACTCCCATCAGCTGAACCAGGGAATCAGCCTCTGACCTGTGAGTGGCCTATTGATGATGGCCATTGTTTTATGTTATTCTATCACAGAATCTCAGAGTTGGAAAGAATGTGAGAGGCCATCTCCTACAACCCATACCTCAACAAAAATTCCTCTCATACAACATATAACATAAAATTAGTCATTCAGATTTTGCTTAGAGACTTCCTATAAGGAGAAAGTCACTGCTTCCCACTATATCCCTAGGTAACACATTCCAGTTTGGGATTAATGCTAATGATTAGTAAATTCTTACTTAAATGTAGCACAGATCTGATCCTTGGAAACTTCCAATCGCTACCTTCCCTTTGGGGTCAAGCAGAACCAGTCTCGTCCCTCAGGTACCTAAAACACTTATTATATGTTGCTTCTTCCCTTCCTCCTTCCTTACTCTTCATTTCTTTTGTGAGAACATTCCTAATTTGTTTTTACTAATAGTCATATGGATTAAGCTCAAGACCTTTATCTTCCTAGTTGTTTCCTACCTCTCAGGTAGAAAATAATTTACTATTTGTGACTTTGAAATGGAGAATTAGACTTTATAGTTGAACTACAGGAAAGCAGTTTTTTTAGCTCAATATTAGGGGAAAAAAACAACACCTTTCCTAACGAGCATGGCCATAAAATTTAAAGCATTGCAATAGAGTGTATTGAGATAGTAAGATCCTATCTTTTGAGATGTCTAAGGGGGAAAGAGCGAGGGATATTATAAAGAAGATTCATATTTTAGGTAAGGTGTTAGGAGTAGACCACATCAGCACCCTGTTTATTCAGGTCCAATGTTGGGATAAATTGAGGCACTCTTAAGTCATTGAACAGTTAACATATGAAAGTTTACTTTGCCCTAGCACAGCAAGGATAAGCAATAAAAACACAGTGATACTTCGATGCTTTGAATGTGGTTCCCCCAATCCCATTACCACTTAGAAATGCATCTGGTCAGTTGACAGGGTATGGTATCACAAGTGGTTTTCAGACATCCACCAAGGTGAAGCTGTGCTTCATCCATGTGGGTGGGACTTCTTAGGTATTTAGGTAAGCAAAAAGCTTGACAAGGGAGGCAGAGGTCAATGAGATCTCAGAGGCAATTTTGTTGCCTTTTAAGGAAAACTAATCCCTATTTGGGGGAAATAAGGAACCTTGGTCCTATCACATGGGGGTTGGGTTAAATAACTTCTAAGGTCCCTACCAACTCTAGGACATTGTTGGAGTATCATCATTAGTCATTAATGTTTCAGGACACAGGAGTCTAATTTCTCTTCCAGATCTTCAAATACACAATATTGAGTTTTTCTTGAAATCTCTTCTCCAGGTCAAACATCTCCATTTCTTCTATCTGGTTTTTAAATGGCATGATCTTGAGGACTTTCGCCATCCTGGTTGCTTTGTTCTGGATATTTTTGAACTTATTATTGTGGTTCCTAAAATGTGGTGCTCAGAATTCAACACAATACTCCATGTGGATTCTTACCAGGGCAGCATGCAGTGAGACCATCACCTCACTAGTTCAGGACTCTCTTAATGCAACTTAAGGTTGCATTAGCTTTCAGATTTAACTTTCATTTTTACTGTCTCCACTCCCCTCCTCAAAGAATAAGTCTGTTAATTCTTAAATGACAATGCAAATATTCTTATCTGTTTAGGCCTTTCTTTAATAGTGGCTCACATTTTCTTTAAAGATTCTGTCTCCACAAAGGCAATGGAAGAAAAAACGAGAGGATTTTTTCAAACTTTGAGATTCCTTGAGTATGCTGGTACAGGCCCATAACCCCTACTACTGGGGGAGGCAGAGTTTGGTGGATTGCTAAGAGCTGGGGAATTCTTAGATTTAGTAGAGTAAAGCTGATTGGGTATTAAGCACCTATAGGGTAGACCCCTGGGAGTAGGAAGAGGGCATCAGGCCACCTAAGAAGGGGAAACTGGTCAATGTTGGAAATGGAACAGGTCAAAGTGTTCGTGCTTATCAGTAGTAAGATTGGGTCTGTGAGTAACCATTGCACTTTAGCCTAGGAAAGATAGGGGGATTCAGTCTCAAAAAAATTAATTCAACCAATCATTGGAACATTCTGGGATTCTTTTATTCTAAGTGATGTAATTTCATTTGATTCAAAACAATAAGTGAATTCGTTGAAAAAAAATCTTTCAGAATGGGTTTTGAATTATTAACCAATGTTATCTAATATATCAGAAAGGTTATTATATGATTTAGCACTGGAAGGCAACTTTGAGTTGCAGAATTCACAACTTTAGCCAAAATAGTTCTTTTAAAAATGTATCTTGTTCACATGGAAACACATAAATTGCTCTTTAATTCTTTAGTTCTGCAATGCCTGGAGATCTGGAGGTCTACCTACAAACCCCTCTGTGCCTCTCTCTGACTCTTAGAGCAGTAGTTTGTCCCTCAGTTCTTGACTCCACCCCCTTTATTAGTAGAGTTTAATTCTTACAACACTCTAGGTGTTATTTCTTTATCTTCCAATCAAATCTCACAAACCTATGCCTCCAAACCATTTTCTTCCCAGGGAAAGTCTGAATCTCAGTGAGTGACCTCTATCATTTGCTAATACTTTGGGATCACTGGAAGAGACTTTACAAGTCAGTTGGTTCAAGTCTCTCATTTTACAGATGAGGAAACCAAAGACTTAATAGGTTAAATGACTTGCTTCAAGACATAGATAAGAAAAGGAAGAGATGCGATTAGGACCTACTTTTAACTTTCAATCCAGAGTTCTTTCCAGTGTGCCATTTAATCCAGGGGGTAAAATAAATTTAGCATATTAATATCAATCCCAGTCCACAGTATATACTTGAAGGCCCAAATCCTTCCAATCCCTTCATTAATCTTTCTCCCCACCCCTTACCCTCATCACCTCAGCATGAGGCAGTTTAAAAGCCTGGAAGATCCCTTATCTCTCATTCCTAGCTAGAAACAGGAAGGACTTTTACTCAGGATTTTTTATGCATAGCCATCAGTAGTAACTCTTTGTTGATACAATATATAAAATTGGAGAACTCCCAGAAGCCTTCCCTAAAGATGGCATGAATTGAGCAAGCTGTGTGTGATACCAGGCATTGTTTTTTTTCTCTTAGGATGCCATTTTTCAGCTCTTTGATCTTGAAGAATTGTCTTGCTACCCAGCACAAACATTTAATTTTTTTTCTTTTTCATACTGGACAAATTTAAGGGCAGGGTACTGGTGGTGGTGGTGAAGTGATATGTGTTACCCACCAAGGTAAAACTGCATGTATGGGGAGAGGGTAAATGGGCTGTTTAAAGCTCAAGGACCAATTCTTCAGTTTCTCTCTTTATTGTCAAACTCAGTGCCCTCTAAAATACCTTAACCAGGCTTTCTCCATCATTTCCATGGCCTTGGCTTTCTCTTGGTGAGAGAGGTATGAGTGCTATAAACATTTGATGTGCTAAATAGTAGGAGAGTATTCCTGAGGCAGACAAAAAGAAGCATAAGAAGGGGGGAAGAAAAAAGGAAGGAAGGAGGGAAAGAAGGAAGGAAAAAAGGGAAGGAAGAAGGAAAGAAATGAAATGTATGCATTAAGCTCCTTCTAAGCTCTATCTAAATGGTTTACAAATATTATCTCGTTTGATCCTCACAATAACCCTGTGAGGTAAGTGCTATCAGGATTCACATTTACAGTTTAGTAAACTGAGACAGACAGAGGTTAAATGATTTAGTTGCTCAGGGTCAAACAGTTAGTATATTAGACCAGATTTAAATTCAGATCTTCCTGACTCTAGGCCCAGCACTCCCATCTGTTACACCACTTAGTACTTTTGTGAGAGACATCACTGAGGCTCAATAGAAAGAATTTGGCAATTTAATGGGAGATAAGGGAGTTTTATTATTGTTCAGTTGTTTTTCAGCCATATTATATGACCCCATTTGGGGTTTTCTTAGCAGAAATTTTTGCTATTTCTTTCTCTACCTCATTTTACAGATGAGGAAACTGAGGCAAATAGGGTTAACTGACTCACCTGCAGTTTTACAACTAGTAAGGCTAGTAAGATGAGTCTTCCTAACTCTAGGATGGATATTCTATCCTCTGTGCTACCTAGCTATTAACAGAGAGGGAACTATAAAAGATAACAATAATTTCTAATATGGAAGATTGGATGGATGGTGGTACTACTGACAAAAATAATGAAGTAAAAAAGAGCAGATTCTGGAGAAAAGACCATAAGCTCAGTTTTGAACATGTTGAGAGGGCAATGGGACAATCCAGGTGGATGTGTCTTGTAAGCGGCTGGAGATTTTGTTATTTGAACAGAGTAGTGATATTGATATTAATAGAGATATTGGTAGAGTATTGAATAGAAAATTTGAATAGATGAGGTAATTAAAACTAGAAGAATGAATAATAATGCTAAGGGAACATAGAAAAGAAGGGAATCTGTGATACAATAATGGACAACACCAATGTGGGGTCCTTATTGGTAAAAGCCATAACAAGGCCACAGTGTGTCTGGACATCTACCCAATAGCAAGATTCCCCAGGTTTCTGGGAATCAAGCCCAGTCAGTATTAAGCAGTAAATCAAAACATTAGCCAAACCATGGTCATATTGGTAGCGATGCTCTATCATTCTTCCTCTCTTTGTTTGATTTCTATAATTACAATGGGACTTTTTGGGGGTCTTTTCAGGGATCCACTGAATCCTCTGGCCATCACCCCAGACTGAGGATTATTAAGCACTTGGCAGGGATCCATCCTTCTGTTCCTATTGTAAGTAGCTGAAGTCATTAAACTACTACTTATAATCAATCTGGACTTCCTAGATCCTTTCTTTGGTATCTTACTTGCCCCATTGCTTTAGGGGGACTGTGAATATCCCTGTGCAGGGGAATTCCAGAATTTACACCTACTCTAAGGAAGTCAGTAACTTTAGTCATGATTTGAAGGACATTGGAAAGTGTGCTTGATCAAATTTATCTTCCTTGAAAGTCTGGCCAAGTGCCTGAAATTAATTCTCCATTTTTCATTGGGTCGAGGTACTCTATTACCTGGGAGACATGACAAGTAAACAGATCCTTGCTGTTTTGTTAACTAGTTCATTTGATTAATGCATTGTTCTAAAAGCAAGCAGGATCTTGAGGGAATACTCACCTACCTTCATATACTCATATGCCTTACCTAGAATTCATTCATTTTGACTGGGGAAACAAGTGGCAGAAATGTCCTCAAGTGAATGAGTGCAGGCCTGCCCAGAGCCATTATGGGCAGAAGGGTACTTGGTGCTTAGACAATAATCCATCAATCAATAAACACTGATTAAGTACCCTCTATGTATTAGGTACTGTCCTAAGCACTGGAAATACAAAAAGAGTCAGAAGATGGTCCCTACCCTCAAGTTGCTGTAATCTAATGGGGAAGACAATGTACAAAAATATATATACATATACATACACGCACATACACACACACATATATATAAAGAAAGCTATATACAGGACAAATTCCTCTAACATAGGGAAGTCATTGGAATCGGGATTGGGGAAGACTTCTTGTAGAAGGTAGGATTTTAGTTGGGACTTAATGGAAATCAGGGAGGTCAGTAGTCAGAGCTAAGGAGGGAGAGCGCTCCATTTATAGGTACAGCCAGAGAAAATGCCCAGAGCAGAGAGATCAAATGTGTTGGTCAAAAAGTCAAGAGGACAGTATCATTGGATTAAAGGGTATTGTCATGTAGGTGAGTAAAGAAGATTGGAAGATAGGAAGGGGCTAAGTGGTGAGGAAAGCAGCTAGGTGGTACAGTGGGTAGACTGCCCATTTTGGAGTCAGGAAGACCTGAGTTCAAATGTGACTAAGTCACTTAATCCTGTTTGCCTCAGTTTCCTCATCTGTAAAATGAGTTGGGAGGAAATAGCAAATCATTCCACTGTCTTTGCCAGGAAAACCCCAAATGGGGTCAGGAATAGTCAGATACAATTGAAACACATTGGTTGTGAAGGGCTTTGAGTGACTAATGTAGCATTTTTTATTTGATCCTGGAGGCAACAGGAAGCTTATTTGAGTTTATTAACTAGAGGGGTGATGGTGACAAAATTGGACCTGAATTTTAGGGAATCACTTTAGTAATTGAAAGGAGGATGGTTAGGAGTAGGGAAGGAGTTGAGACTGGCTGACTCACCAGGAGACTATTGCAATGGTCCAAGCGTTATGAGGACCTGGACTGGACTGGTAGCCATGTCAGAGGAAACTAAGGATGGAATTGGGGAGATGTTGCAAAGGTGAAATTGTCAGGCCTTAGCAACAGCTTGAATATGGGGATGATAGGTAGTGAGGAGTCCAGGATGGCAAGATTGTAACTGAGATAAAGGTGGAAACCAGTCGGACTTTGTCTCCCTTTACAGTTTAACATAAGGCTGGTTCTGTTGACAGGGGAAAAAATGTGAAGCCATTAGCCAGTCAGAGAGGATAATAAACTGACTTGGAGACCATGTGTGTATGAGGCCATGTCTGGATAATTGAATGTAGCTCATTAAGTTGGCCCTGTAAGTCACAGGCCTCGTATTTATAGGTTCCTGTAACAGACTGTGGAGAATCGGAACAACTGAATCTTCAGGGCAGATTTGATTCTGTAGTGACACAGACATTGCTTAAGGCAGTATTGTAGCTGAAAAGCAAAGCCAGGGAAAAAATGCATTCACTCCAAGGGCTCCTGCTTCGGGTGGGACCCTGTAAAGAAATGAGTGCCTTTTATTAACTTTTGGGGTGAAATGTTCGTGTCTATATGAATTATTCGGTTTCTGGGTGATGGCAAAAACAATGTCTAATTGTACTTTCTAGAAGGTTTCCTTTTTCCTCTAATGAGGGAAGGGATGAGGAGAGGAGGTGGGTAATTAGTTAGAGAGTGATTATGTAGGAATGTGTGGGTCGAGTGTTCCGACAACAGGAAACTTCTCAATTGGCTAAGAGTCCCAGTGGTTTGGTGCAGCTAACTGTAGGGTGACCAGTTTGGCCAATCTGGAACCCAAGGGGAGGGAGTGTTCTGGGAGCAACTAAGCATTCTTAGTTTGGGCAACAAGAGAGCCAGGGTGGTGCAGTGCTGGTGAGTCTGGCTCCCCATAGCCTCCGAGAGGAATCATGACAGAGTTGAGAATTACACTCTGGAATTATCGTTCCTCTCCAAGGTCAGTTCAAGCAACAGCTTCTGAGGCTTTTCCTGATTCCGCTCACTTACTCCCCCAGTTTATTATGCTTTGGTCAAAGGTTTAGACTAGACTAGAGAGCAGCAGTGGTCACCTGAAGAGAGTAATCCCATGGTTAAGGGGAAGTGTTCTTTGTGGATAGAGCTACAAATAATCTAATTCTCTTTCCCTGGAAGCAGAGACCTGCAATCCCTCATCATTTTTTACTCCTTCCCACAGGTAACAAATGCAAACAGGTAAAACTGGGTTGCAATAAACAGGAAGAGCAGCCGGGGGGAAGATAGGGGTTAGAGGCATCTTTCCATGGTGGGGATGAAGGAAAAGGAAATTTATAGGCCAGCTCTGGGTTAGAGCCTAAAGTCTTTTAAGAAGCAGCTAGAAAAACCACCTCCTGAGGCCCTCTGGGGCTGCTTCACTGAGGTACTACCTGGGCCCCAGCAGTTAATGGGATTTACCTCTGAAATGGGACATTTGAGCTCAGGTTGGGCCAATCCCCTCATTTCTCAGATAAGGAGATTGAGGCCTAGAAGTAATTTACCCAGGGCAGATTAGATAATAAGTAGCAGAGTTTGTACTGGTTTCAAATAGAGTGCACTCTCCAATGTCCAATATAACCTGTTTGTATGTGTCATCTATGTGATGCTGGATAGTTCATTTAACTCCATGGTGCCGCACCCCACTCTCTATTTTTCTTTAGAATAGCGACTGTGTTGCTTTGGCAAAGGTAGCACATTTATTTTACTATATATGTGAAGAGGTTACCCACTAAGAGGGTTAGGGCTGCTCTGGAGACCCCAAAATACCAACACGCCGGGTCCTGCCGAATGAATTCGACTCGAGTCTTCTCAGCCAAAGGAAAGTAAAATTTATTAAAAGTTCACTTGCATTAGACACAGAGTAAGTCTGTGCTAGGTCAATCTATATTTCTCTCACTATTCTATGGCATTCTATGGCCCTCTCTCACACTTGGTGTGAGATGGGGTCTTATATACAGAAGGTTGTGGGAGGAATCTAGGGGTGGTCTAGAGGAGGAGTTTGGGGAGAGTCTTCAGGAGGAGTTAAGGAGGTCAATGAGCGATTAAGGGTGGGAAGTAGCTGGAGACTACAATGATAGGCTAGGCCAGTTTAAGGGTAGATGATATTTTGATAGGTGAGAAGTCTAGAAGTCTAGTAACAGGCTTGGGCTCAGCCACAATGTAAGGCTTATTGACTCATGCAAATGCCTCATCAAATGAGACAATTTAATCAAGAGTCCAAGGGAGGTTCCCAGAGCCTGTACCTCAAGGACTCAAGGAGAGCTTGAGGGGGCTCCCAGAGCCCACACCTCATCATATGTATGTGTATATATATGCATATACAAACATACATACATGCATGCATACATACATACATGTAAAATAAATTTGTATATATACATAGATATGTTTTATGTGTATACACATATATGTACATATACATATATACACACACCCTGGCCTTGGAGCCAGAAAGACCTAAGCTTAAGTGTGGCCCCTGACACAGTAACTGTGTGACAATGGGCAATTCACTTAACTCCTCATTATCAAGAAGGCATCAATTTGCATTGGTAGAGGATGTTTCTCAGCAGATGCTTACATATACTAATGAAATCTCTCTCATCTGTCTTGTCTCTGTCTCTCTTTGTATATTTTCTATCTCCTCTCTCCCTCTCCACCTACTCCTTCCTTTTCCCTCCCTCCATCTCTCTCCCTCTCCACTTCTTTCTTTCACTCCTCTCCACTCTCTCTTTTCTGTTCTTCTCTCTCTCATTTGTTTACCTCTATATAGATATACATAATGTTGCTGTCCAAACATTTTTCATTTTTGGCCAATTCTTTGTGATTCCACTTCTTCCTTCCTTCCTTCCTTCCTTCCTTCCTTCCTTCCTTCCTTCCTTCCTTCCTTCCTTCCTTCCTTCCTTCCTTTTGAGATATTGGAGTTGTTTGACATTTCCTTCTCCAACTTATTTTATAGATGAGGAGATTGAGGTAATCAGGATTAAGTGACTTGCCCAGAGTGTAAGACAAGAGCCTTTGTTCTCTGGCCTCTATCAGGTTTGCTCTTGATCTGGGCAGCCAGAAGGATAGCAAAGGAGACAAGATAGGAGTTGATTACTTTATTCTTCTCAAGGGGGTTGCTGGTAATGGGAGCACCAGCACCTACAGCATCCTCTAATTACTCTTCTTGCAGGGGTGGGTCAGACTAGAAGCACCAACCTCTACAACATTTGATAAGTCTCAATAGGGGCCAGTTGAGATAAACACACATTCACATTCTCCCTAAGCCTCAATGGGGGCAGGTGGAGGCAAGCGCAGAATTTACATTCCCCACTTACTGACCAGTGCTTACTTGATTTATAAAAGAGCAGACAAAGAAGGAAATTTGCCAGCAATAGCCTCACAAGTTTATGTTAACTTTAGCTATATCATTGGTGACTTAGCATAGTGCAGGCCCAGTAGGCTGTTTACAACTTACCTCAAATGTTTACGTTATCTTGGTTACAGAATGATATGCAAGCCCATTGAGATTGTTTATGATGTGAAATTCTGGGAACTTGTAGATTGTTTATGATCATGGATCCTGGGAACTAGGATTTTAAAAAGAAAACAAATTCACCTTACATACACAGGGTCATACAACTAATAAGTGTTCAAGGTCAGATTTCAACTCAGGAAGATGAGTGAGTCTTCCTGACTTCAGTCAGGGCTCTCTATCCACTGAGCCCCCTAGGTGTCCCTCTATGCAAATTCATAGATATGCCATATGTATATATATATATATATATATGTGTGTGTGTGTGTATTTCTTTCTTTCTTTTTCTTTCTTTCTTTCTTTCTTTCTTTCTTTCTTTCTTTCTTTCTTTCTTTCTTTCTTTCTTTCTTTCTTTCTTTCTTTCTTTCTTTCTTTCTTATCTATCTATCTATCTGTCTGTCATGGGATTTGACACATCTAACTAGGTGTCCAATCTGTCTGGAGCAGGTCTTAGTGTCTCCCATGGTGTGATGCCATTTTAGGTTTTATACCAAATGTCCCAAAAGTATTAGTAAATTTAAATAGCTTAAGACTACATTAAGACTTTTGGAACACCTTATGAGTGTGTGCTCAGGTATGAGTGCGCATGCGCACACACACACACATATACACACATACACACAATTTCACAAAGGAGATGAGTGGCAGGGAGTGCTTAGTGTAGCTTGATCTCTGCTAACTCTTCCCACACTTTGTAGTCTCTCACTTTTTCCCTTATAGCCTGTCCTGCCCCTCATCCTGGGGTTGAGCCTAGACTAAGGATGACTGGTAGGAGAAGCCTAGAGTGTAAGCATATGGACACCATGAACTTGTGGGACTTGTCCCAGAAGTTTAGACATGTCACTGAGTTCTAGGTCCCATCCTGAACTCTACAACTGAAGCAGGAAGGGGGTTTTAGGGGAGGATTCAGTGGAGATTTACAACAGTAATTAAATGATTGTAAAAGGACATTAACAGCTTGGAGAAAATAATATTGAGGGAGTGATGTCATATTAAAGATTCTCACATAGATGAAGGTGTCTAATTTTCTCTACCTTAACTGAACAGACAGAGAAGAAGAGATGGACTTAGAGAATAGCATAAAGGATTTGGGCTAGTATTAGAAAAAGGGTTCTTAAATACTATGATGTTATTTATTGAGTGGATTCTTGCAGTCTCTTTTTCTGGAAGTCTTTAAAAATAGGTTAGAGCCTCATATCAGGGATGGATTAAGAATGGTCCTGCTGAAATACTGGGGGATGGACTAATTAACCTCTCAAATTCTTTCCCAGCTCTGAGATTCTATTCTTCGATATAGGCCATGGAGATCATGATATATTAATAAAACGAATTTTTATTTCTCATTTTCCTTTGAGAAAGAAAAATGGTTGGTGGTATTTTTAAAGTGAGTTAAATTTTCAGACCATTATAGAATAGCTCATTGTCATGTGATTGGTTATTGACTATGTCAGAGGAAGCTTAGTGAATCATGATACCATTGGCTTTGGTCACATTCTTGCTACTTGTCTCTTACATCTTAAAATAGTGTTGACTTGTAGGTCATGACAGGATCTTTAAAAAGTTTTAAACTCTCTTTTTTGGGGATCTTTTTCAAGGGATGATTGGTGGATTCTTTTGATTTCTATTTTGCCCTCTGGTTCTAGAATATCAGGGCAATTTTGTTTGATAATTTCTTTTTTTGTTTGTTTGGGTGTGTGTGTGTGTGTGTGTGTGTGTGTGTGTGTGTGTGTGTGTGTAGGGCAATTGGGGTTAAGTGACTTGCCCAAGGTCACACAGCTAGTTTTTGTGTTAAGTGTCTGAGTCCAGATTTGAACTCAGGTCCTCCTGACTCCAGGGCCAGTACTCTATTCACTGTGCCACCTAGCCACCCTTGAAAATTTCTTGAAAGATTGTGTCTAGGCTCTTTTTTTGATCATGGTTTTCAGGTAGTCCAATAATTTTAAAATTCCTTCTCCTTGATCTATTTTTCAGGTCAGTGGTTTTTCCAATGAGATATTTCATGGGGGACAGTGTCTGGACCATACTCTTCTGTCTCCCCCCTGTTCCAACAGATTTCCACACTGACCTTTTACTTTGTCTTTGTCTTTTATGGGTTGAGAAGTCTGGAAACTGCTACATCTCCTGGTGATTCACTCTCCTGAAGTTTGCTCCTGTCTGGGTGCTAGTTGGGGACATCCTGGGGCCAGAACCACATGGCTCATGCAGAACTGTGCTCAGCTCCCAACTCAGTGCAATAGACCCTTTCTATCAGCTTGCCAGGCTGCCTTCAGTGGGAGATTTGTTTCTCTCTTGTCACTTTGTGGGTTCTGTAGCTTTAAAGTTTGTTTACAATCATTTTTTTACATGTATTGGAAGTGATTGGAGAGAGAGCTCATGCCAAGTTTGTGCTTCTACTCCACCATCTTGGTTCTACCAGTTTTAAAATCTCTTAACCAGGCTTTTTAACCTAAGCATCCACTCCAATTTATTTTAAATCAACAAATACTTATTTAATGTCTACTCTATATGAAAGGTGGTCCCTGGGGGAGATATACATTTAGTTAAACAATGGTCTTAGCCCTTGCACAGCTTGCAGCCTAGTGGAGAGATATGACATGTATAATATAGTGGACAATAAAACCTGCTGAGTATTAGAGGGGTCCAAGCAAAGTGCTATGTGCTAAGGAGGGAAGGTTTCATGGAGGAACTAATATTTTAATTGGGATAACTAGGAATTCAATAGGCAAAAGACAGAAAAGAAACATTCTAGGCATAGAGAACCCATGACATGCTAGTATGAAGGAGCAAAGTATGTTGGAGAGACAGGGTGTAGTCCAGTTTGACTGAGGAATAGAGAACATGGTGATAAATACTATGAAATAAAGCTAGAAAGATAAATTATTTTCATATTGTTAAGGTTTTTGTATGCCAGGAAGATTTAATTTTATTTTATAGACATTAGAGAAGTTTTTATAGTTTTATATATTTTATAGATGAGAGAGAAAGAGAGAGTAGGTTGGGGGCATCTTTTCATATCTCATCATTTGAGCCCCATTTGATCTTTATAATTCTGCTACATTCACTTTTGGTTTTTGATGTGTATTTGCTCTTTCCACGTACATTTATTTTTTAGACATTACTGTGTGTATTGTTTTCTTGACGTTGTTTACATACATCATTTCTTACATCATGGTGGTATTCCAGAGCATTCATGCACTGCAACTTGCTTAGCCATTCTCCATTTGACAGCTTCTACTTTGTTTCCAATTCTTGTTGTTTAGTTGTTTCAATTGTGTCTGACTCTTTGTGACCCTATTTGGGGTTTTCTTGGCAAAAATACTGGAGTGGTTTGTCATTTCCTTCTCCAACTCATTTTAAATGAGGAAACTGAGGCAAATAGGGTTAAGTGACTTGTCCAGGGTCACACAGATAGTAAGTATCTGGGGCTGGATTTGAACTTGAGTCCTCCTGACTACAGGCAATATGATTTATCCACTTTGCCACATGGGTGCCCTTTCAATTCTTGGCTATCACAAAAATTATGGGTATACATATTTTTTATAGCTGTCCTTTTTTTTGGCAATTCTAATTCTTAGCTATCACAAAAGTACTGCTATAAATATTTTTTAATACACGAGGACTTTTTTTTTCTTCTTATTGTTGGCTTCCTCGGGGCATGTGAAAAATGATTTTTCTTAGTAATCATTATCTTGCAGACTGAGAGCTTCTCCCATCCCCCTTTCTTTCAAAGTTCAGGACGACATTAGGATCTAATCTAATGGCTCTATTCCTGCTCTTTCTGTTGCCCAGGCAGGTCTGGGAAAATGTTGATTCCTCCCTATTGTCTTAGACAGGTAATATGGAAATTGATGTCTCTTTGACCAAGATTAATTGATCTAAGTCAGTACCCCAAGATCCTCATTTTAATACATCCCATCTCCCATCCTCTTGATTGGCACCACTTGGGAATACCTATTATTCAAAGGGCATATAACTCTGCAACCCTCAGCCCCTAAATTGAACCAGTTCTAGACTGGCCCCCTCAGTGCATCCCAGTTGTGAACTACAACTACAACTAGTATTGATAGCTTGAAAGAAATTAAAATGTGGACACAACCTAAGTTTGTCTTTTCTTCGAACAAACTCTGTTGAGGTTGACATGCATAAGCCCAGTAATGGAGTCTCTGATTCAAAGTGTATGGATATTTTAGTCACTTTATTTGCAAATTTGAAATTGCTTTCTTAACTGTCTGTATTACTTTAGTGCACCACCAAATGTAAATGTACAACTGTGCTTATCTTCCCATAACCCCCTCAACATTGACTTACCATTTTTTGTCTTTTTCGCCAGTTGGCAAGGTATTAGGTGAAACTTCAGGGTTGTTTTGGTTTTCTTTCCTCTTATTATTAGTAGTATGGAGTAATTTGTTCACATGGTTGTAAACACCTTGCTCTTTTGAAAACAGTTTGTTCATATCCTTTGACCTTTTATCTATTGGGGAATGACTAGCTTTCAAATAGGGGTGGAGTTGGTTGTAGAAGATGTGGAACTTTCTTGTGAGATAGTGAGGCCTAATATGTAAGAGTAATACTAAAAACTGACATTTAACATAGACCTTCAAGGATTTTGTAAAGGCTATATATCTTTATCTATATCTATATCTATGGAGGTCAGGGAGGTTTGACCCAGTGAAGAATACTAAACAGAGTGGTAGCTGCCAGATATGTATAATAAAGGTGGGAATTTAGAACAAGGGGTCTAAGGCTGAGATAGAGAGCCCACCAGCTACACTTGGCCTTTTGGTTCTTGTTCTCAGATCAATTTGCTTGACCAGGAGGAGCATTATTGGGGCCAGGGAGAACCTCCTTAACCCATCCATACTTAGCTTCTTTATGAGGCCATAGAATGACAGTAAGTGATTTCATAGGCCTTAACATCTCTGGTATCAGGATTGTAGAGCAAGAGCTGCAGTCTGTTCTAAGGAATGGCTTATTCTTAACCTGAGGGTATCTTCTGGCTTCTTCTGGCTATGTATTTGGGCATGGTTATCATAATCTTAAACTATGTGGATTAGAACAGCTTTAGCTCTCCCAGTTAAGAGAGGCTTGTAAGCTATTGCACCCAAGGGAATGGTAGCAGAGGGGGTTATTTTCTGGGGCTCATATCTTCTTTGATCTTTACAACAATCCTGTAATGTGGGCACTATAGGTATCCTTAACCCCATTTTACATTTTAGGAAACTGGGGTACATGGAGGTTATATTGCCCATAGACACATAGCTTTTAAGAACATGAAATAGAATTTGAACCTGCTTGTCTCCTTGATGGGGTACAGGCTCTGGGAACCCCCTTGAATCTTTCCACTTGATGAGGAATTAGCCTGAGATCATAAGCCTTTCATTATCAAAGGGCCCAAATCAATGTTACTCTTAATCCATTGTCCAGCTACTTCCCACCTGTGATCCTAGCAAAGAATCTACACTCTAATCTGTTACCTTTAAATTAACCTAGTCCTCCATTGTCTGTAATCTCTAGGTAGCCTTCAGCTATTTCCCACCCTTGATCTTATTACTGGAGTCGGACCTCAGTCCCTTCAAGATCCTCCTTAGACTCCTCCTCAAGATCCTCCCCAAATTCCTCCTCTAGACCACCCCTAGATCCCTCCCACAGTCTTTCTGCATATAAGATCCATCTTGCCTCCATGAAGGGACTGAGATTAATCTAGTGCAGACTCAGTCTTTATCAGATAATTCTGGCCAGCTTGTCCAATACAAGTGTCACAAATTAAGAGTATACCTATTATGGTGAATCTTTAGTAAACTTTGTTTTACCTTGGCTGAGAGAAAGCTTTAGTCGAATTCATTTGGCAGGACCTGGCATGTTGGTTGAGCACTCCCAAACACAAACTTCAACATCCTTATTCTAGTCCCAATATATCCCACTGGTATGTAGATAAACATGGAGGCCGGTGGAATTGAGGAATTATGAGATCAAGGTATTGGACTGTTAGCAGAAATACTAAAGTCCCTAACAATTGTCATAAGCAGTAATGTAGAAAAGAAGATTATGAGGTTTATTAAAGAAATTGAGAAATTTTGGCAATGAATCAATGCATAAGAATGTGCCAGGGACTTCTTGGTATTCACTAAACAAGGACAAAACAAAATAATTCCTTCCCTCAAGCAGCTTTCATTCAACTAGGAGGAATAAGTATATTATGTTAAATATGCATAATAAATAATTTGAAGGAGAAGGCAAGAGCTTCTGGGAGGGAGATAAGGAAAGGCCCACTTAGTAGGTGATAAATTGAATTGTGTTTTGAAGGAAATTAGGGATTTTAAGAGAGAGAGATGAGGAGGGATTTCTGTGCATTCTAGGCATGGGAGGCAGCCCATGTAAAAACAGGTAGGATTGGGGGTGGCTAGGTGGTGGCTAGGTGGTGCAGTGAGTAGAGTGTTGGCCCTGGAGTCAGAAGGACCTGAGTTTGGATCTGGCCTCAGACACTTAATGCACACACAAACAAAAACCTAGCTGTGTGACCTTGGGCAATTTACTTAACCTCAGTTGCCTTCCAAAAAGCAAAAAAACAAGACTTTTTGTCAGATAGAGGAGTGTATATTTGACCCAATGGTCATAGGCAGTCGTGAGAGCTTATTAAATGTGTATGTAGGGAGATGACGTGATCAGACCCACACTTAGGAAAAAAAAATCAACATTCTTTTTATTGTATGGAGAATGGATTGGAGTGGGGATACACTTCATTCTAGAAGACTAATTAGGAGGCTATTGTATATTATAGATCTGAGGTGTTGGGAGCCTGAATGGTGGAAAAGAGAGGGGAGAAAAGGGAATGCATGCAAGAGGGAAAAATGACAAAGATTTGGTAATAGAAAATATTGGGTGAGAGCCATTTGGTTGAGGACAATATGACTTTTGCTAATCTGGATGACTGGAAAGATGGTGGTGCCTTTGACAGAAATAGGCAAAGTTAGAAGAAGGGTGAGTTTTGAGAGGGAGGGGAGTGAGGGGAAAGGTTGTTTCTGAGATTGAGATGCCTGCAGTATAAAATAGCCAATAGCCAATTGGAAACTGGGAGATGGAATTGGGCTGGACATAGAGACCCGAGTATCACTTTTATAAATATAATTAAATTCCTGGAAGTTGATTAGGGAAGTGATAGAGAAACCGGCAGGTGCCAGCAGCAAGGAAGGAGAGAGGGCAGTGGATCTCACAAACTCTGAAGGAAGAAAGGCTAAAAGGAAATGAGACTTTGAACCAGGAGTGACCTGGGATCACATTCTGCCTCAGATACTCTCTACCTTGTGTGACATTAGGCAAATCTCTCTAAACTTTTAGTTCCTCATCTTTAAAGTGATGAAAGTTAATACCTGTAGTGCCCACCTCAAGACACGCTACAGCATAGTTCTTAGAGTTGGCCTGGGTGCTAGGAAGATCTGAGTTCAGTTTCTTATTTGGACATATACTAACTGTGCCACCATGGGCAAGTCACAGGTCAGCTAGGTGGCACAGTGGATAGAACACTGGGCCTTGAGTCAGGAAGACCTGTATTAAAATCTGGCCTCAGACAGTTTTTAGCTATGTGACTATTTAACCTCTGATTGCCTCAATTTTCCCATCTGTAAAATAAAGATAATAATAGCACCTACTTCCCAGAGTTGTGAAGGTCAAATTAGATAATAGCTGTAAAGTACTTAGGATACTGCCTGACACACAGTAAGCACTATAGAAATATCATCATCATCATCATCTTCATCATCTTCATCATCTTCATCATTATTACTTGACCTCTCAAGGTACTTGGCAATTTTTTTTTGTCATTATTAATTTGTTTGCTTACTCTTAGTTTATAAGATTCAGTTCCACAAGCCCTTGAGTTTCAAATTTTCTCCCCTTTCTTCTCTTCCGCCCTCTCCCCACCCCATGGCAGCATGTAATCAAGTATAGGATCTGCAAATACTTTCGTATTAGTCATGTCAGGTTGTAAAGGATTGTAACAGATGGAATGAACACTGAGAAAGAGGAAACTAAACCAAACAAGAAAAGGAAAGAGAGCAGGTAGTTTGCTTCAGTCTGCATTCAGACTCTGTTCTTTCTAGTTCTTTCTCTTAATGTAGACATCTCCTTCTGTCGTGAGTCTTTTGGAGTTGTCTTATAACCCTTCATTTCTGAGAAGATTCTGTTCCATCAAAGTTGGTCATTACACATGCGTTGTGTCTCTAATTGTGTACAGATTTCTCCTGGTTGTGCTCTTCTCACTCAGCATCAGTTTGTATAAGTCTCTCCAGGTAAATATGAAGTTCGTCTGCTTCTCATTTGTTATGATACAATAATATTCCATTACATTCATATCCCATGACTTGCTTAGCCATTCCCCAATTGATGGGCATCCCCTTAATTTCCAATTCTTTGCCATAGGCAATTCTTTATGAGCATAAGTTGCAGAGATAGTGCAAATTATATTTTTATAGGGAGTCTCTTGTCTGGGAGTTCTTTTTACTAATTTTCTACTAGGGGTGGGGAACCTGCATCCTCAAGGCCACATGTGGGCCTCTAGGTCCTCAAGGGTGGCCCTTTGACTTCAGGTTCACCTCAGGTTCCCCACCCTTGCTGATGCACCAATAGTTCTCTATACCAATCCCAGTTGTGAGGAGCAAATGAAGTAATGTTTTTAAAGCACTTTGCAAACAAAAAGAGTTATACAAATGTCAGATCTCCAGAATAGTTTGCAAGTTACAAGTTTAAGGAGTATGCCTGGCCCTGTGAATCAGAAAGAGTGGCCTCCAGTGGAAAGAATTACAAGGGATGTGGTGTCCCTAATAGGACTTCTCGTTACCTGTTGGTGACTTCTCTGCTGGCGATGTCCATTTCAATCACTTACTTACTATATTAAACCTTCTCTCATTCTTCTTCATCTCATAGGTATATGCAGATACAAATTAGTCACAAACATACATTAATAATAGACACATAGCATCATTATTTTGTTTTTATTTTCTTTGTAAATTGGCTGACCAGTGTATAGGAGGGTGTTTATATTCACAACCAGTCCCAATGTCATTGAAAGTCATGTATATCTACGAGGGAACATTATTCTAATATGATTACTCTTTTTTTTACAGTAACATTTTTAATTTTGACAGTTTAAGTGAGTTTAGGGTTCAGAGGCCAAGTACAGTGTGGAACAGACAGGCCCTATCTGAGATTTCCTTACATTGCTCTGTTAATGAAGTTTACTTTCAATTCCTGGTGTCTTTTAATTAATTACCAGTGAAGGGTACTAGATTGAGATCAAGTCAACATATATTTATTGTACAAGGCTCTAGGCTAGGCCATGTAGACATAAAAAGTTGAAGACCTGGTCTTTTTATTCACAGAGCTTACAGCCTAATTGGGGTGAAAAGACTTGAGTGCTGGAAAATGTAAATAGCAATAAGAGATGTAAATAACAGTTTGACAAGGATGAAAGAGGTGTCATAAGGAAGTACACGATTAATTGCCCCAGTGAAAATTACAGACAATAAAGATTGTAGTAGTTCAGAAAGCAGAAATAATGTTGTTGTTTTAGTCAAAAAGGATTCCAAAAGCAAGGGGGATTTAAAAGAAGGTAGGGTTTGGTCAAGGTAGGGAGGGTTTACCAGGCTACTAGGGGGAAGCCAGATGGCTCAATGGATAGAGCACTGGGCCTGGAGTCAGGAAAATCTGAGTTCAAATCCAGCTGCAGACACTAGCTTATGTGACCTTAGCCAAGTCACTTAGCCCTGATTTCCTCAGTTCATCTTCTATAAAATGAGTTGGAAAAGGAAATGGTGTTCCATTCTAGTATCTCTGCCAAGAAAACTCTAAAATGGCAGCATGAAGAGTTGGACATGACTGAAATGACTGAACAACAACACTGAGCTGCCAGAATGGCATGAGTGAACAGCTTGAAGATAGGAAAGTTTGAAGCATGTACAATTTTGGCTACAGTGACGAGTTCACATAAGGAAGTCCTGGGAAATGGTGACTGACTAGTTCTTGGTTCCAAACTGACCTGGGATGAGATCCTACCATTACTTCAATGTTGTATGAGGAAGGAACAACAACAACAACAACAACAACAATAACAACAACAACAATTATCTCTCCAAAACTGTGGACAGATGCCTCTGAGATGAAAGGCTAGTTATACTACTAGCTAAAATGGGACTGAATTTGGCACGTCTTTTGAGTCTTTTTTTTTTCTCATTGGAAGCTTTTGTCAGGAAGGGAAAAATAAAATGGATAGCTCTTATTCACGCCTTTATTCGTTTTGCAACATTACTACCATGTGAAAGCCTTCCTTGTGTGCATAAAGTTTTTGGCAGCAATTATTGGCCTAACTTACAAGGAAGTTCCAGTGGGAGTGTGTGTACTCAGATTCTTCCTTCCTCTCAGTTGCCTCCAGGTCCATTATAACATGTTTTGAAAATGTCATCTCCTACTATAAAAGCCTACAATTCCTTTTTTTTTCTTTATTGAGAGGGTAGAAGGCATAGGAGTAGGGTACACAGCTGAGCTGATGTCAGTAGCCTGCCATTTTTTTTTTTATATCCTCACAGGGTTGCCTTAATGTGCTGAATGGGTCCAGGGAATGGATGGCGTTTGTTTGCATCTTCCTAATTGAATTATTGAATCCACCCTCAAATTTGACGAGCTCAGCCCACATAGCCAGTGGAAATGATGAGGACTGAAGTCAGTCAGGAAAAGGCTTTATTATTGAAAGCTCTTTATAGTCTAACCATGCCAGTCCACTGTCACAGTTGCTGTCCTTCATGGTTCCACAGCAGCAGGAGGGATGCAGTCAAGTCAACAACATTTACTGTGCGCAGAACATTGTACTGGCTACCCTTTTTTTTTTCTTAAAGCTATTTCAAGGTCTTTTCAGGTTTCTAAAATCACTCAGTGCTTTCTGTGGGCCTGCTTAACTTCATTTAGGAAAACCTTTCTATGTTTCTTCCTTATGCATAATCTATGAGTCCCCTGCTAATGACTGAATGCAAATATTGTTATCACCTTCCATTTACTGAGGACCCCATTGTTATATTTGAGAAATGTGTTAATCCTTTTGTAATTAATGCTTTATTGAGGTCTGTTGGGGTCAAGGGCAAGCTGGATCTTGGTAAATTAACTTTGAAGTCCTTCCCTTACCTCTCATTTTTTCTCTGACATTTAAAAGGACTCACTTCATGTAATGTTCTCATTTTTCCCCCTTTTTTTTAATAATATTCTAATAAGACCATATTTCCCATGATCAGATGAAACTTAAAAAAATGAGGTAAATGTTAAGGGAAGATTCCTTCTGGGTTGACTAGATTTGTGGAAAGGCTGTTAGAGGTGGATAAATTCCCGTGCGTGAGTATTCCTTGTAGAATACATATTGTTATGTGCCTCCAATAATAATACTATGTAATTAGATTATATATGGTATCTGGTCTTCTTCAGAGTGGTCAGGAAGGCAGATTTTTCTTATTTTCATCCCTGACAACATGCAGAACTAGTACCCTAGTGGGATCAAAGGGGAAAAATATAATTTAGTATATTGTATCTATTGATGATTTTAAAATACATTTATTTACTAAAGGTCTTTTATATGCCTACCTAGCATTGTTAGGGGTTGGGAAGTAGAGAGGAGTGATAAGAAAAAACAAAACAAAATAATAATAATAATTACAATAATACTATAGTAAGACCGTAGCTATAGATCTAAAAGGTATTTCAAAGGCCGTCCAATTTATTGCTTTCATTTTATAGAACATAGGATCATAGCTGGGACCTTAGAGGTCAGCTAGTATACCCTCTCATTTTACAGATAAATAAGATGAGGGTTATGGATGTTAGTGACTTGTCCAAGGTCATAAAGGTCAATATGAAAGGTGGGATTTGAACCTCAATTCTTTGACTGTATGATCAATGTTCTTTCCACTGTAGCACTGTTTCCTATGATAATATCTAACATTTATATGGCACTTTGAAGTTTGCAAAATGCTTTACATCTACTGTTTCATTTGATACAAGGCAAGACCCCAACCCTGGTTAGGTAGGAAAGACCAATGCCCTATCTACTCTTAAGAAGACAATAACTCATATAGCACCAGCATTGGAGTCAGGAGGACCTGAGCAAGTCACTTAACCCCAATTGCCCTCCAAAAAGCAAAAAAAAAAAAAAAAAAGACAAGAACTCATCTATAATAGGTGGGAGGTTTGGTTCTCTGATTGACCATGTGATTCTGATTAGAATTCTGATGGAAATGCCCTCTTTTTTGTGACCCCACCACTTAGTGGTGCCTAGTTAATAATAGGCTCTTTATAAATACTTGATGACTTAACTTGACTTTCCAGAAGAACCTGGTACTTGAATTAGCCTTGAAGGGATAGAGACAGATAAGACCACTGGGAAATGGTATCCAAAGCATAGAAGTGAGAAAGCCAGACCACAACACAGAGCCTCCATGTTGGAAGGGACCTCAGAAGACATCAAAACAACAATCTCCTCTATGATATATCCAGCAGCCATTCCACTGTAGTGGACGATCCTATCTTAGACCAGTTAGCATCACAGGAATGATCAGAATCTATCAAATACATTATGATTTTCAAAGAGGGGATGAAAGAACAGCTTATTTGGTTAATAAAAGAGAACGCTAACAGAAGCCATGAGTTAGTCGTAGGTATTGCCTGAGCTTCTGCAGGGTGGTCCAGAGACTAGGTCTAGTTAAGGCTGATTCAGCTTTTTTTTTTTTGCTTTTTGGAGGGCAGTTGGGGTAAAGTAACTTGCCCAAGGTCACACGGCTAGGTTTTTGTTTGTGTGTGCGTTAAGTGTCTGAGGTCCGAACTCAGGTCCTTCTGACTCCAGGACCAGCGCTCTACTCACTGCGCCACCTAGCCGCCCCTGATTCAGCTTTCTTATGCTATGGATTGCTTCCCATTTCTATGTAACAACAACAACAACAATAATAGTAATAATAGCTAACATTTATGTAGCACCTTTGATGTACTCTGCTAAGCACTTTACAAATACTGTATCATTTGATTCACACAATAGCCCTGGAAGTTAAGTGATAGTATCATTCCCATTTTACAGATGAGGAGACTGAGGCAAAAGAGGCTGTGTCTGAGGCTGTATTTGACCTCAGATTTTCCAGACTCTAGGCCCGGCTCTATCCACTGTGCTGTGCAGCTGTCCCATTGTCTCAGTGAAGGAAGTACCAAAAGTGATGGGGTTAAACAGCTAAGGCATTGTTTTCATTTACCTAAGTATGAGTATTCCTTGTAGATCCCCTAAGTATGGGGATCTTTTTTTTTTTTAAGATGCTTGGTCCATCAATCATCAGAGTCTATCTTAGGATTGTTAGAGACCTTGAGGGAAGGGTTTATTATTTTGCTTCTGCCAGGGATCTGTGTTCACATTAAGCCTTACTGGCTATGTGACTTTGGGAAACCACTTAACCTGTCTGCCTCAGTTTCCTCATCTGTAAAATGCGGTTGATAATAATACCTACCTCCCAGAATTTTTGTGAGGATCAAATGAGATATTTGTAAAATACTTTGTTTACCTTAAAGAGCTATGTAAATGCTTGTTGCTGTTATAAGTTACTCAAGATCTAATCTAATTAGTGTCAGAGACATAAGTTGCATACAATTCTCTCCTGATTTCAAGTCCTTGGTTCTTGCTAGTTTGCCCCCCATTTGAACTTGGAATTGAAAGCACTTTCATGCTCTTGCTCCAGCTTACCTTCTAGAATTATTTTTCTATGCTTGGGATCTCACACTCTACATTACAGGCTACCTGGCCTCCTTGCTGCTACTCTGAATTGTTTCTACTTTATATGTGTGTGTGTGTATACACCATGTATGTATATGTATATATATGCATACAATATGTATATGTGTATATACACATATATGCATGTGTGTATATTATATGTGTGTGTGTATATACATACACATATAATATATATACACACATGCATATATGTGTGCATATATATATATATATATATATATATATACATATAAGGCACACACACACAGACACAGACACAGACACTTCTCAACATTGTCTCTGCCTTTGCCAAGCTTCTTCCCTATGTTTGGAATTCATTTTCTCTTCTACTCTCCTGTTTCAGCTTCCTTCAAGGTATCATCTCCTGTGAGAAACCTCTTTTGATTCCTCAAATAGTAAGTTAGTCCTTCATCCCTCCTCAAATTGACATATATTCACTTAGTTCCTGACATGTTATACCCAGTCATAATATTGCTTCCTTGACAGTAGAGACTGTTTCATTTTTGTCTATTTCTCCAGCACATAAGAAATCGCATAGTAGGGGTTTAACTAATATTTGTTGAATTGAACTTAATTAGGGTGTTTATAGTCTTAGGAGGATTTCATTGGGAATATGAAGTATTTATTAAGCACCTAAGTGATGCTTTGTAGGTGAAGCAGCTGGGTGGGGCAGCTAGGTGATGAAGGGAATAGAACACTGGTCAGGAAGATCTGAGTTCAAATCCAACCTCAGACACTTACTAGCTGTGTGACCCTGGGCAAGTCACTTAACCTGTTTGCCTCAGTCTCCTTATCTGAAAGGAGCTGGAGAAGTAAATGGCAAACAATTCTAGGATCTTTGCCAAGAAAACCACAAATGATGTCACGAAGAGTTGAACATGACTGAAACAACAACAACAACAGACTTCATTGAGGGGATGCATGATCTGACCTACCCTTTAGGAAAATTGCTCTAACAGCCATGTGGATGGTCACTTGTAAAGGAAAGAGACTAGGAGCCAGGAGATCAATTGGAAAGCTATTTAAATCATTTAGGTAAGAGGGGATAACAACCTGACCTAGAGTGGTAGCTATGGGAGAGAAATGGACAGATTTAAGAGATGCTGTAGGATTAGAAACAACAGGATTTGACAACTGACTGTATATGTAGAGTGGGTGAAAGGGAGGAATCAAGAAGAACACAAGGTTGCAGATCAGGGTAAGTGGAGAGATAGTGATTCCTCCAGCAGAAATAGGGACGTTCAGAGCATGGGTGCATTTGGAAGGAAAGATAGCATGTTCTGTTTTGGACATGTTGAGTTTAAGGTACTTGTGGGACATTTGGTTTAACATCCAAGAGGATATTCAGGAGCATTCAGATTTTGGTGAGGTCAATTGGGCAAATCCTGTCTCAGATACTAGCTAGGTGATTCTGGGCAGTTACTTAACCTTGATGTGCCTCAGTTTCCTCATCTGTAAAATGGGGATGACAATAATAATATGAACCACACAAGGTTATTGTGAGGCTTTAATGATAGGACATTTGTGAAAAGCAAACAGTGCAGTGCATGGAACATTGTAGGTACTTAATAAATACGTATTTCCTTAATTTTCTCTTTTCCCCTTCTATCCAAATATGGGAATAGATGGCAGAATCATGGAGCGAGTGCTGGGAGGGACCATTTTATAAGTGAGGAAGTAAAAAATGAGGAATATTAACTGATTTTCAAAGGTCACATAAGTAGTAACAAGCAAAGGTAGGATTTGAAACCAGGTCCTCTGACTCAGCATGGGACAATAGGAAGCAGTGGACTTGGAGTCAGAAGAACTAAGTTCAAACTCTGGCTCTGACACAAGCTACCTATGTGGCCTTGGTCACATCTTTAAAAGGAGGAGGAAGACATCTAAGGTTCTTTCTGGCTCTAAATCGAGGCCATGTGTTATCTATCACTCTACAGCCAGTCGTCCTTTCATTATGCTGCTTAATGAGCAGAACCTTTCTTGGTCCAAAAAAACCTCTTGCATACTGGCAGCCCCAATCCTCCAGTCCAATGGAGTTTCTTGTGGACTTCCTATGCACCTTGTCCATCATTTACAGTCCCTTTTGGAGGGTGTGAAATTGAACATCCTGAGAAAGAATGCTCTGCTGACCACCAACCTTCACGATCTTTCATCCCGCTTAAGTAGTCTTCAAAACAACAAAAACAACAAACCCCCCCGCAAAAAATCATCATTGACAACAAAATTGGGAGACTGAGAAGACTACCAGTAAGCACAGAGGAGAGAGCTGATGAATCACTTATTGTGCAACAAAGGCCCTACCCAGAGGCATCCAAGCAAAATGTGCCTCATAGAAATAGCCACCAGGGAGGCCACTGGCTTCTGGGAGAATGGAAAACACTGATTTGGCATAGACTCAATTTTTGAAAATCGCTTTCTGAAAAAGTAGGTTCTATTTGACATATGTTCTTCTTCTACCCCAAACAAAAATATACCATTTGACTTAAAATATTTCATATATCTATATCTATGTCTGTCCATCTATATACATATACAGACATACATGTATGTCTGTATATGTATATAGACATATACACTGAATTATAAAATGATATAACATGTTTTGTATATACACATACATCATGCATATTAAATCATACAATGCCCCAACATATTTCATTTATATTATTATATATAAATACATAATATATTTATGTAATGTATCGTATAATTTTAGAGACTGCATGGTGTCAGTGAAAAAGGGCACTGGATTTGGAGTCTGGAGATCTGTACTGAATCCTACTCCAGTCATTTGTAAGCAGTGTGAAGGTGGACAAGTCACAGACTCTCTAAGTCTCAATTTCCTGATCTGTAAAATTGGAATGATAATTCTTATATTTCTGGCTTCACTAGGTTGTTAGAAGGAAAGCATTTTGTACACTTTTAAGTTCTAGATGCATGTGAATTAATAACAGAGCTCCAGTGGACTTTGAAGACTGCTTGGCCAGATGAGGAAACTAGGACCTAGAGAAGCTTAGTGAACTAAGATTAGGACCTGGGTCTTCTGATTCCCAGGCTCATGTTTTTTTCTACCCTCCCCCATGATTTCCTTGGCATTCATTTGGGTGGTGTTGTATTTTTTTTTTTAACATGGGGATTTCTACTCAATTTTGCAAGCTATGTGATTGAATGCCTATTTCTCTAGAAGTGTGTGGTCCTGAATTTCCCCCCCCCCCCCACTCCCTTATTCCCTGGTGAGATTTTCTTAAAATTCTTGGTACAATTAAGTTAAGGGGAGGACAGGGAAGAGGATAAGGGATCTCTTTGAAAACCCTATTGATAAGACAAAACAAAATAGCTCACCAGTCACATGTAAACAGTATCTTCTGCTCAATTAATATCTTTTACATTCATGGCAAGAGTGTTCACATGGTAGAAGACATATCAGGTCACAAATGCTGAACAGAAAATATTTTTTCATTCATGTTATTTATGACCTAGACTTAAAGGAAAACAGATGGAGATGACTTTCAGAGTTGTGTTGCTCTTGGTTTGAATAACTAATCCCAATCAAAAACAAGGGTTTGTTTTTCATCACAGCAGCTGCTGCATTATCTGAACTGGGCTGCTTTTACTCAACACACTCTTCCATGAACTGGAGAGCCAGGTTGAAGCCTAGAGTTATGTCAGTCACTGTACAGCCCAGAGGGGAAGTGCATATGCTTGGAAATGTTCAAACATAGTATTCAATGATAGTGTCATTTTGAAGATGTTGATTTAGCCAATTTTATGTCATGAGGATAGAACCCACCATTCCATTCCCTTTTCACCCTTGCAATTTATCACGTTTAATTCTATTTCCATTCACAAAGATAGTCGTTTCCAATTTTAAACAGAAAATTTGCTTTTTCACCTCTACTCCATTGTTGTTCCCAGAGTGACTATTAACTGGGAAAGACAAGAAAAACTACTCAGATGAAGACTGTGTGTGTGTGTGTGTGTGTGTGTGTGTGCGCGAGCGTGTGTGCAAGTGTATATGTATGTATAGAGGGAAGCTGGAGGGTTTGATTAGGAGCGTTCAGATAGATTGTGTCCACTTGATGATATTATCAGATGTATGAAGAAATGAATTGAGACAATGAAATTTAAGGATGTTCCCTTTATGAGATACAAACAGGCCAGATTCACTTCACTCTTTTTTTGTATCATGGACCCCTTTGGCAGTCTGGTAAAACCTATAGACAAGATTCTTTTACAAAATAATGTTCTTAAATAATTGGAAGACATATTAAATTTCAGTTAGAGGTTAGTGAAAATATAGGTATAATATTTTTTGCCTATCCAAGTTTACACACCTCTTGAATTTCATTTGTGGACCCATTAAGGTTTGGTGGACCCCGGGTTAAGAACCCTTGATAGGCCAATCAAACTTGAACCCCCTTTATAAGCTGTAAATTTAGAGTACTCAAAGCCTCAAAACGGACTTGGTTTCTGTTTTTGTTTTTTTTTCGCCCTTAAACCTTATAATTTCATCAAATGCACTGGGGAGACTCAGTGGATCAGGGACTCCTGACCAACCTTTGTCTACCCTAAATACACCATTAGAATAATAGTTGACAATTACATAATTCTTATCTATCTATCTATCTATCTATCTATCTATCTATCTATCTATCTATCTCTCCCTCCCTCCCTCCCTCCCTCCCTGCTTCTCTCTCTCTCTCCATCCATCCATCCATCCATCCATCCATCCATTCATCGATCTATCTATCTATCTAATCATATTGATCCAGTGACAGAAAATCAGCAGCTCTGCCCTCAGAGGACCTGAATTTGAAATCCAGCTCTGATACTTACTATCTGTGTGACCTTGGGAAAATCCAGCATCCTTTCTGGACCTCAGTTTCCTGACCTATAAAATAAGTGGCTAGGGCTGCTTGGCTTATAAGATCCTTTCTAGCTTTCAATACTTGATCCTATGGATTCTGTGGGGTAGGTACTATACTTTATCCTCCTTTTTCAGATGAAGAAACTGGGTTGTAGGTTAAGGGACTTGCCCAAAGTCCCATAACTAGTAAGTCTCTGAATGAATTCAAGTCTTCCTGACTGCAAGTCCAGAACTTTCTACACTATACCCCATTGTTTCTTTTATGATTTTTTTTGGAGGGATTGAGGCAATTGGGGTTAAGTGACTTGCCTAGGGTCACACAGTTAGTACATTTCAAGTGTCTGAGGCCATATTTGAACTCAGGTACTCTTAACTCTGGGGTTGTCTTTAAGGATTTGTTATAGGGGCTTTATGAGTGGTTAGTGCTGTCATGGGGCATGGTGGAAAATTACTAGCTTAAAAATAATGCTTAGCATTTATATCATACTTTAAGGCTTACAAAAGTCTTTGATTTTACTCTTACCATTTATCCTCACAACAACTTAATGAGGCAGACACTATTATTTCCTCCCTTTCACGGGTGAGAAAATGGGGAGATTAAGTGATTTGTCCAAGGTTACCCAGTTACTGTCTGAGGCAACAGCTGAACTTGGGTCCTCTTGCATTTCCTGTTCTAGGAAAAGAAGGAAACAGGATAGACTTTGTGTTACCCTTAGGATATCTCCTTTTAGTCAAAATATAGCTCATCACTGCTGGGGGATGTGTGGGGCCATCCCAAGACATCACAGACAGAGAGGATTGTTGTTAAGTGAACCTCTCAGGGTGGTGAAGCTTATAAAATATGAGAAACAGTATAAATGAAGAGGATCAGTGAATTTTAACAAAAATTCCCACAGCAAAACAGAGAATAGAAACTCAAAGTATGTTTCCTTCTCCCTGGGTGGCATGTCTAGGAATGAGTGCTGTTATATATTTAGCCGAACTGTCCCAGTGCCAAAGCTAGCCCTGGGACAAAGCCTATGTCTTTAAGATGTCACCACCACAAACTGAAAAGTAGGTCATGGGATCATAGTTTTAGAATCGAAAGGGACCTCAGAGGCCACTGTCTAGCTCCCGCTTTTTACAGATGATAGACTAAATGTCAGAGATGGTAACTTGCCCAAGGTCACAGACAGAGTAAGGGACGGCATTAGGATTCGATCTCAGTTCCTTTAACTCCAAGTCTTTTTGTACTACATTGCCTCCTACATCGTAACCTTTTGTTTTGCCTACAAATTCTGAAAAGTCTGTTTCTCTTTCTAAGACAACTTCCTTGTAGGATATAGTCAAGCTTCAACAACCTTTAGGACCCAAGAGAACACTGAAGGTGTTTCTCTATTGACTCCTTTGCACCTTGCTTTAAGCAGGTACTGAAATGGGCTGGGAGGACTTGTTTCTACAAATATATTGTGTTTTCTTTGGTGGACAGCGGCATGCCCTTGGCCCCTAGCTCTTCTGGCTGGGACCACATGGTCCTTTTGGTAGAGACTCTAAAAGCATGCTCTGACCAGCTGAGAAGGTATGGACAGGGGCAAATGCTTTCACAAAATGCGTCTTGTATGCCTCAGTCACTAATAATTTAGAGCCTTCCTAGAGTTCCCTGCTGCTGCTCACCCAAGCATAACCCAAATCACCTGTTCCTACTCAAATATTTCTTTGAATAAAATATGCAAATTAGCATTGCATTCCAGGGCAAGTGTGTAATAATTGTAATAACTCCAATGCTGAATATGTACTGAGGATAGAACTACTCCCACACCTAAGGTAGTCAGGCCTGGACTAAGAGTTATAAAAATAAACAAATGAATAAACTCACTGAATTCTTAAACCTCCAACCTAAATGTGACGCTATTATATAATTAAATTTAGGACAATTATAAATGACCCCATCTGTACATTGCTATTATTAATGATTACACCTCTGCAGAGGACTCTGATATTTATTATTTTGGAATTGAAGAATCCTGAATCTGCTCTTTGCCTGCTGTTTGATCTTGGACCAATTTCTTAAGTATTTTAGGCCTTAGTTTTCTCAATTTTGAAATGGTTGGATTAGATGATCTTTGATCTCCTTTCTAACTCTGTATCCTAAATGGGGGGGAGAAGACATTGGCATACATAGCAGTTTCAGGCACCATGGAAGTCCCATTAATCTTTAAGCCAAAGAAAAGTATATTGTGAAAATACTACATGGCAGATAGATTATACTATGAACCCCAATAAATGCCTAAAGGGAAATCTAAAAATGTTGCTAGTAGACAGAGCTTTTTTATTCTCCATAGCTATCACTATGTTTCCAGAAGCTTGCCTCTCAAGCTTAGTGAATCACACACTTCACATTATCACAAATGGTCACTGGCAAATACTTTATTTAAATTCTATTGAGATAAAAGTGGGAAGGCAGTGAGAAGTTAAAGGCAGGAAAGCAACATGCATCCATTGGTATTTTGCCCCAGTTGGGTGATGCCTTAATCACTTTCTCATTCTGCCCTGGTCTGCTGAGGGATTGGAAGACATATGTCACTTTTCCACCTTAACGGTGAATTTTCTAGTTTGTTTGGATTTATGTCACAACCTTAATGGGATTTAAATGGAATTTTTGTATGTGAATAATACTGAGCATTAATGCAGAAACTTTAGGTTGCTGTGCTACTGGAATGATTTGCATAAGGGTTTTTAAATATGAAAGAACAATATTGAGGCTATTATAAATCACACAACACAGTATTCTGTACCAGGGCAATGGAGGAAAGAGAGCAGAGCCACTATGATTTCTGGAAGGGGTTAAATCTTCAAGCCTCATGAATATAGTATACAAACAGCATGTAAGATCAGAGATGGATTATCTGAGCACTGTGGCCTCCACCAAGATCCCTTATTGTAGCGTGGAGGTGACCCTGAGTTCTCCAGGGGTTATGCCAGTGCAGTACAAGCATTGACCAGATCTGCCAAGCCAGAAAATCTTTCAGTATGATCCTAGAGCAGACTATGTCTGCTCTCTGAGACCAGCCCAGTTAACATTCGAGGTTCCTCACAAATAGGCTGACAACTGAGTGATAAATTTATTGAGACAGAAATACAAAATGGCCTTCAAATCTTGACTTCTACTGTGATGGAGGCAGAGTGATAGAAAAGAAGGCAGATGATGCTAAGAATCCCGGTTTTTAGACCTTCCATAAATCCTAACTAAGTTGTTGGTCTCCTAAATATCAGATCCTTGTCCAGTGATCAGTGAGTTAACACCCTACAAGAGACACTAAATAATATGGATTTTGACATTCTGACTATGAATGAAACAGAAGACAAAAGGAAGTCCAACGGACAGATAGTTCCTTGCTTCTTTGTAGAGAGGCAAATGAAGCCATTAGTAAAGTTGGTTTAATCGTATATCCAAAGGAAGCAAAAATGCTATTTCATGGAAATTAGGTCATCAAGAATAAAAAGACCACTATGAAAATAATTACAGTTTATGTGCCAACAGTGATTATAGAGATAGAGAAGTTCTACAAGAATTTAGTAAAAATCCTCAAAATTAAATCAACATATGCTTTGATATTTGGTGACCAATGAAAACAAGGGCATGTTGGAAAATATAGTTAAAGCATAGAGAATGAGATTGGTGAATTGTCTGAAATTGGGAGATTGTCTGAAAGTTATCCAGAAGTCTATTTTGTACATCATTAATACTTTCTTTGAGGAAACAATTGGGAGGTCCTGAAAATGGCAGGTACCAAATAACACCACCCTAAAGTAATTTCTGCCCTAGAACCTCATTGTACTGCTTGTTGACCATTTCTCCGGACCCATTATTTCAGGAAAGTTCCAGCCATATTTTAGTTTGCTTGCTACTCTCTGGTCATTTTGTCAACAGCCTTGCCAACCATCTTGCTTATATTTGGGCACCCCAGACTTCCAGTTTTGGAACCATGATCAGATTAACTCTACCACTGTTCCTGGATGGGATGTGTCAATATATTCCTGTAACTTTTAGGAGCAAAGTTGTTTTTTGTCCTTCATTTTTGAAGAGGGCTATCACATCAGGGAAGTGATGTCATGACCTGCAAGTGAATTGGATTTAAGTGAGGGAGGACTGTGCAAAGTCACCAGCCTCACTTTCTCCTCCAGATCCATCTAGGTCCAGTGATGAGATATAGATCAGGATGACTGGAGATGACCTGGCTACCACTTTTCTGTGTGTGTCATTTTCCCCAATAAGAATGTGAGTTCCTACCAAAAAAAGAAAAAAAGAAGAATGTGAGTTCCTTAAGGACAAAACTATTACTGCTTTTGGGTTTGTATCCCCAGAGCTTAGCATAATTCTATGATTTAGTAAGTACTCAACTGCTTTTTAATTCATTCATTTAAATGAAATTTATTGTATTTTAACAGAGAAGAAATAATTAATTGTTGACATATGAGTCATTCCTGTATCCTGCATGAGTCTTCATTAAGTGTCTAGAATAAAGATCAAAACTAATACAAAACTAAGAGAAAGAATGCAAACTAGACTAAGATTTAGCTTACAATTATAATTCCAACATGACCTATTTGAATGAGTAACTGAAGGTAAAAGTTGAAACACATGGAGAAAAATACATAGACACCAATTACAATGATTTGGGCAGAAATTTAACTGATATAAATTAATTGCCATAATTAGTAGACAAAAAGAGTTATAAACTGATTCAGCCAGCAAACACTTGACTTAGTAGCCACGCAAAAGAATTATAGAAGCCAAGGGCAAAATCGATTTGGAGCATAAATTTGATATAAAATCTAATAAAAAGGATAATGGGCAATTATGAGCAGTATTGCCTTATAAAACAGTGAGAGACAGTGAAATGATAAATAAGTTTAAAGAAATAATGGTGACAGACTAGATAAGAAAAGTTATCACAAGGGTATTATAAGGATTAAACTGCAAAGACCACAAAGACATAAAAAATTAGAAAAGATCTGTAAAGATTTTGATAGTGAACTTTTCACCTGTCAGCACACCAGAACTACCATATTTAGATGCACATATCACAGTCTTTTTTTTTTTTTAAAGCAATTGGGGTTAAGTAACTTGCCCAAGGTTACATGGCCAGTTTTTTTGTGTGGGTGTTAATTATCTGAGGCTGGAACTGATCCTGGGTCCTCCCGACTCTGGGGCCGGCGCTCTTACTCACTGTGCCACCTAGCTGCCCCACAGTCCTTTCTTAAAGGAGTGAAAAATGGCACTGAAGGAAAAAAAAAGATTGGAAAAGCAATTGGAGCAGGTCAAGTACATACAGGAGAGGATTATGTTAGAAATGACAAAATTTTGAGGGTATTGACCCTATTTGTGAGGTATTTGGAAGATATTTTGATATCTATCAAAGGAATGGGAGAAAAGAAAAAAACTCAAATCTTATTAGGTCTTATTCCCAAAGAGAGGCAGCATGATAGAACAGTTCAAGAAGGTTTGGTTCCAAATCCTGCCTCTAATAGGCAACTAGTTGATGCAATAGATAGAGCACTGGGACTGAAGTCAGGGACTCCTGAGTTGAAATCTAGACTCAGATCCTTATTAGCTATGTGACCCTGGACAAACCATTTAAACTCTTTCAGCATCAATTTCTTCCTCTATAAAATGGAATCAAAATAGTACCTACCACACAATTTTGCTGCAAGAATCAAGTGGGATAATATTTATAAATGAGATAATATTTAAAAGTGCTTAGCATAGTATCTGGTATGTAGTAGGAGCTTAATAAATGCATGCTCCTTTTCTTTCCCTTGCCTAACCCTGCCATGTCCTAGCAGCAGTCAAATCATTTACTTTGCTCTAGGTAAATAGACTTTGCCTTATTGATGAATTGCTATTCTTGATCAGTGAAGGGACTTTGAATGCTTTAAGTTCCCCCAATATTGAAACCCTAGAGCAATAGATCATAAAACTAGAATTGACATATAGGCCAGCAATTCAATCCTTCTCATATTATGGATAAGTAAATTTAGGCCTACAAAGACTGTAACCTGTTCAACGTCATATCAAGTCAATATCAGAGGCAAAATTGGGACCCATTTCCTCTGACTTGAGTCCATGTTCTTTCCATCATACTATATACTGTGTCCAGAACCACTCCACCCTCAAAATACCTTCCCAAATAAAAGGCAACCAAAGGAAACTCAGTGACTGCCAATCCATATTCAGACTTTGCTGCTTCTATACCTTTTCTTAATGGAAATAATCTGCATAAACATTAAAAATATTTGGTAAGTATATTTAGAAGGAATAGGCAGGTTTTTTTGCATGCATCATTCCATAGCAGACCACATATTTCTATAACACAATTGACTAAAAGTGCTTACCATAACATTGTAGCATAGTAACAAAATACCACTGTATTTATTGTCTAAAATTTTTTTTGATTTAGTAGAACAAAACGTCCACTTACAATAAAATGTCTCCCTTTCATATTTCAAAATTATAAAAGAATCTTTGAAAGACATGACAATATAAATAACCTTGTTAAATTACATCAAGTGAGGCAGAAAATAAGGAGGCTTGTTCACCAAAATTTTTGGCTGTGAGATCCAACAGAGACCCATTTAAAATGGAGTACCTGTAGATATTGGTATTCCAGAAGTTCCTATTTTCTGATTACACTGTACTGATTGACTCAAACCCTAGAATATTATAGAACTTCCAATAACTCAAAAGAGTTTGGCCTAAGTATCCACATATGAAAAATCAAGTGGACAAAGAATGTCTTTTATGTACACTGTTGAATGGAGATTGTTTATTATTGTTGTTGCTTATTCTTCAATTTTGAAGATGACTTGCTTGTGAATTAAATTTAAGTGAGCAGAGTTGCATAAAGTCATTAGACTCACGCTCTCTTCCTGAGTCACTGAAGTCCAGTGGCAGGACAAAAGTCAAGATGAATGAGATGGCTCAGGATGCATTGGATGACCTTGGCATCTTTGATGCCTGACCAAGCTCTAAGCACTCCACAGCACCTGTTTCGGCTGCCTTCATGGCCTTTAGAACAAATTGTTTTCATCTGCCCATTCTGCCAGAGAAAGTCTTCACATGCTTGGGTAGACATCTACCTAAGTCACCAAGGAGTTTGAAGCCTGTTGGGTACCCTCCACCTGCTTTAGCCCACCTGCTGAGGTGGTTGTACCGTGGTGGAGCTGCAGTGGGGTCACAGGTGAGAGCTAAGTGAATCAGATCGATGCCAAAAACTGATAAGCAGCCCTCATATCAGAGGTGTCAGTCCTGCTGAACACCCCATACACCTTAGATTTTGAAAATGTGCTGCAATCTGAGTCAAGAATTGGGTAGAAGGAGAGAGGGCTTTTGGAGAGATTTTTAGGGAAAAATTTGGGAAACTGCAGAGTTCTTTAAAATTCTCCAAGATCCCCACTTGAAATAAAGACTCATCCTTTCTATACTAATACTCTTTTGGTGGCTCTGTATGACTATAAGTCATAGAGTACTACAGATTCTGAAGAATTAAAGTCAAGAATCATCCAAAGGTCAGTGGAGAAGTATACAATGGACATACGTAGGTTACAACAAATTACAAATAAGATGTTACATGGATTAAGGGGCATGAGGGACACAGAAGAACTGAATGACTGAAAAAAAAAAAACCTGGGCTATTCATGTGAAGATGAGAAAAAGGGACAGCCAGTGGATAGCTCACAAGCTCCATTGATATCAGTGCTATACTGAGGAGTCACAAGAATGACTCCCAGCATGCTGGTTAAACTCCCTGTAACAAACTCATCAGAGGACATGGTCTGGCATGGATGGCTTGCAATTTGTATTCATGGAGGAAGTGGCCACCTTGATGACATAGATTCATTGGAAAACTGGAGTACAATGATCATATTGATAGAATAATTTCTGTTCTAATTCCTTACCCGGTCTGGCTTTGTTCGTGCCATTAATTGCCAGATCTTTCTCTTATATTGTACTATGCAGACATGACCTTAGGAAAGAATAACCAGGTGAGAAAAGGCTACTCTCAGTGGCAGGCTGCTGTTTGATAGATGGAGCACAACTCAGGGTCCATTGTTGCACTGGAGATGTGGAGCTGAAAAGTTATTACCCTCTGAAAGCAATAGTGATTTCAATTCTGATCCTAATAGGCAGAGGACTCAATATGAAATTGCATATAACCCACAATCACTTTCTCCAGGTGACCCTTTGGCTAGACTTTTTATCAGGCAGGACAAGGTGAGGAGACATAGGTAGGAAATTATTTTATCACCCTCGAAGGACACCAGCCTGGATACCTGGTCTTGGCCGGGCTTCACTCTTCTGATTTTATGGATAAATGGAGCTGATTGAACTCTCCAGGGCTCTCAGCCCTGTTCCCTTTCAGTAACATAGGCTAAATTCAAAAGAAGGCAAAGAAAAGGGATTGTGAAGTCTGGGGCACATTCTCTTTTTTCCAGTTTCAGAGACAGTTCAGTAGGGGCAAAGGAGATGATAGGCTGAGACAGTAAAGGGGCAGGCTCTGCATGTGGACATGTTAGTATGAAGGTGAAGCACACTTTGCAGAGCTGGTCTGAGAGCTTTCTTTTTATGTCTACAGGTTATCTTCACTAAGGTAGGTCAAGTCAGATATTTATGTTGTATCTTTATGTTTATAACTTTTGGTATAGTGATTGCTCTGGCCTCACTCTCTCAGAGTAAGGCAAGCTATGTCTCCCTTTCAGAATTCTAGGGTTTCATTTGAGGAGTTAGGGATGCCTTTCTCTAATGCTGTGGACTTGAGCTACCTTTCCATTTAGATGTCATTGATTAATGTCCCAGTTTCATTTAACCAATTAACATCAATTAGTTTTCACAAAGGAATATTTACTTAAAAATATAGGAATATTTACTTCAAAAAAAATCCTCCACAATAGTTGGAGGATTTATTCTCCCATATACCACCTTGGTCCCTGGGGAGAGTGGGCTCAGACCTAAAACAGTTTCTGTAGCATCAGTCCCACCAAGTTCAAGTCCAACTTTGGCATGTTGGCTGGGTTCAATTCATAGATATGGTAGGGCTGGGTCCTGAAGATTTCTTCTTGATCATTGATCATCAAGACTTTCATGCTTGACTGATTGGCTATAAAACTCTTCTTGCTCCTGAACTTCTAAGTGGTACACTTTCCTGATCTTTTGAAATTTATAAGGTCATGGCCATATCCAATCGCGTTTGCCTAAGATATAAAAGAGCACTCACCAAGGCAAAGAACTAAGGACTTAACTCATATAGGGCTTTCCAAAGGCACTAAGACTTTTGCGATGTCCTGTATTGTGCTTCTGTGGGAAGGGCCTTAGGTTTCTTTCCTTATAGCATTGTCTCTCTCACAGAAGTACAATGGGAAAGAAAAGACAGACCAGAAGTCCTTGTACCCCATATGACCTGTATCACTTGAATAAATCCTAGTTCTAAAAGTCAGAACTCATCATCTGGATGTCAGACTGGAATCAATTAATGCCTAGGCTTGCTCCACATCTTTCAAAGGAATTTCCATTCCATGTCATCATGACTTCTGAATCACATTTCTCAACCTCTTCCACATGGAGGAATTGCATCATTCCATCAAGCTGATTTCTATTCACTAACATATTTATAACCTAACTCTGAGCAACTTAGAGCACTTGACATTTTTTTTTTAGATTTTTTTTTTTTTTTTTTTTGCCTTTTGGAGGGCAATTGGGGTTAAGCAACTTGCCCAAGGTCACATGGCTAGGTTTTTTTATTTGTCTGTGAGTTAAGTGTCTGAGGCCGGATCCGAACTCAGGTCCTTCTGACTCCAGGGCCAACGCTCTACTCACTGCGCCACCTAGCCGCCCCAGAGCACTTGACATTTAACCTTAAGAGGTAGGTCTTGGCCAGAAGCGCGGGGAAGGGGAGTCGCTGCGGTTTCCTGCTTCAACAGTGCTTGAACGGAAGCCACTGCTCGATTCCCGGCCGGAGCCGCCCTTAGCCACCTCTCCACCTTCACCTCCACTAACCAACACTTCTTCCGTCCTACCCTTGAGCAGCAGCTGCCTGCTCAGCCGCCCCCGGCCATCGCCGCCGCCTCTTCCACTGACGCCATGACCACCTCGTCCCCCTCTCAGGTGCGGCAGAACTACCACCAGGACTCGGAGGCCGCCATCAACCGGCAGATCAACCTGGAGCTCTACGCTTCCTACGTCTACCTGTCCATGTCCTACTACGACCGCGACGACGTGGCGCTCATGAACTTCGCCAAGTACTTCCTGCACCAGTCACACGAGGAGCGCGAGCGCGCCGAGAAGCTGATGAAGCTGCAGAACCAGCGCGGCGGCCGCATCTTCCTGCAGGACATCACGAAACCCCGACCGCGACGACTGGGAGAGCGGGCTGAACGCAATGGAGTGTGCTCTGCACTTGGAAAAAAGCGTCAGTCAGTCGTTACTGGAATTGCACAAGCTGGCAACTGACAAGAATGACCCCCACTTATGTGATTTCATCGAAACCCACTACCTGGATGAACAGGTCAAGTCCATCAAACAGCTGGGGGATCACGTAACCAACCTGTGCAAGATGGGGGCCCCCGATTCGGGCATGGCGGAATATCTTTTTGACAAGCACACCCTTGGAGACAGTGACAACGAGAGCTAAGCCACACCTGGCTTCCCCCACACCTGGGAACTGTGGGCGCCACTCCTACTGTCTTTCAGTGCATGCATATTTTGGTTATCTGACCTTTTCATAATCTGTACCAAAAAACTACCACCATTTACATCCCAATAAAGTGACTTGGTACTGATGAAAAAAAAAAGAGGTAGGTCTTAAGGAGTTCAACTTATCATAGGATAAATCTTGATAAACAGAAACTTCCTAAGATTATTTTCTTTATGATTAGGTTCAGGAATCTGGATTAATTTCTTAGCTCCATTACAGTCTTTCATAAAAAAAATCCCCTTTCATGGTATGGAGAAGACTGGGTTCTACAAGGCTATTTTAGCAAAGCACAGACTCTGAAAGAAGCTACTAACTTGGAAAGCAGTTTATAAGTCCATTGTTCAAGGACTCAGCATCATATTAGGCATGGGATAACTGACATTTTGATCACAGAAACTCTTAGAGACCCTCTGTTGTACTTTTGAGGGTTACAATCTCTTGGTAAAGGGAATCTGAGGAAATTATAGATCCTCAAAATAATGAAATAAGAGTGAGTATGGCTTTAACAAAAAGTAATATGAGACAGGTCTTTTTTTTTAACCCAAGAAAATTCTGATCTGAGAAATGAACAATTATTACATGTTTTTTGTTTTTAATATTTGTCTTAAGTATTGAGTGCAATTTTGGACCCACCTGAGAAGCAAAATAAGATTAGACTACAGAACAACAGGTAACTGGATTAAAAAAAAAAGCTAGCAAAATCTGCAGAGATAAAAGTTTAATTATGTCTTAGTTGCTTGCTGAGATCTGAAAATCAGTGTCATTATTTCAATATAGTTCTTGGTGGGCTACAAAATGACATGAGGGATCTTTGTACCTATTCTGTTAAAATATAGCTACCGTGAAATAATTAACAATAATGGAGTTGACATTAAATTAATGTAGCTAACCTCAGGTTGGTGCTGGAATTGGTTTTTGAACGAAACAGAAACTAATGCAGACCTCTGTGACGGAAATAGCAAGCAACGTGTTTGGAACGCTAAGGGGATTTTATCCTTTTTTCAATGTTGGGGGCAATAATAAGAACTACCAAAGATATTTTTTCCCTAGGAAAATGCAATTGAAATGCCCCTTAGGGAGAACTTTTTAGGAGTGAAATTGTTCATGGACATTTATATGGGGTCCAAGAATTTAAAAATATTGAATGGGAAAACATGATAAATAGATATTTGGTAAGTTTGTTTTCTTCATAGTTCAGTTTGGGGGTCTGGGTTTGTTGCTCTGTTTCATTCATTTATGATAAAATTTGCCTTTTCAAGATGTCCAGGAAGAAAACTGGTAAGTTGTATACAAACAGGAACCTTGGACTTTTAGAACCATTCATTCTCTCATCAAATTCCTCCTAGTTGTTAGTCTCCTCTCCCTCTTCGAGTAATCTTGAATTGACTTAATGTAAACTTTGTTGTTCATCCTTCATTTTTTTTTTTCTTGTCTTTTTGGAGGGAGGAAGGCAGGGTGATTAGGGTTAAGTCACTTGCCCAAGGTCACACAGCTACTAAGTGTTAAGTGTCTGAGGCCAAATTTGAACTCAGGTCATTCTGACTCCAGGGCCAGTGTTCTATTCACTGCACCACCTAGCCATCCCTCATTCTTCATTTTCAAAGAGGACCAATGACATCACAGGGTGATGTTTTGACTTGCTTTGTGTGAATTGGATTTAAGTGAGGCAGAGTTGCTCAAATTCATCAGCCTCACTCTTTTCCAGAGTCATCAAAGTCCAGTGGCAAGACAAAAATCAAGACGATTGGTGATGGCCCAGAATGCAGTAGATGTGAATGTTACAACCTTCAAAGTCGACTGTGTTCTGCTAGAGGGTAAGGACTGTTTTTGTTTTTTGACATTATACCTTTAGAGCCTAGAACAGTATCTTATAAATAATATATATATATATATATTTTTTTTTCTTTTTGGAGGGGGGAAGGTAGGGCAATTGGGGTTAAGTGACTTGCCCAAGGTCACACGGCTAGTTTTGTGTTAAGTGTCTGAGGCTGGATTTGAACTCAGGCCCTCCTGACTCTAAGGCTGTTGCTCTATTCACTGTGCCACCTAGCTGCCCCCAAATAACAGTTTCTTAATAAATGTTTGTGCATGAATAAATAAGTGAATCATAGATATTTGTTGAATTTATGGAATTGAGAAGGGTCTTCTGATTAAAAAAAAATGTAAGTGCTCTTATCCTTAGTTATAGCCTCTCGAAAGAGGTGAGACTGTTGACCATCCACAAAAATAGATGTCCTCTCAGTTTTATTAGCTCTCTTGTGGTTGTCCAGGGGAAAAGGAAAAAGCCACTTTTGAGATCCTGTGGAAAATTCCTGTAGTTTTTAGTTATTCATTCCCCTCTTCCCATGCTTTGCAAATGTATTTTTCTGGACAACTCACTGAACTTCATGAGATCATTTGCCACTGTTAAAATTTCTAGAGGCATCAGGGCTTGGGGGTGGGAGTGAATGTGTGTAAGAAGAGGAATATGGAGGATTGTTTCAGTGAAGTTGTTTTATCCAAAGGTCAGAGGTCACTTAAATCATAGCCCAAACTTGGGAGATCCATGGAGATGACCCTTCTGCCTGGGAATCTTCTACACTTCTCATCTGGAGTTGGCTTTTCAGAGTGATTCTTACCTTGGGTTGGTCATAAAGCTCTTCTGGAGTCTAGTCAGCAACAGAAGCAATCATATAAATCACAGAAATTCCAATGTCATCTTGGGATTTTGGAAACTGGGAATTTAGAAATTGTGACCCACAGCCATAGAGGGCAAGTCTTCCTTCATGTCCCTTCCTATGAGATACCAGTTCTCTGTATATCCTGGAGGGGGAGGGAAGTGGGGATGGTGGTGCCAGTGCATGATGGAACCTGGATCCATTAATTTTGACACTTTACATCCCACTGCTTCATTACATATGAATGTGGTTGTTGACAGGAGCCTCAGTATTATGGGCCATCATAATTACATTTTCTGCTGTAATATTTTTATATCTTTCTTTGATCACATTTTAGAGTGCCATCGATAGCTCTCTTAGGAATTGTCTGACAGTGCAAGGATTGACACTCATTGTCTCAGTTTATGTTGATGGAAGCTGCAAAAATCTGCCTTGCATATCAGTAAGGAAGACATTGTGTAGCAGCTTTAGTTTTCCAACTATATTATCTGCATCAGTTTTTCCAAATCCAAATTATATGTGGCCCCATAAAGTCTCTGTATTCTCTATTGTGATTCCCTCTATTGTCCATAGTTGAGGGTGAGTGAAACGGTAGATAGTGATAGATCAGTGTCTGAAGATGAAATGTCTATGTACCACAGTCATGGTGGGTTTGTTGGTTGTTAGTTACCTGCTGGACTTTAAAATGGCAGTCTAGGTGTAATCCTGATGTGGGTAATCAGTGGAGAAAGCTAGGCAGCCAACCTCTGGGTGCATGAAGAGAGAGCTCAGAGGTGTTACTGAGTGTATACAGAGACTGGGATCAGAATGAGAAAGGTGAGAAAGGGAGGAGAATACTAATGGGAATGAGGATGTGAGAGCCCGTGATGAAAAAGGGAGTGATCAGAGTGATGGCTCTGAGCCAGCTGTGAATAGACACTACTGGTTTGTGACTGAGTCTCTGTGCAGAGATCCTCAGGCTTGGATTTATCCCCAGAGTTAACCTGAATGTAGGGAAAGTTGGGAAGTGATTGTGGACTCAGGTGCCCCCAGCCTAGGCAGCTAGCTGGAGAAATGGAGTGTAATGCTTAGCTCTAGCATTTTCCTGATGGAATGATCCCAGGACTATGGCAGCCTTAGAGAGAAAGAGAGAGCCCTAACAGATGATTTATCTGAATGACACAGTTCTGAGCAGCACATGGCAAAAGAGAGTGGAGATGGAGAAGGATGGAGGATAAGGTGATCCAGAACTCAAATATGATCCGCAAACTTAGGGGAGAAGGAGAAATCACTGAAAAAAAAAAGTTCACATGTTGGAAGAAGTAAGGTCTTTTTGCAGTAAAAGTTTAGTAAATTTGCCATGGGGCAGCTAGGGAAGAGTACTGGATAGAGTACTGGACCTGGAGTCAGGAAGACTTGAGTTCAAATCTGACCTCAGATACATACCAGCTGTGTGACCCTGGGAAAGTCACTTAGCCCTGTTTGCCTCAGTTTTTTCATCTATAAAATGAGTTGGAGAAGGAATGGTCAAACCACTCCAGTATCTTTGCCAAGTGAGACAAAGTGCTTTGAATAGGTAAATATTTCATAAATCCTTCTAGAACACATGTAAGAGTAATATATCCTCAAGATCAAAATGGGGAAATTAGACAAAAATTATCTATCTAAATAAAACAAAGGTCAGAAAAAAAGGAGTAGGCTATTCATACTAGTTCGTCATTTCTTGTCATGTGGGGGTTCCAAATGGGGTCACAAAGAGTTGGATGTGATTGAAACATTTGAATAACAACAAAATAATTTGCTCTGGACCATCATGGGTTGCAAAAAGCTATTCAGGATTATATCTGTTGTCCAAATGTACTGTGTGTATATGCAAAATATAGATGTATGTGTATACACACATAATCATATGTACCCCTCTTTCTTCATATATATATATATATTATATGTATATGCATTATTTATGTGTGCATGTAGTATGTATGGTAGCCATAACATGATCATAGTTTATATGTATATTATATGTAAATATATAGGTACATAAATTGTCCTATGATCAAGTTGTGGCTACCATATATGCTACCCAGCACTAGTCAATGAGCGAGTGTCTGAGTATCTCATGCAGTTTAAATCAGATAGCTGCCATTTTCCATCTACTGTGAATGAAGGGTACGATATTATACCCTGACCAAACAGCTTTTAGAACTTCACCTCCCACTGAGAGATACTGATATGTGAAGAATCAGTTGTGTTAGCTCTTTTAGAAGGTGAGGGGGAGGAGATTTTCTCTAATAGCTACTTCAAAACCTTCCCCTTTTGACTGGCATGGAGCCTTTATTGTAACAACATAAAGAAGCCCATAGTAAGGGAAACATAAAATAAGAAATAGAAAGGCATTTTAAAGGAAGTTGTTTTTTACATCTCCATTTCTTTTTTAGTAAGGCACAAAAAAGTTTGACAGCAAATTTGCTTCAATTGGACATGAAATGGTCAACTGATATTAATAGCCAATTCCTTTTTCTGATCTTTGTTTTATTTAGACAGAAAGTTTTTATATAGTTTCCCCATTTTGATTTTGAGGATATATTATTCTTATACCTGGTCTACAGAGATTTATTAAATATTTACCTATTCAAAATCACTTTTGTTTCACTTCCCTCCACCATTAACTTTCATACAATTGCTCAAAATCTCTCACAAAATAATATGCTTAAAATGAGATAGCTGAATTTTATTCCTAACATTAAAAAGGATGACTGTGTAAATACTAAAAATGCTTAGAATGAAGGCCAGATAGATCTTTTCCCTTTAAAAAAATAGTTGCAACTACATAGCTGGGTGTGGTGGCACATGCCTGTAACCCCTGCTACTGGAGATAGCTGAAGCTAAGGGATCACTTGAGTTTAGGAGTTCTGAGCTATAGTGAGGTTAAAAGTGATTGGATGTCTACACTAAGTCTGGCGTTAACATGGTGATCTCCTATGGCAGGAAGGCTACTAGGCTGCCTAAGAAGCAGCAAACTGACCCAGGTTAGAAGAAATTAAGCAAGTTAAAGCTTCTGTGCTGATCAGTAATGAGATCTAGGTCCTGATCCCATTGCTGACTTTGGCCATTGATCAGCCAATGAACTTCCAGTTTGGTTGAGGTAGGGAGAACCTGTCTCAAAAAAAAAAAGAATGTGTACCCCAAATGACCATGGAAGCTTTTAATGCAATGGAAATGGTGTTAGATTTGGAATTAAAGGAACTCTTTTTAAATTTTGCCTCTGCTAATTACCTATGTAAACTTGGTATAGTCACTGCCCTTCTGTGGGGCTAGTCTTTAATCTGTTAAATGTTGGAGTTGGACTAGATGGCCTCTGAGGTCCTTTGCAACTTTAAACCTATCCTCCTATGAGTAACAGCATCATGAAAGGAGCCGGTCTTGATGCTGAGTTGATTGCCTAAGTCATTGATTAGAACAGGGGTTATTAACCTTTTTTGGATGTCATGGACCCCTTTAGTAGTCTGATGAAACCTATGGTCCCCTTCTTAGGACAATGTTTTTCAATTCATAACAAAAATATCCATAGGATTATAAAGGGAAACAATTATAATGAAGATAAAGATGTCATTCCCTTCTCTCCCAACCAAGTTCATGGATCCTCTGAAATCTATCCAAGGACCTGAGGTTAGGGCCAGCAGTGATCCAGTTGAACTTCAGCAGTGTTAACTGCTTTTACCATCAATTTGCTATTGTTTCCAATGTTAGCATTGTGAGGATAGAAGGAATAGCAGCCTGTTAGGCTGTTTCACCTGTGAATTAACTATGTTAGGAAGGAGACAAAGGCCTGCAGATTTTCCCCAAAGCTTTTATTTCAACTAGATGAGTAGTATGCAACTAGAAATGTGCAAAAAGGCTGAGATAAAATTTGATTTAGACCAAGATAAATATTAAAGAATACTCCAAACAGAAGATGAAAGATCCCAAATCTAATATATGTTTTAGAATTCAACAGTTACTCTTTGATGACAGAGATTGTGTCATATACTTGTTCTATGTTCCCCCATGGTGCCCAGGGTAGTGTTAGACTTGTAGTTGGGACTCAGTAAAAATATACTGCAATGAACTGAATTATTATACTTTATTTTTAAATCTTGTCAGGGGATATTTCTTTTCCTGTCTCTGGGTATCCCATTATAAGAAATAATAATATATCTCAATATTTTCCTAATTACTAAAAATATGAGAAAATTAAATACTGCATGAGCCTTCAGATCCTACAGCCTATCACTGATTTTTTTTGTGCTGTAACTAATTTTGGCTTGATGTTGTGTTCTATCTCACTCTCAATCATTTTCTTCTTCTCTTCTCTTCTCTCTTCTCCTCCTCCTCTCTTTCCTCCTGTCTCTTTCAGTCTCTCTCTCCTTTCTCTCAATCTCTCTCTGCCTCTGTTTACCTCTTTCTTTCCTCTTCTCTCCTATCAAATTCTCTTTTTCATTCTTTCTCTCTCTGTGTCACTGGCTGTCTCTCTTTCTTTCTTTCTGTCCCTCCCCTCTTCTTCCTTCTCTCCAACATTTCTGAAGCTTTCACAGATTTATTATTTCCTAATCTTATATTAGACCAAGCCTTCCCTAAAAAAATACTTTATGCTAAATGAACTTATTTAGGACAAATTGAGAATACAATGAAATCATTTCTTAAGCAATTGACCAGTGAGAATTTAGATAGTACTGACCAATAAATATATTATTGTAATTGTATAGGATAATTTATTATTTCCAAGAGAAACCATCTGAAAGCTTTGGAGTGACCTCCTCAGTTCCTTCTCAGCTATTCTATAGCTGTGGTGATGATATTAGGCCATTCACATACTTTAGTTCATCAGTTTTTCCATCTGTAAAATAGCTTGTAAAATTTATTTGTTTTTGCAAATATTCTGTCATCCAACCCAGAGTCTAGAATAGTGGGTTGCACGTAGTAAGGTCTTCCTAAGTGTGAGTTGAATTGAATTGAACCAAATTACAATAGTGCCAAGAGTCTGATAAGACAAGCATTTAAAGCCTTTCATTGTCTGGTTCCAGTCCCTCTTTCTGGGTTGATTATAAATGATTATACCTCACAAACATTAAACTTTATCTAAGCTGACCTAGGTCTACTTACTGTTCTCCATCCATATCATCTGCTACCTCCCTGCCTTGGCATAATCTTCTCTGTGCTCAGAGCTCTCTCCCTTCTCTCCTCCACCTTTTGGAAACTCTGGTACTTTCAAAGGCTTCAAGTACCACTTCCTTCAAGAGCCCTTACCTTATTCCCTTAACTTTTAGAGTCCTTTCCCTGATTGCTTTGCATTCATTTTGCATATATCTAGTATTTACTGACTTGTGACTACTTACTAGGCACTTATTAAATGCTTGTTTAAATGATTGCTGTCCATGAATTTCAGGTAGTTAAAGTGGCTTGAGTGACCACAGCTAAAATCCTAATTAGGTAGGATGATGGGTTATTGTCAGATTCTGGATCAAGTCTGACATATTCTGGTTTGGTGGTTTGGGCTTGAGACTAGAAGGAAATGAGACACTTGTATGTAACATAACCCTTAACAAAAACAAAGGCATGGAAAGAATATTTAGCAAAGATATACTGTTGATTCATCTGAATGTATTTCTTCTTTATTCATTTGCAAAGATGGTTGTGGTTTGTCCTTTGTTCTGCAAAAGGACCATGACATCAGGGAGGTGATGCCATGACTTGCAAGTGAACTGGATTTTAGTGAGGGAGGGCTGTGCAAAGTCACCAACCTCATTTTCATCTCTGGAGCCATCTGGGTCCAGTGGCATGATATAGATCAAGAAGACTGGAAATGGCCACGGATGTAATGGGAAACCTTGGTCTTTTTAAGCTATGGTCTTCCTGAGTTCTTCCTTTGACTGAGCCAACACCCATTCAGTGATTAGGGTTAAGAATGAACCAACTTGTAATCTTGAGCAAGTTACTTAACCCCAATTGCTTTAAAAAAAAGAATGAACCAAGGGATGACCCCTTTAATTAAAAAAAAAATCAAACTGGGGGGAGAAGAGCTTCAGAGTTTCTTGTCAGAAGAACAATTACTATTTATGTTCACTCTGAGACATCAGGGCTTACAGCATATCATGATATCTTGGGGTTTACTGGCTGCAAAGAGGGTATGCTGAGTCAGAGGCTAACTCCACATCTGTATCTCATTCCTCATGTCTGAGTGTTGCTGACTTTCTTCTTTCCCTGGACTTTAACATCTCCATAGTCTGGGAAGATGCTGCCTGGCACAGTTGAGTCTCCAGGATGGTTTCGTTGCCTTTTTAGGGAAAAACTAACTTATGTGGCAGGGAACCTTCCAGCCTTATTGGCTGTATATATTGCTACTACCATAGCATGTCAAATTGTATGAGGGATCTGGGACTTGAGCTAGAAGTCTGCTGATTCCTAGTCTAATCCTACTAGATATCATGTGACCTTTAAGTTCTCTTCCAGCTCTAAAAGTCTATAAATCCAATTCCAGCTACTCTTGTAATCCACTGTGGGACTTTAGATAGTAGAAAAGCAATATAGTAAGATTAATCCACCCAAGTGGAATGTCGTGCATCTCTGCTATTGTTCTCAGTGCTAGGTAATTGCTGCCAGGTGCTTTTCAGAGTGTTGATTAAAAACTGGATAATAACAGGGGGCACCCATTAATTGGAGATTGACTGAAAGAAGTATAGTATATGATTTAACAAAGTGATACTGTAATAAATGAAGAAAGATGTTTTCAGAGAAAATGGTGATGATTTTCTGAATTGAAGCAGAGAGAAGTGAACAGAACCAGAGGAATAATTTATGCTGTAACATCAATATTATAAGACTGAATAGTTCTGAAAGACTTACTAACTCTAATCAACAAAATAATCCACCATAAAGCCAAGTAACTAATGAGGAAGTATGTTAACTACCATCATAAGAGAGATGATGAACTATGCAGAATGAGAAACATTTTTTTGATGTGACCAATATGGGAATGTGTTTTAGTTGCCTATGTTTATATAATACAAGGACTTGTCTTCCTCCCTTCTTCTCTCCCTCTGCCTTTCTTTCCTATGTCTAAGATTTAGCCCCAGTTCTGTCATCATCTATTCAACTGATCTCAGGTAGCTTAACTCATCTTTGATGTGTGTGATTTTATTGAAACCAGAACTGAATGTGTTTGGGAGAGTTTGGATGAAGAACTACATTGGGCATAGCAGTTTAAAAAAACACCAAACTTTATTACTATCTTCCCTTCGATGGGGAGGGGGAGAGCAAACGTCAACAGAGAACAGTCTTGGTATGTGACTCCCATTGCCTTTGACTGAGGGTAGAACACTTTGGAGTGGCTTCTAAACATGAGTTTACATAATAATAGCCTTTGCATTCTGTTTGAAGACCTAGAGCACCTCAGGAACCAAGCTTAGAATTTTAGACAAAGAACTGGCTAGATTGTTCTGCCATCCAGAGGAGATGATAATAGCACAGTTGGGTCCAATGAGATGAGTATTTTCTAATTTGCTTAAGAAGGAAATGTGAAGCACTTTTCACAAATATTATATGATTTGATTATTACAACTCTACTGCAAGGGAGGTGATATTATCACCCCCATTTTCCAGTTGAGGAAATTGAGGGAAACAGAAATTAAATGCATTGTTCAGGGTTATATAGCTAAAATGTTCCTGAGATGGTTTGAATTCAGGTCTTCCTGACTCCAAGCCCAGTGCTTAATCTGCTATTCCACTATCTGCTTCGTATGGTTACAGAAGGATAGACCTTATATAAAAGCAACAGAGTAGGAAAAAAAGGATGGCAGACTGAAAAATGAATATTAAGAAAATATACTCATAATTTGAAATTCAAGAACCCAAGAGGTGAGAGAAACATGGTAGAGAGCATTTGGTTTAGAATCAGGAGAGTGAGAAATGTTCTTGTCATGAGCATATACTATAGACCACCTGGACGGAAGTGAGAAAGTGATGAGAAGACTGAGAAACAGATCATGAGTATACCATGTATATATGTGTATATATGTATACACACATATATACATATATGTATATATGTATATGTGTACACACACATATATGTGTATAGATATACACACATGTGTATATATACATATATACACATACATACATACATACATATAATCTCATAATGATACAGGATTGCAAATATCTGAATGCTTTCTGTAGGTTTTTCTGCCAAGAGTAGAGGAACTAAAAGCATATTTACTTGCATTACTATTTATTTCAGGTTTCAGAAGGTAGAAGCAGCAACAAGGGTAACTGAAACTCATTCTGATTCTAAACAAGAAGGAATTTGCTGCAGAAATAGAAATGATATGAATCTTGGGGGCAAGTAACCAACCCCTCTTAGAATTTGAAGGGAAAAAAAGTCTGACAAACACACTAGATTTGGAGAGAGTTGATGTCTAAAGACTAAAAGAAAAGATAGGTGGGGTCTAGTAACTTAAAATTTATAGGAAGCTCTTAAAAGTGAAATTGTAGATACACAAACAGAAATGGGAGACAGCACACAAGTGGAGGACTCCAGAGATCTGTCCTTGGTTCCATCTTCTTAAAAAACATGTTTTAGTAATATTTTGAATAATTTCATAGATACCCACTATGGTAGATATTTGAAAATAAAACAGTTAATTTGGAAATAAACTGGAGGGGTATATCACATAACATAATCTGTAACCAAAAGTTTCTCAGTGGTCTAGACTCTAGAATGATTGTGTAAAATCTAATAGGACAAAAATCTGATTTAATTCAATGAGTATTTATTAAGTCTATGTACTGGGGATAGACAGAAGAAAATGAAAGTCTCCACTTTCAAGGAGGATGCATTGTACTGAAGGGAAACAAGCATATGTATAAATTTTATGAAAAAATTCAAAACGAATGCAGACAGATTATTAAACACTATATGCCAGACAATGTAAGCACTAGGGATACAAATACAAGTAAATCTAATCCCTGCCTGCTAGGGGTTTAAATTCTAATGGGGAAGATGACATATACAGAGAAGCTAGAAAGAAATGGTATGGAAATAGCCAAGTTGTGTCCTAGAGGCCAGGTTCCAGTGGATAAGAGGAAATTTCATCAATCAGAGTTTGGTCCCTAGGGGAAGGGTCCAAGTTTCTAGTTGGGGGAGGTATAGAGGATAATCGTTAGAGTATATGTAATATCTGAAGATGGGTGACAGTATTATTTTTATTTTTTGTGATACCTGGTGGAAGGAATCAGGAACAGTACTTGGTAGGACTTGATGCTAAACCCTGAGCCTTGATGGGAACGAAGATTTCCAGGAAGTAAAAGTGAAGAGGAAAAGAATTTTAAGCCCTCTGTGAAGTCTTACTATCAGCAAATGTGCCACTTTTGACTGAATAGAGAGTGCATGAACTCATAAGGTGAACTCTGAACTAGATATAAATGCAAAATCTTAGCCTTAGGTTAAAAAAAGGCAACTTTACAAGTATAAGTTGGGGATAGGCATGGCTGAGCACCAGGATGGAGAAAAAAACCTCAGGAAGTTTTAGTGGATAAAAATCTCAAATGGAATAAAACATGGAAGCCTGTGATCATATCCTAGGCTTTATTGAGAGGTCTAATGTCCAGAACAAGGGAGGTGCCTGTCTGGCTATACTCTGTCCTTGTCAGACTACATTAGAATATTGCCACATTTTAGGAAGGACAGTAAGATGCTGAAGTATGTCCATAAGAAGTCAATAAGGAAAGTTAAGGGATTGGAAACTGGGCCCATATGAAGACTAGTTGAAGCAACTGGGGGTGTTTCCCTGGTCCTGGATAGGGAGAATATGATGGTGGTATTCAAGTATTTGAAGGGTTGCCATTTGGAAGAGGGCTTAGACTTGACCTATTTAGCCCCAAAGTGCACTTCTCTGTTGGACTAGATGTCCTGTGAGCTCCCTATGAGCTCAGGCATTCTGGGATTTATAAAATGGATACCATCACAAAAGTGAAAATATCTGCAAGTAAATAAAGGCATTGCAAGCAAATTTGTAGCTCCTAACCCCAAACAGGACAAAATAATCAAAAGCAATGTAGAAAAGCTGCTTCAAATTTGCAGTCAGGGAGACCTGATTTCAAATCCTATCTTAGTGACTTACTATATAACACTGAGCAAGTTACTTAAAAAAAAAAAAACAACTTCCTGTGCCTTAGTTTCCTCATCTGTAAAATGAGAGACCTCTATAGTCCCTTCTAGCTTTAAATCCATGATATGTTCCTTGTTATTCTAGTTCTTCATTTCTGTGTTTTCTTCACTCAAAGCACCTTATTTTTTTGACAGTTTTTGGAAGAAGGTTTGGGAAGATCCTTCTTTCTTTTTGAAGTGAGCCATGGACTTCTCCCAAGCTTGGTTCTGAATTTGTCAGGTCCATAGGGCAACAGTTTCAATGCTTATGTTGAAACATCCCAAGCTTTCTATTTCAGCAATGCACACAGATATCCATTTGCGCCCCCACAGAAGGAAATCAGCCAAGTGACTCATAAAATCCTGAGCTCACAGCCCACTGGATAAGCCTCTTAAGCCATCTGTTTCAAACATACCACAATTCTGCCTCCAATCTTGGTTTCTTAACCTTGACTCTCTGTATCCCTCCTGCTCCATTCCCCCCATGATTAGATCTCCCTGATGCCTTGACCTGGCTTGTTAACACTCCTACTCATCCTGTTCAAAGACACATGAAGCAGGCTGGAATTCACTTCTCTTTATTCCCCCTGCTGCTTCTACTTTGTCCCGACACTGCACCTTCCTGGTACCTCTTCCATAGAAAATTCCAGGTGGTGACCATCTTGCTTACTTGACCTATATCTACCAGGATACCCCGTGAAAGGGAATTCTGTTTGATGATCATCTTATTCTAGTGGTTAGGAAAGAAACCAGCCCAACCCATTATCTTGCATTTCTTTTTGCTTTAGAAATTTACGTGTAACCTCACGGGCCAAACTAGCCCTTCTGAGGTGAATACTAAGTTCTTATTCTCTGCTTAAGGGACATTTCATTAAGTGGAATTCTATATAATACCAAGGATTTACAGGTCATCATGCAGTTATAGGCAGATCTGAGCTCCTCCCCTTCCTTTTTCTTCAGAATATAGTACCCAGCGGGATATAATGACAGACCAAAGTAGAAGGAAAAATGACTAGAGAAGGATTCATTTGTCTGCCACAATATTCCTGAGTTCTTAGCCTTGAAATTCAAAGAAAGGCTGATCTTAAGGGGATTGATCAGGTCCCTAAGTCCCTATAGTCCTTTTTTCACACCATCTTAGTGGGTTTCAATTTTCCTCTAAGTAGAGACCCTGAAACAACAGTAAAGAAATCCAGAGTACAAAGATGTAGGGGCCAATAATCTTTCCTACTAAATGTTTCTTGTTACAGAAGAGTCCCATCTTTGATAACAAAGTGATTTGACAAGTATGTTAGATGCACTTTGATGAAGGATAGAAATCTACATAACAAATTGTATGACAAAAGGCAAGTGTTATACTTATCAGCTTTCAAGTGGCAAATTGTAAGAAGGAAGGTATGGTTATAGGTCCTGGGGAGCATTATTGAATGTGGATGATGACTTTTTTTGATTAACCCATTCTTTAGGGTTCCACTCCTGCTCAACTTGCCAGAAGTGAATCACATTGGCCAATCCAGGTTTGTACTCTCAAGTGATCTACTTTTCCTTGAATAAAACATTCCATCTCCAGACTCCAGGTATTTTGACTATCCCCTGTTCTTGAAATGTTCCTTCCCCTTATTTCCATCATCTGGCTCTCCTGACTTTCTTCAGGTCCAAGCTAAAATCCCCCATTCTACAGGAAGGCTTTTCCAAACCCTCTTAATTCAATTGCCTTTCCTCTGCTAACATTTGCTATTTATTTTGTATGTTACTTGTTTGTACATAGTGTTGTCTCTCCCATTAGATTATGAATTCCTCTAGGGCAGGGATAGTTTTTTGCCTTTATTTGTATCTCCAGTTCTTACAACAGTGCCTAATGTCTAATAAGCACTTAAAGTTTCTGACCCAGGCTTTCATGCAGCTAAAATGGTTTTCTTGGTGGAAATGACCTCCACATAAGGCAACAGATAAGTCTGAGGATCCTGGTTGGCCAACTGCACTATAATACATTTAATATTGTTGATTATTTTAAAAAAGTAGGATTTTGTTATTCATAAGATGGTAGGTAGCCCCTGACCATCCCACCATATTCCTTTATCTCTTTCCTATCCCATAGAAACCTCAACCTTCTGTCCCTTGAGGTACTTCATCGTAGACTTGCCATTCTTAGAGGGCTAGGATGCAAACTTGATTGTGACCCATACTTTGATAAAAATGGCTCACTCCCTTCTTTGTACCAGATCCTTCTCTACTTCTGAACTTTCTCAGTTATTCCTACAGAGTATTTTTTGCCTTCATTGACTTTTTCCCCACTTTATCATAGGGAACACCAATTCATATCACACATCACATTCCATGCTGCTGCTGGTAGAGATGCCTCTGGTATGTATAAATTTTATGAGCCAAGGTCTATGTTTTATTCAAACTTTGTATCTTCATAGTTCCTTGGGATAGTGCTTTTGCGAACAGCAGGTACTTAATAAATGTTTTTTTTTCCAGTTGAATTGAAATGGTCAGGACCAGGTCATTGGTTAAGCCATTAACGGCATCCCTTCTCCCTACATTCTCCCTACACTGATGTGGAACTAACAAGATGAGGTGAAGTGGGCTTTGCTTTTGGGTACTGATAGTTGGAAGTAGGATTCCTATTATTTGGTAGATCTTGCATTTGTCTTTCAAGATCCTCTTTGCCTAAGCTTTGTTTCACCATCTTCCATCAAGCCCTGCCATCTTGGTTGCCATCCCAAGGGTTCTTTTACTATGGCAACTCATCTTTCTCTCTGATCTCCATTTTGGCTAAGGACTGTACTTACCAAAGGATGGTCTGCTCCCTCTTTCCATAATTGTATCCAGGCTCACCTGTGAGCTGCCACTGCCTCTGCTTTCTCTTTCTCAACCAAATCTGTCCCAGTTTCAATAATTTTGAATCCTTGCTCTGTCCCCATAAGCCCCTGCCCCATAACCCCAGGGCTTTCTAGGAGAAGATAACTGTTTCAGAATATTTGTGATTCTTGTCCCTGCCTCTCAGATACAGATTCCCATCATGCCAAGGGACAGTGTAGTAGGATAATGTCACTTATGCAGGTACCTAGTATTTTCTGTGATGAGGCAGTGGATTTTCGAACCTATTGGTTAATTTGCCCAAATTCACTGAGAAGAGAGACAGTGTGGGGGTAGTGTAAAGCACAAAGAGCACTGACTTTGATACTAGAAAACTTTGGCTTAAATCTTATACTATCAGTTGCTTCATTTGTAAAATGATGGGGTTGGATTTCATGATCTGTAAAGGCCTTTCCAGCTTTAAATGCAGTGATTTTGAAAAGTTGACCCTTTTCTCTTTGCCTTTTACTCAGACAGACTAGCCCTCCCGTTCTTTCCCTGCCCTCCCCCACCCAGGACCATTTGTTCCTGACTCAATGGAATTCAGCCGATCAGTATTCATCGAAGCCAATTCTCCTATAGCCTATCATTGTTCCCTGACCATAGGCTTGCCAGAGGTTAGAAATAACAGGTTCTTTAAAGTAATAGCATGCCTGCATTTACAAAACATGCTTTAAAGTGAGCATTATGAGAGAGAAAACCCCGAAATCTTACTTTGAATTTTACACACCTAAATAAATTCCAGCACTAGAGAACTGATGAACCACTGTTGGCTGCTTATTTTGTACTCAGAATGAAATAGCTTCTGCTCCTTAGGGTTGTTGAAACCAAACACTTTAAAGTCCACTTCTTTAGTTGCAGACCTTATGGAAAATTGTAGTTTGGGGTACATAGCATAACTGTGAAAAAGAATATGGGAAGTCTCATAGAATCAGATTCACATGTACACACATACATACATGTGTACATACACACATGCACACACATGCACATGCACATACATACAGAGTTATTGGGGCCAGAAAAAGACATGGCTAAAAATCCTCTTACCAATGAAAATGAATGAAAGAGCACTTGTCTTTTGAGGCACACAATAAAAGAAACCTATAAAATGTGTGTGATGCAGGAATCAATTATGTAATTTTGTACAATCATATCAGGTAGAGTATCAACCCATTACTGGAGCACAGAGCTTTCAAACCTAATGGAGACTGTTTGACGTTACTGGGCTAGCTGCCAAAGGCCCATTTCCAATTGCCAACATGACAATTATTGACAGGGACGTGTACAGGCAGGCACGGGTTTTTCAAGGAAATAATGTCAATACCTTTCCACTGAGCTTTAAGCTAAAAATCAAGGGAAAAAAGACTAGAATCCTTAAGGACTTCATGTCTATTGTTCCTTTATGTATAAATGAAAGGAAGCCTATCCCAGGAGAGAAGAGGTGAGAGTGAAGTACTATAAATATCCATGGGTAAACCAATAGGTTAGAGGTGGGAAGTTAGGGATTTCAATGCCAGCCCCAAATACTGAAGAAAATACCTCTGCCTCCAGATTCTCTTTCCTCCAATTTATGATGCACATCACTGTGAGAAAATAGCATTTTCATCTTGCTATTCACCTGCTCAAGAGTTCATAAAGGCTCCCTGTTACATACTGGATTAAAAACAAACTTCATTCAAAGACTTACAGCAAGAAGCCTCACTTCTCTCTCTAATTTTATCTCCCATTGTTCCTATTCCTTTTTCTAGGAACCCTTAATTCATCTCAATTTATTTAACTTCTCCAATTTCCACCTCTGTTCCTTTGTCCCCACTCACTTTTGCCAATCCAAATCCTTCCTAATTCTCAAATACACCTGACATCTGACTGCCATGAAATCTTTCTTGATTACCAGGAATCTTTTCTGAGATTACCACAAAATATCAATGACACTTAGAAGGGGCTCTACAAGGACTTCAGAAAATTCTTGAGGCACCTGATTTTTATGGACAGATGAAATGGGAATCTACTAGTTAGGTGACATTGGCTTCAAAAGATGACCCAAAGAAGTCTGTCACATTTGGAAAAGTGGTAGTTGATATACTATTATTGAACTTTGAAAACATGAGCTAGATAAGAAGATGTAGTTTTCTTTTCTTGACTACTCTGGCTTTCTCTGAACCCCTTTGGCACTTGGAGTAGGTACCCAAAATGTTATTCTCTAACTTTAAAAAAATTTATTTTGATTCTCTAACTAGATGGCATAGCCCTTGAAGTCAAGAACTTTATCATTTAGGGACAATGTAGAAGGACATAGTGTGGCTTAATGTAAGTAAGACTTAGTAACATTTAGAGTTATGAAAATAAAAGGATGGCTTCAAGAGATAGTGGATTCTCCTTCACTGCACATTTCTAAGTAGAATCTGGAAGATCACTTTTTAGCGATGTTACCAAAGGGAATTTTAATTCAAGTAAAGGTTGGACTTGATGTCCTCTGAGGTCCTGTCCAATGTGTTAATCTAGGATCCCTTGATTCTTCTGTATCCCTCAATAAAGTAGCTATTGAAATGTATTATCTTTCCCTGGTTTCCTAGAGTTGGCTTTCACTGGAAACAACATTCATTTGATGGCCATGTATTTAAAGCAAGTTCTTAGATCTGCTACAATGCACATGAAAAGCTTCAGCTTTTGGTAGAGGAAGTAGGGGTAGAGGTGGAGGAAAGTTATGCTTTCCAGCGCATAAGAATGTAGTGTAACCCACCCCAAACTCCAACCTTCATATCATAAGGTAGGTCCACCAGTCAATAAGCAATTATTAAACTATATGCCATGCACTGTACTAAGTGCTGGGAATAATACAAAAAAGGGGAAAAAACCCCAAAATACAATCTCCACTCTCAAGAAGTGCACATTGTAATGAGGAAGACAACATATAAACAATTTGGTATATACCAGATATACATAGTGCAAATAGGAGGATTGAGAAATAGCTTTTAGATCTGTCAGTTAAGAGATCTTTGGTAACTTCAGAGAGAGGGAGGGTGGAGGAGAGAGAGAGAGAGAGAGAGAGAGAGAGAGAGAGAGAGAGAGAATATTTTCAGTTGAAACATGAGGTTGGAAGCCAGACTAGCAGGTTTAGAAGAGAATGAGTTTAGAAGGTTTAGAAGATACTTGATTGTAGACAGCTTTCTCAAGGAGTTTAGTCACAAAAGGGACAGTAGCAAGGAGGGATATTTTTTAAGGATGGCAGAAACAAGAGTATGTTTGTAGTTAACAAGGAAGTAACCAGTACAAAGGGAGAGATTGAAGTTGAATAAGAGTTTTTCACTTTCTTTTTTTAGCTTTTTTGGGGGGAAGGTGGGAGGGGCAACATAGCTAATGTGGAAATATGACTCACATGATTTCACATGTATAATTGATATCATACTGCTAGCCTTCTCAGTGGTTGGGGAATGGATTGGAGCAAGGAAGAGAATTTAGAGCTCAAAATTAAAAAAAAAAGAATGTTAAAAAGAAATAATTAAATAATGAATGAGTTTTTTAAAAAATTCAGTGAGAGAGTGGGGATGATAGAGCTGGAGAAAATGGAATGGAATGGGATTAAGTGTGTATGTAGAGAGGTTTGCCTCAAGAAAAGCTAACGCTAATTGATAGTTCAGGCTTGTGGATAGCTAGGAAAAATTAGCTATTTTTTCTGTGGGATTTCTGAGCAGGCTACTGAACAGTGGAATTTCACTGAGCCAGGAATGGAGAGATTATGACTTTGTCATGTTGTTAGCCTAGGAAATGAACTTTGAGGAACACATTCCTATGGGTTATGTTGTCTTACCTTCAGGAAGCTATGCCCAAATAAAGTAGTTGTTGAAATGAATTCTCTTCCACTGGATCCCTGGAGTTGGCTTTCACTGGAAACAACGTTCCTCTGATGGCCGTGAATTAAAGCAAGTCACAGTTCACATGAAAAGCTTCAAGTTTTGGTAGGGGAAGTAGGGGTAGAGGTGGAGGAACATTATGCACAAGAATTTATTTTCCTGAGTTCAAATGCAGCCTTAGACACTTACTGGTTGTGTGACCTTGAGCAAGTCACTTAATCCTATTTGCCTCAGTTTCCTTATTGGTAAAATGAGCTGGAGAAGAAAATAGCAAACTTCTCTGGGAGCTTTGCCATGACCCCACATGGGGTCATGAAGAGTTGGAAGCAACTGAACAATGACAACAATAGCTGAAATAGGGACAAAATACTTTTCCTAGAAAAGCAGTGTGGTCCAGTGGAAAGAGGGCTGGGTTGGGAATTGGAAGGCCAGAGTTCAAGTCCTATCTTTGTCATTTATTTAGTACTTCTATGAGCTCAGGCAAGTCCTTTCCTCTCTGTATTTCTGTTTGCTCATCTGTAAAAATGAAAGGGTTGGAGGAGGTGACTTCTTTAATTCCTTCCAGCCCTAAAACTATGACTCTTTAAGCTACTATATGATGGAGTGTTGTTGTTCAATCATTTTAAGTCATATCCAATTCTTTGTGACCCCGTTTGGGGTTTTCTTAGCAAAGATAATAGAGTAGTTTGCCATTTCCTACTGGGTCTCACTTGGAAGATGAGGAAACTGAGGCAAACATGCTTAAGTGACTTGCCCAGTCACACAGCTAGGAAGGGTCTGAGGCCAGATTTGAACTCAGGAAGATGACCAGGCCTGGTGCTCTCTGCAGTATGGTGCCTCCTAGTTGAGGAGCTAGGAGCCTTCTATAAGTAAGAGTGGTGGATAATGAACCTTCTTTAGCCATCAGTGAAGTTTCTTATGCCTCTTTTTTGTTACTAAGTCACCTTGTTTAGGCCAGATGCTCTCAGAACCATGAGCCTTTTAGAGTGATTCATTTCCCAGATTAATCAGGGAGGAAGGGAATGAACCTGGTCATTCATAGTGGGGAGCTGAAGCTGTTTTCTATTCCTAACTTTACTCTTCTTCTTGCTTCCAAGTAAAAGTTTAACTTTTACTATTTCAGGGATATTGCTCACCTGGGCTTGTTACCATGGCAAGCAGATGAACACCCAGGCCTGAATTAACTCCAGAAGTTCCCAGTTTTTAAAGGAGGTGGGGATGGATGAGCCAAAATCAGTACATTCCCATTAAAAATCTTCCTGATTTTCTGTGAGAGTCCAGGGGATCATATCTAGTGTATTATATTCAGGTTTGGGCACCACATTTTAGGAAGGATCTTGATTAATTCCAAGAGTTTTTTTACACTTTACTCCCTCCCCTCTGTGTCCTCTACAAACCAGAGACTTTATTTTCTTGCTGTCCCTCACACAGGACTCTCTATCTCCCACCTTATTACCTTTTTACTGTCTGTCCTCCAGTTCCTGGAAAGATTTCCCTCTTTCCTTGTGCCTCCTGGCTTGCTTGGTTTCCTTCAGGATTCAGCTCCGATCCTACCTTCTGTGGGCAGTCTTTCCATATCCTCCCCTTTGGTAGTCCCTTACCTCTGAGATTGTGTTCCATCTACTCTATAACTTGTATCAACGAAGTTGTTTGACTATTGCCTCTCTTGTTAGCTTTGCAACATGACTGATATATATATATATACATATATAACTACTCTAAAATTAGTGTAGTTCTCAACTATGGTAACACAAAACCAATAAAGGAATGCAAAGGAAATAGTATTGCTAGAATGCTGCAACATTTCCTAGTAAACTTCCATTGTGGTCACACAATCTAATATCACTCTGCCTACCAAAAATAATTGTCTGGTGTCCTAGTTTTTGAACAAATGGGGAAGTTGGAAAAGATGAATTGCGCTTTCTATAAAATCAGTTTGTCTATATTGATGATTAAGAACAATAACAATGTTGTTCAGTCACTGCTAATCCTTTGTTACCTCATTTGGGGTTTTCTTGGCAAAGATTCTGGAGAGGTTTGTCATTTCCTTCTCCAGCTCATTTTATGGATTAAAAAACTGAGGCCAACAGGGTTAAGTGACTTGCCCAGGGTCACACAGCTAGGAAGTGTCTGAGGCCAGATCTGAACTCACAAAGATGAATCTTCCTGGAACTGTATCCACTGAGCCATGTAGCTGCCTTCAACGATAATAGCAACAACAAATCAAAATGTTGACTGTAGGATAATAAGAGTATTTTGGACCAATGACTTTGCCTTCACAAAATAGTTAACACTGGAGTTTAGCTTGAAGCTTATGGCATATTTGTACTGGGCCTGGAAAAAAATGATCATATCACTACATCTACAGCTCTGGGTTGTCATCAGAGGTTTCAGGAGATTCCTTAGGGGTGAATGAGAGCACAGGGGATGCCCTGTGGGCAGGTAATGTGCTGGGAGCCTTAGTTGTGGAACTTTTGAGTGACTTGAAGCTTGATCCATATGTTGGGACTCTGGGAACCTAATGGTTAAAATGTGTTCCACTTGGTACATGTCATGTCTATCACATATAATTCCTGTGGGACCTTTAATTTGGGGGATAAAGAGCAGGATATGGGTAGATAGCTTTATCCCTTATAAGTGGGTCTGTGCTTAAAGGCTGCACTTCTGTATGTAATGGGCCAAACAGGTGGGAGAAGAAGGGATGAGAAGGTCAAGGTGGGATGGATTGTAACTGCAGCTTTTCACTGCTAAAACATCCCCCACCCTGTCTACATCCTATTCCCCGAATCGGATTTCTTGCTTGATGATTTTAAATTAATATTCAATGTCTGTCATTATTTGACAGACAGTCCCTGCCTTATTAGAATCTCAAACATCCATCTGAGTGATTCCTTCCCAGGAAGAAGTTCATCACCTTCTACACAGACAGTCGGGATGGAAAACACTTAGGGTTTGTTCATGTTAACCAACAACAAAAATAAAAACAGGATGTGTAATAATTTCTAAAGGATGATTCTTTCTCATTTCAAAGAGTACATAAACTCAGATTTCTGAGGTTATATTGGACTCTAGAATGTCCTTCTGGTTGGGGTGTTTTCAGTTGCTTTGCCCCATTAAAATTCCACAGAGCCAAGGTCACACAAGAACCAAGCCCAAAGAACACACCTCATTGCACAAAGAGAATTGTTAATTGAGGAAAAAGATCATCTTATTTTTCAGTCTTATCTTCCCTTGATGACATCCTCTACTCCACTTCTCTTTGCAAGCTCCTTATATGTTATACATTATAAAGGCTTCTCATAACCACCATATATCTCCCCGTTCCCCTCTATTTGATACTCTTTTCAGTTTACTAGGAACCAAGCAGTTAGGTGGCACACACTCTAGGACAGAGTGCTAGACTGTAATGAGAAAGATAGGAGTTTAAATCCCACCTCAGATACTTACTAACTGTATGACCTTGGACAAGTCACTTAACCTTCAACTGGGTGTTGGACCTAGAGTCAGGAAGATCTGAGTTTAAATCTCAGACAATATTTGTAAGGCTCCAGGAAAGTCCCTTGACCTCTCTCAGTCTCAGTTTCCTCAATAGTACAATGAAGATAGCAATAGCACCTTTCTTCCACGGTGATAGTAAGGAAAAAAATGAGAGAATATTTGTATTTTGAAAACCTCCAAAAGCTATATAAATGTTAGGTATTATTATTTTTATGTCTCACAGACATATAGAAATACTCACAGAACATTGATATTAAAAAGATGGGTCTTTGTTTCAGGGAGAACTTTGAAGTTGGTAAAGGTGCCTTGTAATTTGTCTAAAGTCAATTTATCACTCTTTCCACTCCTGCTTAATTCTGGGCCCATCTCATTCATTTGGACTACCTGTTATACATGCACATGTATTTCATACATATGTACATATATATATATATATATATACACACACACACAATGTAGTTATGTATGTTGATTAAATAACACAGACATAGAATATATAATACAGAGGTATCAGTGGGAATGGAAAGAAAGAAGTAGGATTAATATTCCTAATCTCTATGCTGATCTTTTTTGCTCAAAACATGAGATACTTTGTTAATGTGATTAAAAAAATTCCTATTTGTCTTTACTGTAATCTCCAAAACGCTTCTGGAAAAATAGTTAACTTGAGAATATATATATTTGGCTTGATCTCTAAATTATTTAACAGCAACATATAGTTACACTCACATGGATGGACAAGTTCCATAAGTGTCTGTCCAAATGTATGTTGTGGTGTAGGAAATAACCATTCTTCATTCACTTGGTTACTTTCCTTTTCCTTTGTGGATGGTTAAGTCAAATGTTTTTCAATGGTTATAGATATCATTGGACATCAGTGTGTCCAATGGCTACCTTTTTTCATGAAGAAAATATTTCTGATGCACAAGAGAGACAGACATAAATATAATTCAGCACTTTCTGACTCCCATTTTCTAAATGGGGGTTGAGGGGTGAGGTCTGTAGCGCATCTTCAAATTCCCATTCTCATTATAAGGGCAGACAGGTTTTTCAAGGGCACAGATGGATAATTATCTTGAATCATGACAGGAAGAGAACATGTCTTTCTCTCTTTCAATCTTGGGGACTATGACAAACCCCAGCACCTAAATTTGACACTAACTTTAGTGATCCAAGGAGGGAGGCTTCTTATTCCTATGGTAATAATAGGTGACATCTATCTATCTATCTATCTATCCATTCATCCATCCATCTATCTCGATATCACATTAATGTTAATAAAGATCTTTAATACTCTATCTGATTTAAACCTCATTTGATATAATACATTTTGGTTTGCAAAGCATTGTACAGATGTTATTTCACTTGATCCTCACAATAGTTCTGTACAATTATAATCTACATATCACAAATTAGGGCACAAGATAAGGGAGTTAAGTGATTTGCCCAAGGTCACAGCTATTTAATATCCAAGAAGGGATCTGAACCTGTCATTCCGACTGCAAGTCCAGCCCTCCATTCATCATACCATACTCCCTCATAAAGTCAATGTGTAATCCAGATCCTTTGTGGCCATCATGGGGTTGTAAATATGGTAGAAGTCATTAAGTCATTATCTTTTCTTCTAGACTGGGAGTAGAAGTCTTCTTTTCTGTAGAGGGGGAAACTGTGTGTGTGTGTGTGTGTGTGTGTGTGTGTGTGTGTGTGTGTGTGCCTGTGGATAATGCTTTGCCATTGCTTTCCCAATCAGCTAGGAAAACTTCAAGTCAAATAAACATCTGAAAAGAGCTGACTCTTTCATCAAATGTAGAATTTTACATAGTTCTTCAGAAGTTGTCTGAGCCTATTCTAAATGGTGATATGCTGACAGTATAGAGATCAGAATATCACAGAATTTTCGTTTCTAAGATCATCAGAAAAACTCACCAAGTTATTCATCTAGAGGAAAGAATAGTTGCTACTGACTCCCATACTCTTCTTGGTAGTGCATTTCTTTCAGCCTTCATAAAAGTTGTAATCCTTCACCCTAAACTTTCTCCGCTTTCCCCAATAGTTTTCCCTCACCTCAAAACTCCTTGGTGAAATTTGTTACCTTTAGAGAGTTATGTGTGTTTATTCACCTGATGAGGCAAAATCTGCTGAGGGAGGGGGGAGATGGTAGGCTTACTAGCCCTAGCCTTTCTGCTGACCCTTTCTGTACAAAACCCAAGATATTTTGTGTTATTGTGATTTTTTTAAAAAAAGATGTTTCTATTCTTTTCCACTGTGATCTCCAAAATGCATCTGGAAAAATAGTATACTTAAACAGAAAATGTTTAAGGGAAAAGTCTGTACTAATATATATTTCAACAAAGTTTTTGGAGAGAAAAAATGATCTCCAAATTGTTTGAGATAGTCAGCCTAGCTCTATTATATCTGGGTAGCAGCAGGGTATAACAAAGCTAAAGATTTCAGGCAATTTTGACACCTTAAAGCAGGCCTGCTAGCAGTCACAGGCTTTTAAATCCAAAGAGGATTCAGCCTGCTCACTTATTACCTTCCCCATCTTCAAAGGGACAATGTCTCTTTTTTAATCTTTTTGCTTTGCTGTGAAACCATGGGAAGTGATTGACTTTTAGAGATACTCTATGTACACAATCAGGCAGAAAAGGGCTATTAGTGCACTCAGGGGCTATGAGTTCAAATTCTCATCTCTTTGTGTCACTTTCCTATATGCTCAAATAGAATTGAAAAGGGCAGAACAAACAGTGAAGGGTTACTGTGTGTGCTGATGTGTTCCCCCCCCACCCCTTCTTGTTGAGTCATAGCTGCCTGGAGTCTTTCAAAAAACAGAAGAGATTCTTTCATTACCTGCTGTTGTTGATGTCTCCCCTTTTTTTAACTCATGGCTCCAAGGATTTCTTTGGATGGTGTGTTTAGAGGCAGGAGGCATCTTTGTAAGGGTATAGACCAAGAGAATGAAGGGCCAATTAAGCCTTATGCTTGAGGTCTTGCACTGATGGTGTGCCCTGGATACCATTGCACCCAGGAAGAGGACACAGTGTGAATCATGGTGGAGGCTTTACTCAGTCTCCCTTAGCTAACATAGAGGGTAGGAGCTAGAAGTGAGCTCGGTGATCACATAGTCTAACTCCTTCCTTTTACAGATGAAAGAAACGCAGATCCAAAGAGGCTGAGTAAATTACCCAAATCCCACAGCTAATTAGTTGAAGAACAAAAACTAGAAATTAGGCCTCCTTCCTTATACTAGTTGGTGTAAGCAGTATTTGGGTGCTGGAGAAGATTTACCTGTAAATAAAACGTATCCAGTGGGATACTTGGATCTGTGTTGGGAAGGCTGTAGGGTACAGTGGCAAGGGGCTGACTCAAGACATAGTCTGTGTTGAAATCCTAACTCTGGCACAATTACCCCTGTTACTTTAGGCAAGTGATTTAATTTCCTTATATGTAAGAACTTGAAACAAATGACCTCTGAGGTCTTTAAGCTCTATGATCAAAAGCCATTGGGTATCAGAATTGTGATTTCTTAGCAAAATGTTGCCATTTGCCAAGGATTTATTAAGTACCTATTATGTTTCAGGCAGGGTGCTAGTTTGGGGGAACATGATTAAAAAAAGGAAAGACTACCTGCCCTCAAGAAGCTTACATTCTATCAAGGGAAATAATATGTATGCTGTGTGTGTGTGTGTGTGTGTGTGTGTGTGTAACCTACAAATTAATAAAAGATAATTTTTCAGGGAAGGGAGAAATACCAGTAGCTGAGGGGAATATTTATTTTGCTTTTTTTCTTTATCTCTTATTTGCTAAGTCCAGTGACCTTTTCTCAGTCCTTACCCTTCTTGACCTCTATGAAGCACTTCTATCCCTTCCTGGAGGCTCCCTTCTCCCTTAGTTTTCATGACCCCGCTCTCCTGGTTTGTCTCCTTCTCATCTGACCAGTCTTTGGAAATCTTGGTTGGAACATTATCTATGTGACACCCCCTGACTGGAATGGCCCCTGCCAAGAGTCTTTCCTTGGTCATCTCTCTTTCTCAGTAATTTCTTCAGATTTCATAGTCTACAGATGACTCCCAGATCTGTAAATTTAGTTTGACTTTCTCCCAGTCTTTATTCCTATATTACCAAATGCCTGCTGACTACCTCCAATCAGAAATACCAGTCATCTTAAACATGGAACTCACCCTTCCCCCTATCCCAGTCTACCTTTCTGCCCTACTTCTCTATTTCTGCTGAGAGCACCACCAACCTTCTGTCTATATGTGATAAGTTGCCAAGTGTTTCAAATCCCTCCACTTTTCTCCACTCACACAGCCATCGTCCTAGTTAAAGGCCTCATTGATTTTCAGCTGGACTATTACAATAACCTTCTAATAGGACTCATGGTTTCCAGTCTTTCCCCTTTCTGATCTATCGTTCACGTAGCTGTCAAAATAATCTTCCTAAGGCACAAATCTATGTCACTCATTTTCTCAAGAACCCCCAATGGCTCCTTCTAATACAAAATAAAGACAGACTATTCAGCTTTGTGTTTCCAGCCCTTTACTCTCTGGCTCTATCCTGTTTCCTGGCTTATTTCACTTTTCTTCATGCACTACATATTCTTGTCAGATAGTCTCCTTGTTGTCCACATCCCCTCCCCAATTCCACTTTTTGCCTCTGGGCCTCAGTGCAGTATTTGGCACATAGTGGGTGCTTAATAAGTAAAAAATGATGAACTTTGGATAGACTGAAATCTCTTAAGCAGACTACGAACTCCTTGAAAATAGAGACTGGCTCTCACAGTCTCTTGTATCCCCTAGGGACATGCTCCACACAGTGCCTGGCTCATGGTAGGTGCTTAATAAATATTTACTGACTGATAACTCCATCTTCACATTCCCTTTATAGAATTTTTCAGATCTTTAAAAAGCATGGACATGCCAGTTCTTGTGGGAAGATGGTACTTATGCCTCTAGTTACTGTTCTCTCTCTCTCCCTTCTCTTCACCTTCCCTTTCTTCCTCTTCTCTCCCCACTCTCTCCCCCTCCCTCTCTCCTATCTCTTCCTCCTCCTTCTCCTTCTTCTTCTTTTTCTTTTTTTTCTTCTTATCCTCTCTCTGTCTCTCTCTGTCTCTGTCTTTCCCTCTCTGTCTGTCTGCCTGTCTCTCTGTCTCTCTGTCTCTCTCCCCCTCTGTCTCTCCCTCTCCCTTTCCTTTCTCCCCCTCCTTTTCCCCCTCCCTCCCTAAAATTGTCATGTACATATGGTTAAGTTAAGATGTAAATCCCTTGAGGTAGCATTTTAACATGTGTTTTGTTTTTGTATCTCCATTGCTTAGCATGGTTTCTTGAACTTAAGAACAAGAATAGGAACTGAATTTCTGTCAGTATAGGTAACTCTCAGATTCAGAAATTCCTTCTTTCAGTGTAGGAGGGAGCTTCTATGCAATGTGTATCTTAGAATTGCTTAGAGAACCAAGAGGTTAAGTGACTAGTCCAGGATCACACAGCCAGTATGTGTTAGAGGAGGGAACTTAAACCCAGGTCTTATTGGCTCTGACGTCAGATGCCTCTGTACTCAGCAGGTGCTTAATAAATGCTTGTTGGATTCAGAGAGATATATTGATAAGAGATTGGGAGACAGACATACAAAGACAATCACACAGGCAGACAGACTGGTTTAGGAAAATTTTGGAGATGGGAAAGGAAGGAATGAATCTACTTGAAATATTAGAAGGCTGCTTAGTATCTATCCTGGATTGAGGAAGGTATGGCCCAAAGAATACAGGCAGAAAACACTTGACTTCCTTAGAAAGAGGAAAGAGACACTTGTTATCGTTCAGTTAATTTTAGAGGGAAAGGTTTCAACCTGGAAGTAAAGGGTGGATCTGAGATGCCCAAAGATTGGGTCCAAAGGCATGAGTCAGCTGTAATGTGAGTTAAACCTAGGTCAATAACCTCCTGGAGCTAGATTTAATCTAAAGTTAATCTGAGTTAATCTAAATCCAGTTGGATTTATTAATGAGAATCTGGATCTCTGTAGCTTAACTAATTAGTTAACAGTAACTAACATTTGCAAAGTGTTTTAAGGTCTGCAAAGCTCTAATTTTATTCTTCCAACAACCTGGGAGGTAGATGCTATTATAAAATGCTATTATCATTACAAATGGGGAAACTGAGGCATTCAATGGCTAAGTGATTTGCCTATGGTCACATAGCTAGAAAGTGTTTACCATGAAATTTGACCCAGGTCTTCTTGATTCTAGGCCTGGTGCCTGATCTTCTGTGTTACCTACTTACTTTTGTATATGATCAAATCTGAGAATTATATTCATTATTGAAAAGTAGTTCATACTTTAAATACGTGAGCATGTTAATTTGGAGAGATACAGTCCAGGAGGGAACTATAGGAAAAGTGGGTAGTAGATGGAGGCTATGATCCAAGAATATGTCTTTAGAAGAGAAACCTTCCCTCTGCCAATATTCTCTATTCTCTTGTTTTGAAGAGTAATGGCAAAGCTTCATCTAGGTGGCTTTCAAGAGAGCAGAAATTTAGAACAGTAATTGAGTCAAGAAAAATCTGGAGGCTTTTGTTTATTCATCAATTCAATGGAAGAGGGGAATTATGAATAGCAATAAAGTTTTTGCACTAACATAGAGGAAAGGCATAGGAAATACCATATTTCCTTCATTACATTAAAAGATTTGGGATTTGGGGTGGCTAGGTGGCACAATGAATAGAGTGCTGGCCCTGGAGTCAGAAGGACCTGAGTTCAAATCCGGCCTCAGACACTTAACACAAAAACTTCAGGCAAGTCACTTAACCCCAATTGCCCTACCTTCCCCTTTCAAAAAGAAAAAAAAAAGAGAGAGATTTGGGATTTTATCAGTGTGGGTATTCTTCAAAAGATAAAAATTAGAACCCCTTTGTGGCATAGTAGATGGTTTTATGAATTGCTTTAGACAAAATAATTTATCATTTGGGAGAAGAATCTTTGTTTGCCTAGCTAGATTAACAATTGGACAACAGATAGAAAAATTTGTATTGCAAATAGGGTCTGCAATAGAAAACTTTTAGTTTTGCTAGGACTATCTGTGGATTTGTTCCACTGGAATAACCCAGAATCAAGATCATTCCGCTCCTTAGTTGGGTGTGAACTTTGCGATTTGGCTCCAGCCTATCTGTCCAGGCTAACTTGGCTTTACTTCCCTTTACATACTCTGAATTGTTTTTAAAAGACCTAGTTTTGCTATTTCATCTTCCATTGGAAAGCTTTCCCTCAACCCTGAAATACACTCCTTCCCCACTTCTGCCATTTTAGTTCATGTATTACCTTCTATGGGAAATATTTCCTGATACATCTAATTGTTAGTACTCTCTCCTTCCTCCAAATATCACATATACACTTTTCTGTTTACCTGATGCATTCCCCTATTCCCTAAGTAGGATCTATGTTACTTTGGCATAGGAACAGTTTTTCATTTTGTTTTTTGTATCTCTTAATACCTAGGATGGGGTCTTGTATATGGTAGACAGGTGCTTAATACATTCTTGTCGGATTTAATTGGATTAGCGTATGACTTTATTAGAACAGACAACAAATCCAAAAATTATTGAAATGTAGTCATGGAATACAGTCAGAGACATACTCAGACCACATACTACTTACCTTATTCTCTACACCTAAACCCTTTCTGACTTGGGTTTGCTACTACAGATTTAGAAACTGAATTGAGAAGGAATCTGGGTCACTGTATCTTATCTGAAAAGAGGGTAACACATTTACAAATAAGCCAGAGCTTACTGGAGATTACATACACTAAAACCCTCTTAAGGAATTCACATTCAGAGAATTTTCTCATAGGAGATGCATGCAATTTTGGATTCTAAATACGTCTGTCATTTGCATTTTACTTCTTTGAATCAGTCCATCAACAGACATATATTAAGTACCTCTTCTTGTTGTTGTTCAGTCATTTAAGTCACATCCAAATCTTTCTGTCATGTCTGACTCTTCGTGACGCCATTTGGGATTTTCTTGGCAAAGATACTAGAGTGGTTTGCCATTGCTTTCTCCAGTCCATTTTGCAGATGAGAAAACTGAAGCAAATAGGGTTGAGTGACTTGGCTAGGGTCACACTAGACTGGATTTGAATGCAAGTCTTCCTGACTATCTACTGCACTATCCAGCTGCCTTATATTAAGTACCTACTATGTGTCAAACACTGTGCCACACAGTGGGAATACATAAGGGGAAAAATTGGTTCCTACTCTTAGGGAGCTTATGTTCTATCAGGAGAAGTAACATGTAATTAAATGCAAAGTAATTTTGAAGAGACTCTGGTATTTGGGGAGATGTCAGAAAAGATCTTATAAGGGCTTGAACTGATCTGTGAAAAAACTAGTAATTCTAAGAAGTGGAGATGAGGGGAGAATGAACTTTCCAGGAATGTTGAGAATGTGCAAAGGTTCAAAGATGGGAGATGTTGTATTGTATATGAGGAAGAACAAGTAGGTCAATTTGGGCTGGAACCTAGAGTCCGTGAAGGAAATATACAATATTCCTGGAAAGATAGACTGGAACCAGATTATGAAGGGCTTTGAATGCCAAACAAAAGAGTTTGCATTTTGTCCTAGAGGTAATTGGGAACCACTGATGCTTCCTTTAGGGGTGGGCTGAGAGGTGAGAGGTTAACATGGTCAGACTTGTGCTACAGGAATATTTGGTCCCCCTCTCCCAGCTCCCAGTCCCACCAAGTTTCTTTTCTTGTGTTGTCTTTCCCCATTAGAGGAAAGACTCCTTGAGGGCAGGGAGTTTTTGTGTTTCTTATTTTGTTCCCAGAACTTGGTACAAGATAGGGGCTTAATAAATCTTTATGGAATTGGATTGAACTTAAGTCATATCATGTCAGAGAAGTCTTTTCTGGTCCCTTAAGTCATTATTAAAGATCTTTTGGGGAATATTACCAAAATTATCTATCTAGCTAATGTTTATTTTTGGATGCCCTACACCAGGATTTAACAAGGTAATTTTAAGCATGATGTATATTAATGGAATCCATAAACAGGCTGTTTATGAGTTAGGTGCAATAGCCAGACCATATTACAACATGGACAGTTTAGATGTTTATGAAAGTAAGCCACAAAAGACATATATCAATATATTGTTGGTAAAGCTGTGAATTTATGCTGATCGTTCTAGAAGTAAGTTGGAAGTATACTAAAAAAATTGATTAAAATGTCCATATCTTTTGACTTAATGATACTGTAGTTAGGCACGTATACACACATATACTTATATATATATATATATATATATATATATACATGCACATGCATATGCACATATATGAATATACCCTATGGAGATCAAATATAGGAAAAAAAGATTCCATACACATCAAAATAATTATAAAAGCACTTTGTAGAAATAATAGCAAAGAACTGGAAATAAAAAAAGTGACTATGAATAGGGGAATGGCTAAACAAATGATGGTATGTGAATGTAATAGAATATGTAAAAACTATGACATAATAAGTAAAGAATATGGAAAATTCAAAGAAGCATGGAGAGACATATGAAATCATGTGGAACCAGGAAAACAATATACACAAGTACAAAAATATAAATGGAAGCAATTTTTGTTATCAAGTTGTCTTAGTTGTGTCTCTTTGTGTCACCATTTGGGATTTTTTTTGGCAAAGATATTGCTTGGCTATTTCCTTCTCCAGTTCATTTTACAGATGAGGTACTGAGGCAAACAGGCTTAAGTGACTTGCCCAGGGTCACCCAGCTAAGATGTGTCTGAGGTCATATCTGAAATCAGGTCTTCCTGACTCTGGGCCTGGTGCTCTAGCCACTGCACCAACTAGCTGTCCAGAAACAATAACATTATCAAAATCAAAACCGAATATTATGTGATTATAATGACCAAGCTTGGCCCCAAAGAAGAGAGATGATAATTCACCTTCTCCCTCCTTTATAGAGGTAGGAAGACCATATGTGGAACAGTACATATACTGTCAGACTTAGTTGATGTGTCAATCAGTTTCACCATTTTTCTTTTTTAGGCTCCTTGTCATAAGGGATGGTTCTCTGGATATGGAAAACAGGGTAGGGATGTGTGGGGAAAGGAAGGGGAAAGGTGATGTAAAAACAAAAGCTATCAATACAATTGTTTTGTTTCATCTTAAAAGAAAACCACAAAGCAGAGTTTGGGGCTATAGTATCTCACTTTTTAGCTTTTCTTTTGCAGATATTTTTTGGGGGTAGAAAGTACCATATGTTGGGGAAAACAAGAAATGAGTAGGAAAACTAGGAAGTACTAACTGGGAATAATGATCACTGGGCCATGGAATGTTATTTCTTATCCTGGTTTGAAATTTTCCCTAGTAGCTGCTGAACCTTGTAAACCTTGGGATAGTCCTTTGTTGGTTGGTCTTGAGAGGAGGATGGCTATCCATCACCCACATTTTCTAATAGAACTCCATCTGTGAATGGAGTCTTTGGAAAGGAAACATCGGGTTTCTTTTATCTCACTGGGTCAGTATTGTGCCAATTGGCAATGTGCACACTTGTGTGACAGTAGTGAGATTAGTAGCATCACTTTAATTGACTGAAAAATGTATTTTTGCTTCAATTGGCAAAACTGTGGGAAACATTCACTAGAGAGAAAGAGAGAGAAAAAGAGAGAGAGAGAGAGAGAGAGAGAGAGAGAGAGAGAGAGAGAGAGAGAGAATTGACAATTTCACTATAAGGATAATTCAGTCTTCATTTTGAGAGCTGGTATAGACTGTCTCTGTGGATGATTGGGTCTGGATATTATTTTAAAATTGGAATGGGTTCTAGTCTTTGCTCTACTGCTAAATCTCTGAACAACTGATGGTAAGCAAACTGTATCAGTCATCCATTCTTCCACTTTCCTATCAATAAAAGGGAATATATTTCTTTGAAATAACTCTGATTAAAAAGAGAGAAAAGAACATCTAGTGGGTAGGAAGCTGTGGAATTTAAGAGTTGGTTTCTCTATGCCCGGATCACTGAATAGAATTTATTTGCTATGTGTATGGGTGCCTTGGTTTTCTAGCTATTAAAAATGGGTGTAAAATTTGCCACTTACCCACCTGTCAGTGATGGTGTGAGAATAAATGAGAATGTCTGAGCTGTATTTCTGCTCCTTGGAAAAAAGGTGCTATATAAATACAAAGTGTTATTTCATTACAAAAAAATACTTGTATGATAACAGCATATGTTAAACTAAATTTCCTTGACCAATTTTTAAAAATACATTTTGATGTTACAATATGGTTGTGTTTATGGTTCGTGTGTGTGTATCCTACTCTGTCTTCTATTTTCTCACTAATATGTGGTGATACATATCAAACATTTAGGAAAAATAAAACTCCTTTAGATCTCCTATGGGAATATGCAGCTACTGCTAAACCATGGACACTTTTTGCATGTTGATGTCAGTGGTATAAAAAAAGGTAAGTATTTATGGAGGAATATTAGGCACAATATACAGTTTGAGTGAATCATTTCCCATTTACCTTTTTAACCTGGTTACTATTATGATAAGGTACACAGATAATCAGTTCCAAGACATGTATATTCCTCATCCCTTGTCTTTAAAAATGCTGATGTTTGGGGGTATTGCACTCTTGTATATGTGCAAAAGAAGACAAGAAAGCTTGGCTGGCAAGCCTCCCTATATTGTGTATGCACATTGGCTCAAGCCCATAGTTTTACCACTTCACAGATTATCCTATGTCTTTGCTTAAAATGAGTCACTGTGTCTAATTGCTGCGCTTTATGTTGGTTGGCTTTAAGTATACTTAAGGTAGATTACAATGTGTTCCAAATTGGAACATCCTAAAAACAGCCTCTATGTGTATTATGCTGATTCAGACTCAGTGGTTGTTAATCTATAGAGCCAGGAATAGCAAGAGGGTAAGAATTTGTCAAGCAAAAAAGCGCTGTACTTTGTGATGGCTATGGAAGACTGTTTTGCCTTTGCTTGGATGACACTGAACCACTGGACATTTCTGTCCAACAACCATGAAAAGAATTAGTCAAAATGGTTGGTATACTATTTACCCTGTTAAGCTGTGTTGGGTGGTTATATACTTTATGGAGAGCTAATTTGTATAAGTCATGTTTCTGTGGCCTCCCTTGACCTGTTATTGTAAGGGTCTCCTAGCCTCTGAAGTCAGTATTCCTTAGGATATGTAGGATGGTGCTGAAGGTGTTGTCAAGGGCATAACTGTTATTGCTCTCATGATGCTGAGTCCTTATTGTCAAATTCCTCTGGTTGGTCAGCTAAAGTCTATTAAATGGCTACTGTGGGTCAGGCCTAGTGAGGTCTATATCTTATATATGTAGATTGCCTGAGGCAGGAACTGTCTCCCTTCTCTCTTATCTCTCTTCTCTCTCTCTCTCTCTCTCTCTCTCTCTCTCTCTCTCTCTCTCTCTCTCTCTCTCTCCCCCCCTTCTCTTTTCCTCTCTGACTCTCTGTCTCTGTCTCTCCCTTCCTCCCTTTCTCTCTGTCCCTGTCTGTCTCTGTCTGTCTCTTCCTCTCCCTCCCCCCCACCTCCATCCTTAATGACTACCACATGGGTGCCTAATAAATACATATTGATTGATTGGATACTGGGAAGATGGAAGGCACACAAGATTTCCCCAGGGATCTGCATAGCACAGGGGGAAGATACCCACAGACTAACACAAGGCAAGACAACCAGCAGCATCCCAGCCTTTCTGATGCCTTGCTTTGTTCTTGATGTTGTGTATGTTTTATCTCAATGGATTCCCACAACAGCCCTTTGAGGTAGCTACTAAAGGTATTCTTATCACCATTTTGCAGTTGAGGAAGCCAGTTTTAAACAGATTAAGTGACTTGCTCCAAATGACAGATCTAGTTAAGCACCAGAGGCAAGATCCGAATTCAGATCTCTCCTAACTTCAAACTCAGTGCTCTTTCCATTGAGCCAATTTCCTCTTAGATATTACAAAGCTCTAAAACACTTTTATGAAGGCCAGACTCAGAACAACTATGATCATTCTGTTTCTCCCTTCAAGGGCTGGTTATTGGCAGCTGCAGAGTGATTGCTTAGGCCTTTTGACTTTTGCCTCTGTTTTTCAGTGCCTATACTTCAGATACTTGATCTTCCTTCCTTCCTTCCTTCCTTCCTTCCTTCCTTCCTTCCTTCCTTCCTTCCTTCCTTCCTTCCTTCCTTTCCTTCTTCCTCCCTCCCTCCCTCCCTCCCTTCCTTCCTTCCCTGTGTTCTACTGAAATAAAATATCATTAGAACCACAATTAAACTCCATAAGGCAATAAAAATAATCAAGGACACATATATTTTGAGATTTCTAAAGTGCTTTGCATATGCTTGCTAATTTGGATCTCATAGCAACTCTGTGCAGAGATACTATACAATATGATTTTCCCCATTTTACAGGTGAAGGAATTGAGTCTCAGACAAGTTATGCATGGTCATATAGAAAGTGTGAGAGGTGGGATGTAAATCCATTTTGTTGATACCAAAGTGACTAGCTTAGCTCTACCACCAAGTAGACAATAGGGTTTCTATTATCTTCTAGTGTTTCCATTAAAACAAATGCAGCTTGAAAGTTTATATAAAATTCAAGTATGACATTTAAAAGAAGATAGAAAGTATTATTGTTTTATACCACATAGACTTTCTTGTATCTAAATGTGAATATCAGGATGGCTTTTATTTGATGAGTTGGGATGTGGGGACAGAGTAGAAATAGGGATAGGGTGACAGATGAAGACCAGGATGATATAAAGTTATAGAATGACCTCATGTTTTGGATTTCTCTTGTTTCATAATAAACCAAACTCATCAGTTCATATTTAAGCAAATATTAATCTTGATGTCATTTTTAATGCAGCACTCTGATACTTACATTTTAAAACCTTGAGAAGCAATATCCTAAAGGTGAAACAGGTAGATTTATGATTAAATGGAAAATGACTCTTTGATCTGTAAAAATAAGATGAGGCACTGTTCACATTCCAGAGAATAAAGTATTTTTTTATCCTTTGAAAAAATGAGAGTGGGAGGTGCCTCAAAAGATTCTGGTACTTCCAAGCTTTTGGTAAGAATTAAAACACTTTTGAAATATAAATTCTGGCACTATTTACCCATGTTTCTAATCTAGAAAATGGACATTTTTGGAAAGGCAGCCAGCATTAGTAAATTAGATATTTTCCTCTTAAGAATTTGGCAAACAAAAAATGCTTTGTTTTCAAACTGTCACACTAGGGTTATATTTTAACACACCAAAAAGGTCCATTTGCATAAAACTAGGGGAACTTTTTAATGGATTTTCTGCAATTACCGAAAAGGCTACAGGGTCAATCTCTTTTCTCACCTTACTTTAATTTTGTTTCCTACCTCTTTGTCCTATGGGAGGGTACTTATCATCACCTATATGTAGAGAGGAATATGTGTGAATTCCATTGTCAATGCTTAAATGTTACTAAAATTTCAGGAAACTACCAAAATACCTTTAGAAGATATTTTTTAAAGCAGAAAGCTGTTTGAGTGAGCTGAGGAGTTTAGTGAAATTTTGGGGGGATAAAGTCTAGAAAAGAGACATTTTCTATTCCTAAAATATTAAGGGGTAAACCAATAGGGTGTTATTGTTTTTTTAAAATGATATGTTTGAGTCTATAGTTGCAAAACCAGAACTGTATGAAAATCATTGATTTTATTTGCTTTGATGATTTTAAAAATACAAAAGGACACAAAATCCACTTTATAAAAAAGATGTCAATGAACATCTTTTGGGTATCGATTAACTGTACAAAAATATGTTAGCAATTAACTCCTGAAAGGAGAAGCACAGATAGGAGATGTTTCCTTACTTCTCATGACCTAATAAATGTAACTGCTCTTCCCACTGGTGTAGATCAAAACCAGCTAATACCTTCTCACCCTATAACACTCTTGATGCTATAGGATGAGAAGGTCATTAACATGACCTTGCATGATTTCAGCTACTCATTTGTTATTCCTCACTCTCACATGACCATTCAACCTCCTTTTTCAGTCATGAACACTCCTTGTATTCAGGCACTCCTTGGGTGTACACTAGTCTGTTGCTGCCCATTATTTGTCTCTTCATTATCCTTTAAAATGCCTGCAATCTGGATTTCTTGGAGATGGCAGGATACTACAACTTCTCCCTATAAATTCTTTTTTTTTTCCTTTAAAGCAATTGGGGTTAAGTAACTTGCTCAAGGTTACACGGCTAGTCATTATTTATGTGTGGGTGCTCATTTTCTGAGGCCGGATTTGATCTCGGGTCATCCCAACTCCGAGGCCGGCGCTCTTACTCACTGCGCCACCTAGCCGCCCCTCCCTATAAATTCTTAATGGAAGATTATTATTATTAAAAAAGATGAACTTGGGGCGGCTAGGTGGCGCAGTGAATAGAGCACCGGCCCTGGAATCAGAAGGACCTGAGTTCGGAGCCGGCCTCCGACAATTAATCCACACAAACAAAAAAAAACCTAGCCGTGTAACCTTGGGCAAGTTACTTAACCCCAATTGCCCTAAAGGGGCGACTAGGTGGCGCAGTGAGTAAGAGCGCCGGCCTCGGAGTTGGGATGACCCGAGATCAGATCCAGCCTCAGAAAATGAGCACCCACACATAAATAATGACTAGCCGTGTAACCTTGAGCAAGTTACTTAACCCCAATTGCTTTAAAAAAAAAAAAGATGAACTTTTCTTTTTGGAAGAAAACTGGTATCATTGTAAGGACTGAATATTCTAAATGCACTCTAGCCTTGTTTCTTTTTTCTATTCAATTCAGGACCAAGTTCATTGTCCAGCTGTAGTCTAGTAAAGATATATACATATGTGTCTACATTCATATACGTGCACACACATATATATGATAATAACACCATCCAAGATTTTTCCTATTCATTTGTATCTTTCCTATTTTCAAATATAAGAATCCCTCAATCCCTTCAAAATTTTGTCACTTTCAACATGGATTTTTTCTGAGTATTTTTAACCCAGGATAGTTACTTTTTCCATTTTTGTCTTCTTTAGTTTTCTTCCTCATAAACCACATTAGTGAAGGAAATGTTATAGTCCAAATGTCACAGATCCATTGTCATGAATGAAGAAAATAGTCTTAGAAATCCTGAGAGATATATTCTATCTTTTGTAGTCTGTTTGCTGTACTTTGGGTTTCATTGTTAGATACTTGAGATGGTCTGGTCCCTGGAGATAGAACTGAGATCAATGGGTAGGAATGGACAAGGGGCAGACTGAGGCAGGATATAAAGAAATATTGTCTAAATGTTAGTGCTATCTAAAGATGGGATTAATGGGTTTCCCTTCTCTGATGATCTTCAAAAAAAGGATGATGACTTTGACATGTTGTGGATGAGATTCAAGATTAGGCATGGATTGTCGCTAGATACCTCCTGAGGTCCTTTCCACCTTTAAGATTTTGTGATTCTGTGAACTAGGTTGTACCTTAAGCTTCTGAAAATTTGTTTCCTCAAGCCTGCTTCTTGTGGTTTTTGAGTTAAATTTTGCTCATACTCTCTGACCATCCTCCCCAATTGGTTTTTGCAAGTAGGATTATATTCCAGAATAGTGTTAACTCTGGCTGTCATGTCTTTCTACTTGGCCAGAAGATAGGAAATACTGGTGTGTTATCATATAAGAACCCTCAGAGGTCATGGAGTTCAGGCCCCACCCAAATAACAAATCATGAACACAATATCCTTGGTAAGTGATTACCTGCCATTGGCTTGAAGATCTTTAATGACAGGAAAATTCAGTATCTTCCTAAGTAGCCTATTCCATTTTTGAATAATTCTAATTAGTAAATTTATCTTTGTGTTGAGTCAAAATTTGCCTGTCTATAATTTCTATTAGTTCATCCTTATTGAATCCTCCATGATGAAGCAGAATGACTCTAGTCTTAATTCCAAATAAGCTCTCTTCATATATTTGAAAACATATCTACTGTATCTTGTAATTTACTGTTGTTATTGTGTTTGTCCTTCATTCTTGAAAAGGACCATGATATCAGGGAAATTACATGACTTGCAGTTGACTTTAATTTGAGTGAGGGAGGGCTGTGCAAGGTCACCAGCCTCACTTTCACCTCCAGAGCCATCAGGGTCCACTGACCAGATATTCATCAAGATGACTACAGATGGCCTAGGATGCATTTGGAGAGCCTGACCCTTGTAGGTTAAGGTCTCTTCAGGTTCTCACTTAGTGATAAAATACCCATTCAGTGAATAGGCCTCTTTAAGAAGTTAATCAAGGGGGTGGCCCCTTTAATTAAGAAAGAAAAGAAAAATCAGACTGGGAGGGAGGACCCTCAGGCTTCTTGGTCAAAAGAGAAACAGTTACTATTTACTATTTACATTTACTCTGTACTAGGAGGGCTTCGACCTACTGTCCAATCTATGAGCTCCAGAGTGAATTAGGGTTAAGGCTTGGTCTTTCATCAAGAAATGTAGCCAGTCTTCTTCTTAAAGCTAAGCATCACTAGATCCTTCAGTTAATGAAAATGCTTTTGATCTTGTTTTTTTTTTTTTTTTGTAGAGGTCAAGAAATGGGAATTAAAGATCTGTGCCAAAATTGAGAAATGACTGAATGGATTATGGTATAGTTATACAATGGAATACCATTGTTCCTTAAGAAATTATGAAAGGGATGATTTCAGGGAAAACTAGACAGATATTTATGAAATGATGTATAGTGAAATGAACAGAACCAGAAGAATAATTTATATAATAGCAATTTGAGAAAAATAAACAACTATAAAACATTTAAGAACCTTGATAAATGCAATGACCAACAATAATTCCACTGATAATGAAGACGGCTACTTATCTCCTGATAGATGATGGACTGAAGATAGACATTTTTGGAAATGATCAATATGGGAATTTTTGTTTTGCTTGATTATATATATTTTAGAAGGTTTCAGTCTTCTTTTTTTTAGCATATGAGAGGGAGAGAAAAGAGTACTTATTAATTTAAAAAATAAAATTTAAAAAGTCCTATACTTTATATACCCTCACCATCCTAGCCACCATTCTTGAGGCATAGGCATTTATCCATTATCCTTTCTAAAATGTGGCACCTATAACCAGCCAAAATACTCTGAATGAAATATGAATAAGACAAAGTATGTGATAGGATTGACATTTCTTTTCTGGATGCTATATTTTATTAATTCAGTCTTTGATTGCTTGAGTTTTGTTTTTGTTTTGTTTTGTTTGACCACATGAGCTATCAATCAATTAGTCATTAGTAAATGCTTATTAACTGTCTACCAGAGGTACCAGACACTCTACTGAAGAACCAGGAGACAGTCCCTGCCTTCAAGTAGATTGCATTTGAATGGGAAAGACAATATAAAAATGTACATCCAACTGATAAAAAGTTAACACAAGGTAGTTTTTAGAGGGACATTAGGAGTTGAATGAATCAGAATCACATATAAGATATCACTTAAGCTAAGTCTTGGAAGAAGTCAGAGATTCTTTTTTTTTCTTTGTTTAAAATTTTTTTTTAGTTTACAACATTCAGTTTCACAAGCTTTTCAGTTTAAAATTTTCTCCCGCTCCCTCACCTCCTCCTTCACCAAGGCAGCATACAATCTGATACAGGTTCTACATATATATTCATATTAAACATATTCTCATATTAGTCATGTTGTAAAGAAGAATTATAACCAATGGAATGAACCATGAGAAAGAAGAAACAAAACAAAAGAGAGAACAAAATAGTATGCTTTGATCTGCATTAAGATTCCATACTTCTTTCTCTGGAGGTTGATAACATTTTCCATCATGTGCCTTTTGGAGTTGTCTTAGAACCTTGCATTGCTGAGAAGAGCCAAGTCTACCAAAGTTAGTCATCACACAGTGTGGCTGTAATTGTGTACAATGTTCTCCTGGTTCTGCTCCCATCACTCAGCATCAATTTATATAAGTCTTTCCAGGTTTTTCTGAATTACACCTCATCCTTTCTTATAGCACAATAGTATTCCATTACAGCCACATACCACAAATTGTTCAGCCATTCCCCAATTGATGGGCATTCCCTCAATTTCCAATTTTTTGCCACCACAAAAAGAGCTGCTATAAATACTTTTGTATATGTGGGTCATTTTTCCATTTGTATAATCTCTTTGTGATACAGACCTTGCTAGATCAAAAAAGCCAGAGCTCCTAAGAGGTGAGGGTAAGAAGGGAATACATTCCAGGTGTAGGAAAGAACAAATACATGGAAATGGGAAGTGTGAACTCACATGTGTGTAACAGTAAGTAGGCTTGAATTTGATCCCTGTCACTTTAAATAATAAAGTCGAGTATCATCTAGACAAGTGATTTACTTGGCAGTGAATGGAATTGCAAAACAAATCAGTTTTAGGGCTCTCACTAGCCAAAAATGTAGAAGTTTGGGTTTTGCCCAGTTAATATACAGTTTAGAGGGAATGAAAAACAGGATAAAAAGGTTAAGAAATTGGGTTTATTAGTGGAGGAAGAGATCTGAAGACAATGAAGTGAGGGTAAGACAATGAAGTGGTTGGAGTGGATTGGGAGACCATCAGGAGACATTGAGGAGAGAAAGAAAAAAGGGGTAATTTTGTGACATTCTTTAAGTTGTGTGACTCTTTCAAGGGTAAGGGGGGATGTAATCTTCTAATTTCTCCAAACTCTGGTGACTTTGGGACTTAACTTCACAAAATGGTGGAAAAAGGCAAAATGGAGTTGCTAATGTACTATTTCAATATTACATCCCAGAAGTAGTAGGAAGCCATTGAAGTTTATTGAGTAGGGGAACTCCTAGCAGTTATGTGGAATAGTGGATAGAGCAGGGGTCTTGGAGTCAAGAAGACCTGAGTTCAAATCCGACCTCACATGCTCACTAGCTGTGTGACCCTGGGAAAGTCACGTAACCCTATTTGCCTCAGTTTCCTCATCTGTAAAATGAGCTAGAGAAGGAAATGACAATCCATTCCACTATCTTTGCCAAGAAAACACTAAATGGGGTCATGAAGAGTCAGATATGGCTGAAAAACAACTGAACAATAACAACAAATGGTTAGAATAATATTTCAGAAAAATCCCCTTTGGTGGCTATGTGGAGGATTGTAGAGGCAAGAGATTTGAGGAAAGAAAGCCAATCAATAGGCTACTGTAGTTTGAGATGGAGGAATGGAGCTAGGGAGAAAGAATAACTCTCTAAATTCTGGGAAATCTAAGATCTGGGAGGTTTCTATAGATATGGTAATAGAAAACTAGGAAGATTCTAAGCACTTTAAGTACGTGTCATCATATTGCTGACTTGGTAAATGTATGGTCCACTGGACTAGTGGTCACTGAACTTCTTTGATCATATGACTTTATCAGTTAAAAAAAATAGCATGCTCCTCAAATGTATTTATTTCTTTATTTATAAAATATAGACCTATGTAATGAGGATCATCCCATGGGACATATTCAGAGTTACTCTTCCTGGTTCTGATTTACCATATGGAATTTTAGAGTCATATCCATCCAAGTGTCTCAGTTCTGAACAACTTGGGTTTTGAGATGATAATGTCTACTGAGCAGAAAGACTAAGTATCCTCCCCTTTCAAATATTCTTCATTACCAGCTGATTATCCTACTACCTATTTCTCACTGCCGACTCCTTTGGTTCCATCCCCCCAACTGATTCTCCCCTGCCCAAAGTCCCACTCAAGATCTACATACCCCTTCTATTGTTCTTACTGTTAAGCCAAGCACAGGCAGCTTTCTGGTGGACTGCTGCTGTAAACAGCTTCAAGATTCTGATTACACAATATAGTGAACTCTCTATTCAGTAACAGATTAAGGCAAAATATTCACAGAAATCAAAGTACAGTATTAACAATGTTATGGCATAACAACTTATCACTAAAATGGCCACATAGTTTTCACCAAAGTAATCACATAGTTTTAAGCAAAAGATAACATTCATTTGGTAACACAATCATTTAGTAAGTCCTTAATTCAATCATCTCCTTAAGGAGGCAAGTCTCCTTAATTGACGCAAAATACAAAGATCAAAGTTCTCCACCTCTAGGTCACATTGTCTTAATCTCTTCAATCAAAAAGTCCTCTTTCTTCTTAATTGGAGAAGTCCTTAACTCAATCATATAAATTTAAAGGTAGAGTTCTCCACCCCTAGGCCACAGTAAGTCATGACTTTCTCAGTTTGTATTAATACTCAAGGAGAAGTCTTTTCATCTTGACTCAAGGCAGGCTCTCAGCTTCCATGGTTCCTCTTCTATCATCTCAGCTCCTCTATCCAACTGCCACCTGGGTTCAAAGGCAGACAGTTCTCAGTTCTTTGTCCAGCTTCTTGTATAGTTCCTGTTCCATATTGAAGCTCATAGTGTCTGGTCCACCTCAAGTCCTTCACAGTTTCTGTTTCTGGGAAGACAGATCTTAATAAAGCCACAGTAACATTCATAATCATTGCCAGCATCCTCATCAACTCAGTTTCTGCCTATGAAATCAACAAATACCCAGCAACAAAGTCTGAGGAATCAACACAAATCATCAGTATAGTCCCTGGACCTCTGAAATCATCAGTAAGACCCTCCCTCCAGATTTCTGTAAATATACAACAAGAAAACCCTCTTTCAGAGCTTTTGAACCAGCATCAAGGCCCCAGGACTTCTGTAACAATAGCACCATCCTCTATTAGCAGATGGATCTGACAAAGTAACATCAAAACAGACAAAGTACCAACACCACAGCCATGCCTCCTCCCAGTTCTCCTCTCTTCTCATTTCTCAGTTCTTCTTAATTCTCAGTTCTCATTTCTCTTTTCAGTTCTTTTTTAGTTCTTTTCTTCTCTCTCTCCAGCAGTAGCAGCCCAGCCTCTAGATGCTCATTCACAGAAGTTCTGGCCTCTCTCAGCTTAGGCTTTTCCTTATATATAGTATTAGCTCCTTCCTGTTCTGCCCCTTCCTGTTATGTCAATAAGTCCATCCCACTGTGAGATTCACAAGTTCTTAGTTTTAATACTCGACACAATCCTGAACTTGGAACAAAGTGCTAAGTACCTGTTTGATTGAAAATACAAGGGGCAGGGAAGATCTTCAAATTCCCATTACCATTACAAATACCCATACCATAGGTAACATACTTGCTTTTATCTTAAATATTTTCCTTTCTTATTCCTTCCATCTTCTTGTACCCAGGGAGAGCTTGCTCCCTTTTGATGAAACCACTTCCTTGGTCATCCTTTCCAGCACTAGTTGCATTGTTACCCATTCCCCTTGATAAGTCACTGGTCATGGTAGCTGAGTCATAATAATCCTTGCTCCCCTTTGCCATTTCTAGGATTTCCTTCTACCAGTATCATTCAGCAACCTTGTTTCCTATGAGGTTCACTCAATCTATACTGAACGCTCAAAAGATTTTGGAATACTTTATCTATTCTCCTGCTAGATTCTTTCCTTCTTTTTTAAATGGGGTCAGTGTCAAGCTTACGGTCTTTCTTTTCCTCCCCAGCACTTGCTTTCATACTAAGGAACTTCACCCTACATACTGATACTCCTTCAAATACCCTATCCCAGTTCAACTTTCTTATTTCTCATGACCTACTTCTCTATCCCACCTCAGCCATACACAGTGATGGTAATAACCTTGTTCTTGTCATTTACCCATAAGTGTTCCATTTCCATGTCCATGAACTCGGAAATTCCTTTATTTGATCATAATCTTTTATCATCCAGTTTTCCTCTTTTCCTTACAACCCATAATTCTGTTCTTTACTCTCATTATAAGCTCAAGTACCTCCACCCCTGGACATAATACCTGCATTAGTTACACTCTCCTCCCTTCCCCATCTTGATCCCTTGGTGAACCAATTGAACTCTATGCTGTTCTCTTCTCTCAAGTTCCTTGCCCCCTTAACCTGCTGCCTATCTTGCCCCATGAAGCCCTAGCTTTGGATTACTCCCAGCATTTGTTGCCTTTGCTTCTATTCATGTACTACTGAAGGAAGCAGGGGAAAAAATCACAAAACTTTAATGGATGGATCCACTACGAATTTATGTTACATAATGTCAGCTGGGCCCTCACTGCCTCAAGGAAATCCTTTTACACCTCCTTAATCAATTCACTATCCCACTCCTCAAAGTGCCTTTTCCAAATAATTCTTCCTCAGACCTCCTGTGTCTTCCCATCTCTCTCCCCATTCAGCTGAGAACTTGGCTTCATATTCACTTAAAAAAAAAGAAAATCAAGGCCATTCACCAAGGACTTCCTCTTTTCCCCTCCTCATCTCATATCACCTATATGCTTTTCCCCATTATTTCCTCCTTCACTGAGGTCTCACATGAAGAGGTGGTCTTTTCTTTGCTAAGGCTAACCCCTCTATATGCACAAATGACCCGTTTCATCTTATCCTCTTTAACAGATCCCTACAATTCCTGGCACATGATAGGTGTTTAATAAATGCTTAGTGATTTGTCATATTGATTTGAGTCACTTCCTGAAAAAGGAGGTGGGGAGGCACGATTTGCCCTTTCCCATCCTTGATACCCTGTGGCTGTGAGCAAATGTCTGGTCTAAGTGGATTTTGTGTATGTGTGTGTTTCCTGTTTGAAAATAAAGTAGTGTCTATCCTGAGATGGATATGTACAGGCTTGGAGGTGACTGAATCTGGGAGGAATGGTGATTTTGGGTCTTATCAGGTTGGAGTCAACTAGCAGCAAGGGGGTGGAGGGAGGAGACAATAAGCACCTATTCCAACACTCTTGAAGAATATGACCACAAACAAGAGGATTGGTCCAAGCCTGGTGGTTTTACCTAATCAAAAGTCCTACAAATTGCTTTTATGTTCCAATGGGGTTTGTGTCAGACTCCTGCGAGAGTATAATATTAGCTATTACTAAATTCTGTTTTAAGTTGTTCTGCTAACACATGTTGTGTCTTCTGTGTCAGTTAGCATTTCTTTTGTGTATAGGAAATTAAATACTTTTCCTATAGCTGATTTACATTGTACATTGAGTACTTTCCTACTACTCTTTAGAGGGACCTAGACATAAGCCAAAACCTAGGCTTTAAATAATTTGTCCCTTGGGCCCTGGGTGGGAGGTTTAATGAGCTGAGCAGTGTGAGAAAAGGCAGCCTAAGCCCTGTTATTAGAGCCTAGGGTCCCCTAGGACTAAACCTCATAGAATTCACTTGCATGGGTCTACAGTATAAGTACTATTTAGAGAGAGGGAGTGGGTGCAGTGCCCTAGCCCAATGGGCAAAGCAGAGGTGGGTTTTTTGTGGTAGATGCATGCTATTATACTAATAATTATATGCACCATAAAACTTACACAAAATAGAGATTTTTAAAAAAGAAATAAGAAATAATATTTTATCTTAGAGTCAATAGATAGCATGGGAATATATTGAGTTAGGAGAGTGGCATAGTCCTACATTTTAGGAAAATCACTTTGGCAACTGCTTAGAAGATCAGAGAGAAAAGAGATTTGAGGTAAGGAGACCAATTAAGAGGCTATTACTATATAATCTAGGATAGAGGTGATAGGTCCTGAACTAGGTTAGTGGCTTTGTGAGTAGAGAGAGAGGAATATATGTGAGAAATATAAAAGTAGGAACAGCATTTGACAGCTAATTGGATAAGGACAATGAAGCACAATGAAAACTTGAATGGAACAGTGAAGTTGTGGCCTTGGGGGGATGGGACCGATAGTGGTGTCAAGAAAATCTTGACAAAGGATGGGTTTGGTGAGAAAGTTAATGTAATAGATACACAATGCAGAGCATAACCCATGCATCCCTATTCATCCTGTGTGACTCATTCCATGTCACCCAAAACAAAAAAGAGGAAAGGATTTTTACTTGGTAGTCACAGAGCTAGAGGTTAGAGCCTACCCTCTGGAGTCAACTTCCATAGCCCTAAGATAATGTCGGAGGGGGGAAAGAAATGGATATAGTGGGAGGGAGGAGGAATTTTTCTAAAGTCACCTGCACAGTTACTGCTGTGGATGTCTGGGTAGAAGATAGGTTATACTTGGCCTAAGCGATCAATACCCTCCCCTAAAAGAAAGAGCTTCCGAGGAGGCTGGGAACATAAGCAGAAGGGGGGAGCATTTGGGAGATAAGAATAGGTGTGATTATGTTGGAGAGAAGCCTCATAGTTCACTATGGATGTAACTCACATCCCCACCCTCCACTCCTTGGGGGTCAAACCATTGCCCCCCAGGGAGTCCTGGGCCCTACTTTGGAGATTCCTGTTCTGGGACCTTGAGTATTTACTAAATTAACTGTTTTCTAGCCACATCTCTTTCATTTAGTATTTATTGATGACTTTTTTCAGCCCACGTGGGACTTTATATTTCTCCCTATTAAATTTCATCCTGTTAGATTTCGCCCATCATTCTATCTTGTCAAGATAATTTTGGATCTTGATTCTGCCATTAAATATTTTAATGATCCCTCTGAGCTCCATGTCATCCATGAATCTGGCAAGTATGTCTCCTATCCCATTTCTTATAATAGAGAACTGTTAACAAGATAACATCGTGTTGTGGCCAGGAAATTTTTTTAATGATATCGGTGGTAATATAAGCACTCTGCACTAACAGAGTGGCTGGTTATCTGGAAACACGTTTTTAGTAAAATAATGCTAAAAGGATAGGTAGTTAGTTATATGGTAATAATGCCCATTTGGCTGCATTAAGAAATATAGCTAGAGGGGTGGCTAGGTGGTGCAGTGAGTAGAGCGCCAGCCCTGGAGTCAGAAGGACCTGAGTTCGGATCCGGCCTCAGACACTTAACCCACACAAACAAAAACCTAGCCGTGTGACCTTGGGCAAGTTACTTAACCCCAATTGCCCTAAAGGGGCGGCTAGGTGGCGCAGTGAGTAAGAGCGCTGGCCTCAGAGTTGGGATGACCCGAGATCGAATCCGGCCTCAGAAAATGAGCACCCACACACAAATAATGACTAGCCGTGTAACCTTGAGCAAGTTACTTAACCCCAATTGCTTTAAAAAAAAAAAGAAATATAGCTAGTGGCATGTCAAAAATTGGGCATGTAGAAAGCTAAGAAATCAAGTGTGTTCATCCTGTGACCTTCTTGGCCATGTCCATTACACCTTATGCCTCCCTTTCTTTCCCTTGACATTGAGCACACTGTCTAGCCACACTGGCAACTAGGTGGCAGGCACAGTGGTTAGAGTACTGGACCTGGAGTCAAGAAGTCGTTCAGTCATTTCTGTTGTGTCTGACTCTTTGTGACCCCATTTGGTAAAGAGAGTGGTTTGCCATTTTCTTCTCCAGTTCATTTTACAGGTGAGGAAACTGAGGCAAACAGTGTTTTGTGACTTGCTGAGAGTCACATAACCAGGAAGTATCTAAGGCCCTATTTGAACTCAGGAAGATGAGTCTTTCTGACTCCAGGCCCAGCACTCTATCCACCTAGCCCTGTAACTGCCAGAGTCAGGAAGATCTGAGTTCAAATCTAGCCTGAGATATTTACTAGCTGGGCAAATTATTTCATCTCAGCCTCAGTTTTCTAATAAGTAAAATGGAGATATCTTGCAAAGATGTTGTGAAAATCAAATGAGATAAGGTATACAAAGTACTTTGCAAATTTAAAGGTACTATTAATACTATTATTATCATTGCAGATCTTTTCTTTGTTATACTTCTGACTTCATACTTAAAAGCCCTCCATATGACTGCTGAGTTTTTTTAAGCTGGCTTTACTTTCCAGTGCTTTTTCCCCCCCTGTTTGAAAAAGTTAGACTATACAATCTTCTATCATTTTTCTCTGTAAGATTTTTAAAAATAATTTATATTTTAAGCCAGTTGCCCTTCCCTGCCACTTTTCTCTGCTTGGCAAATGTCAAGTGTTTGCTGATTAAGGTGCTTTTTAGGTTCTTTTTGTCTCCTAATCATGACATTTGATTTACATCAATTGAACTTTCTTATGAAATTATTTTAATAGGCATCTATGTCCTTTCTTCTGTCTATATCCCATTTTTCATTATCAGTAACTTGTTTAAATAGTTCAGATTGGGGTTATTTTAATTGCATGTCATAATTTTCTCATTCTTATCCTTTCTTCTAGCTTGGTACTAATTTTGATCTTTGCTCAACAAGTTGGTAGCCTGGCTGTACACAGACAGCTGATTCAGGAATGACTCCCACGGCAGTAATGAGTCATTTTCTGACTGTTAAAATATAATCAATTTCATTTTTTTGTGATGCTATTTGCGAATGCCATGCCTAGTGCCTTCCAATTCTTTTCCTAAAAAAAGTTTTCATGATATATAGGCATTAGGATTATGTATAATCTGTAGAGAATTTGTCTACTCTTGTTCTTGGTTCCTGACCCATAGTTTTCAAAGTATTTTTAATTGGCCTTGCCTACATTCAGCTTTGTATATGTTTGTTGATTTAATTTTATGACTCCTGCCAAGTTCTTTGTAGATTTCCTTTACTTATCTGCTACAAAAGATGTTATAGTTATTTTCATGGTGCTCTCCTTGCAAATACTTAGAAAAAATACAGGATGAGATGAGTAAGCATGCTATAAGATGACAGTGCTTATTACCTTTGCTTGCATGATAAAATTAACTTCACCAACTCTTTAATTTGCCTTTCCAAGGAGAATCTGTGAACTATCCTTCCAGATAGTTTCAAATTCCATTTGTCTTCTGATTTTGCTTTTAACAAAAATATTAAGATTTTTGTGTTGCAGCATTTTAAAAGCTATCTATGAAAGAAGACTTGTACTCATTCTGTATGGCCCCAGAGGAGGAAATTTCAAAGTGACACATTTAGACTTGATACAAGAAAACACTTGTTCACAATTGCCGTTGTTGCTGTTCAGTTGTTTTAGTTGTGTAAGACTCTTCATGAGACCATTTGAGGTTTTCCTGGCAGAGATACTGCAGTGGTTTATCATTTCCAGCTCATTTCACATATGAGGAAACTGAGGCAAACAGGGATAAGTGACTTGCCCATGATCACATAGCTAGTAAGCTTCTGTAGCCATGTTTGAAGTCACAAAGATGAGCCTTTCTGACTCCAGGACGGGCACTTTAACCACTGTGCCACACAGCTGCCCCTGCGCTATCTAAAAAAAGAATGGATTGTCTTGGGAAATGAGGGGTTCCCCTTGACTGGAAGTCTTCAAGAAAAGGGTGGATGATAATTTTTCAGAGGTGTCATAGAGAGGATTCTTATTCAAGTATGGTTTGGACCAGATGGCTTCAGAGGTTCCTTCCATCCTGACATTTTATGATTCTGTGATTCAGCAACAAAAGTTTTCATATCTGGAAATGATCTCTCAGACATCTAGAATTCCTAATAAGAATTAAAAAAACATGTTATTTCTATAATGCAAATAAATTTAAGGGGAAACTTTTTTTTCTGGCGAATTCCATCACTAGATATGATTTAGTTTAATAGGGATTGAATTAGAATTTATGAGCTCGAAAAGATCTTAGAAAAATTATTTAGTCTGAGCTCCTTATTTTACAAAGGAAGAAAATGATTTATTCAGTTACATAGAAAGTTAGTAGCAGAGTCAGGATTCTGGACTACAGTTCCAGTGCTTTCCCCACCATTTTGTGTAATTGGATCAACTAACTTGTCATTGTTTTGTCATTTTTTTCAGTTGTTTCTGATGCTTTGTGACCCCATTTGGGGTTTTCTTGGCAAAGATACCAGAGTGGTTTGCTATTTACTTCTCCAGTTCATTTTATAGACAAGAAAACTGAGGCAAATAGGGTTAAGTGACTTGTCTAGCATCACATAGCTAGTAATTGTTTAAGGCCAGAACTGGACCCAGGTAGGTGAATCTTTTTGACTCCAGGTCTGGCTTGCTATTGACTGTGTGCCCTAGCTGCCCTATCAGCAGAGTGGTACCTTCCTGTTTATTAAAGTGAATGAATCAGTCTTGCCTGTGGTTGCCCCTCATTTCTAGCACTTTCTTTTCCTCCTTTGCTAGATAATCTAGGCAGATAGTTAACAGTCCTCTGTTACTGATGCTTTAACAAAAGTCATGATGGTAATGGTAGGAATCACAGGTGCCCACACATCTTAGTAGGGAACAAATGTTTAAGAAATTGATAAGATCATAGCTCTAGAACTTAAAGAGACTTCAGATGCCATCTAGTACAATTTCTCATTTTACATGTGAGGAAACTGAGGCCCAAATAGACTAAATGACTTACCTGAGGTCACACTTGTAGTAATCACCAGAAGCAACATTTGAATCCAAGTCCTCTGACTGAGGATCTAATATTTTTTCAACGGAAATATTCAACTTTTCAGTTTTGTCATTTCTTGTAATTGATTAACTGTTCTTCCTCTTCACAGGGCTGACCCTGCAAAGATGAATATTAAAAAAGAGGGGATAAGGTCTGGATTTAGTTCAGTTGTTTTTCAGTCATCTCTGACTATTCATGGCCCTATTTGGGGTTTTCTCAACTAAGATACTGAAGGAGTTTCCATTTCCTTCTCTAGCTCATTTTACAGATGAGGAAATGAGGCAAATAGGGTTAAATGACTTCCCCAGAGTCATTCAGCTAGTAAATGTCTGAGGTCAGTTTTGAACTCACAATAACTCCTGATTCTAAACCTCACACTCTATCCAAAGCACTGTCTAGATACTTCAGAGTCCAAAATAAGATATAGGAATGAATTAAAGGAATCAGTTAATTGGAGTTGGGTAGTAGGCTGATGCTGGAGGTAGGTGTATATATTATATATGGATAGGGATGCTTTTCCTGGGGCAGCTAGGTAGTGAATGGAGCACTCACCCTGGAGTCAGGCAGACCTGAGTTCAAATCCAGCCTCAGACTCTTTACACTTTACTAGCTCTGTGACCTTGGGCAAGTCACTTAACTCCAATTTTTGCTTTTGCACCTGCAAAAAAAAATGCTTTTCCTAAGAACTCATTAAAACCTAATTGGTCTGAATTTTGTTAGAATTAGATTAGGTTAGAATTAAATATAATTCTGCCTTAGTTTAGTTTTGTAGCACATTCTAATTAACTTCCTTCCTTCCTTCCTTCCTCCCTTTCTTTTGCTTTTTTGGAGGGGGGAAGTCAGGGCAATTGGGATTATGTGACTTGCCCAAGGTCACACTGCTAGTAAGTGTTAAGTGTCTGAGGCTGGATTTGAACTCAGGTCCTCCTGAGTCCAGGGCTGGTGCTCTATTCACTGTGCCACCTAGCCACCCCTCTAATTAATTTTCTTAAAAATTATTAGTTAGGTGATGGGAATTATAATTACCACTTCATAGATAGCAAAATTAAGAGGTTAAGTGATTTAGACTGTCCTGTTAACCCTAAAATGGAGTTCCAGGTGTATGTTGAGAGGTAACTGTGTGATTTTCATCTATAAAACAAATTCAAAGAACTGACCCTATTTCTTTTGTACGATGCTTTTGCCCTGATTTTCTATGCCTTTGTAATCCTGTAGCTGAATTACTGTGGAGTGCCCCATGGAGTCACATTGTCCCAGTGTTCTATACTCAGCACCGCTCATCAATTAATTTGAGTATATTTCAAGATTTCAGTCTTAGTTTGCAAAGCCCTCCATAACTTGAGCCCACATTTTATTAAATATCATTTGTCTCTCGGTACCAATGTGATCTGAAGATGAAAGAAGATAGGGGAGTTATGAATAGCCTGCAAATATGTAAATGGCTATGATATTACATTTTTGTACTCTCTTCCTCAGAAGGACTATCCATTTTAATTGATTTATCAATTAAATCATTGGCTTGAATTATCACCTCTATGCTGATGACTCCTAAATCTAGTTGTCTGGAACTTAACGCAGTAGTACAGATGGGGTCTGACCAAGGCAGGGTACAGTGGGACTATTACCTCACTTGATCTGCACACTATGCTTCTATTAATGTAGCGTAAGTGAAAATGGAAAGGACAGGTTGCTGGACATTATATTTATGTCATTAAATGTCATCTTATTTGTTCCTGCCCTTTGTTCCCACCTGTTAAGATTATTTTAAATGCTGATTCTGTTATCCAACTTGTTAGTTATTCTTTCCAGCTTTCTGTTCTCTGCTTAATTAATAGGAATGATTTTCATTCCAGTCATTGATTTAAAAAAATTGAATAAAATAAGCCTGGGGACAGAACCCTGTGGCATACCAATAGAGACCTGTCACAAAGTTGACAGTGACCTACTAATCACAACAGTCTTTAAAACTTAGTCATCTTCCTAGCTCGGAATCTATCTAACTATTATTAACTAGCCAAGTTTCTGATTTTGTTTGTAAAGGATATCATTAAATGCATTATATATAGAAGGTAATTAAGATGTTTGCTGAATGCATGAATGAAGAAATTTGTCTAATGTAATGTCTTGCTGAAATAGGAATACACCTTATTTCTGGCATTCCATTGAGCTAAGAATCAAGAAACCTTGCAAGAAAAGGAAATGAGGTGAATCTGACTTGATTTATTCTTGAAGAGCCCATCCTGATTCCTAGAATCCACTGATTCCTTTTCTCAGTTCTAGAATGTTTTGAAGAATTAATAACCAAATCAAATGGTTTGATATCACTTCAAGTCAATAAACATCACAGACATTTGTTAAGCACCTGTTATATACTAATCCCTTAATTTGGGGATACAAAGAAAGGGGAAAAACAGTCCCTGGTCTCAAGAGGCTCTCAATTGAATGGGGGCAAGAATGTGCAAACTACTATATACAAACAAGATATATACTGAATAAATTGGTAATAATCTCAGAGAGAAGGCCCTAATATTGAGGGGAACTCAATAAAAAATACATTTTTATTAAGCACCTTCTATCTGCCAGGAGCTGTGCTAAGGACTGGGAATTTTTAAAAAGGCAAAAGATAGTGGCTGCCCTCAAGGAGTTCACAATTTAACGGGGGAGAGACAAAACACAAAAAAATATGTACAAACTAGCTACATGTTAGACTGGGAATAGTTTCTTACAGAAGGGCACTTTGGCTGAGACTTGAAGGAAGCTCAGGAATCCAGGAGGAAGGGACAAGGATGGAAGGGAGGGACAAGGATAGGTGGTGGAAATGAAAGGAGTTGGGAAATGGTGTGTCTGTTCAAGGGAGTCAAGAATGTGAGGGTCATTGGATAGCAGAGTACGTGGAGGAGGATTCAGTGCAAGGTAGAAGAATGATTACACATTTGAATTAAAGAAGTTAGGAAGAAGGGAGGATTTGGGAGGAATGGAAGACTGGAAAGGTTCATGGACAGGAGGTTATGACAGTCTTTAAAACCCAAACAGTATTTTATTTTTGGACCCTGAAGTAATAGGGAGTCATTGGAGTTGATAGAATAGGGAACAGTGACATAAGTCTGGCTTTTTAGGAAGATCACTTGGCAACTTAGTGGAAGATGATCTAGAATGAGTCTTTGACAGAGACCAACCAGAAGGCTGTTGTAATAGTCAAGGTGTAAGGTGATGTGGGCCTTGGAGAAAACAAGGAAGGGCGGGGGGAATGATACCTAGGTTGGGAGACTGGAAGAATGATTACACATTTGAATTAAAGAAGTTAGGAAGAAGGGAGGATTTGGGAGGAATGATAATGAGTTTAATTTTTAAGTGTTGAGTTTAAGATGTCTCAGAGATTTAGGCAGTTGGAGATTTGAGATTGTAAGTAAGGAGAGAGGGTGAGGCTGGATGAATACATCTGGAATCATCTACATAGAAATGGTAATAATATAATAATATTATAATAATAATATAATAAGATAAGCCAGCAAAATAGTGTTGAGGAAGAAGAGAGCCCAGGATGGAGCCTTGGTGGGGTGGGGTGGGAAGTTGTGGAGTAGGATGGGATGTGGTTATCTGAAATGGGCTGGATGAATATCCAGCCAAAGGGAATGGGAAGGAGCAGTCAGAAAAATACTAAGAATCAGGTGAAGGGAGTGTTGAGAAAACCTTGAGAAGAGAAAGTCAAGAATAAGAACAAGATTGATCACATCAGAGGCTGAAGAGAGATCAAGAAGGATGATGATTGAGAAAAGGCCATTAGATATGTCACTAAAGAGATCATTGATAAATTTGGGGAAAGGTTGTTTCAGTTGGATGATGGTTACCAGTTTACCAGTTATAGCTTCTGGAATCTACTTTGGAAAATCAGGACAACACTGGCCCATCTTTTACCTCTTTGGTTGTCTATGACTTCTCAAAGATGATTGAAAATAGTTCCAAGATCTATTTTAGAAGTATTTCTTTTAGTGTTGTTGTTGCTCAGTTGTTTCAGTTATGTCCAACTCTTCTTGGTCCCTTTTGGGGTTTTCTTGGCAAAGATACTGGAGTGATTTGCTATTTCCTTCTCCAAATCATTTTACAAATGAGGAAACAGAGGTAAACAGGTGAAGTGACTTGCCCAAGGTCACACTGCTAATTAAATGGATTATTAATTCTTTGATGGCAGGGAGTGCTTAGCACAGTGACTGGTACATAGTAGGCACTTGCTGAATGCTTTTTTACCTGTTGTTGATGTTGTTTGTGTAATTCCTATCCCTCTATTGAAACCTAACCAAAATGCCACTATCCAGGTTTTCCTGATCACTCCTGATCAGCTGGTGCCCTTAAACATCACGGAACACTTTGCTCTTATCCCTCTAATGCACTTATCATGGGTATTATAGCTAGATGTTTGTCTTAATCCTTAGTAGACCATTAGCTCCATGAAAATAGGGTGCCAGTCTTATCAAAACTTCATCTCTTCTAGATCTTATCTAGAACCATGTTCTACATAGAATAAGCATTTAATATATAAATATTGTTGTTGTTATTGTTGCTCAGTTGTTCAGTCACATCCTAATCTATGTGACCCCATGGACTTTGTCCATGGGGCTCTCTTGGTAAAGACATTAGAATGGTTTACCTTTTCCTCTTCCAGTGTATCCCCATTTTATAGATAAGGAACTGAGGCAAATAGGGGTTAAGTGACTTGTCTAGGATCACACAGCTAGTTTAGTGTCTGAACACAGATTTCCAGTCCTGATGCTCTGTCCACTGTACCACCTAACTGCTCCTATAAATATTTATAGAAAAGTCAGGCCAACAATTGAAATCAGTAAATAATAAGCTCTTACTGAGATATTCCATGTGTTTCAGTGGAAAGGAACCTAGAAAGGGAATCAGGAGAATTCTGGATGTAAATCTGACCTCTGACACTTGCAAGCTGTGAGTTAATCTATAAAATGCAGTAATGATATCTGGAATACCTCTACCTCTCCAGAGTTGTAAGGATCCTATGATATCATGGATGCAAATTGTTTTTCATCCTTAAGGAGGAATGTAAATATCAGTAACTAGCATTCCAGTGCCCCTACCAATGAGATGAGCACTTAAAATAAACTATATTTTATGGATCTCTACCTAACCCCAAAATTCATTGCTCACAGGGAAAAAAAATTGAGGTAATACTCTTTTTCTTTTTTTTTCTTTTGCTGCCATTATTTATATTTATATATCCACATCATTTAGCCTTAGAGAAATCCTTGAAAAGGTATATCTGTAGCTATGTCTGTAGCTATATATGCATCTAGATCTTTATCATTATTTCTATCTCCTTCAAAGGGAAGCTATATCTCTCAAGTACCCAGAGATATAGCTAAATATAAGGAGATATAATTTCTCTTTAACATACTTCATTTATGTACTGAGGCATATATTTTACAAATCAAATCAGGAAGATAATATCTGTGCTGAGACATTCAGGTAGATTCTCTGTTTTACATTTCTTACCTGGCTTGAAAAAGCCTATACCATAAATGAAATGAAGAACAGAAATAGATACCCCTCCCACCTACACACACACACATACTTTCCAGAAAGTTAGAATATAAGTACCAAGCTGTTAGCATGTGACACTCAGGTACCTTTTGCTCAGTGTTCTATATTGAAATGAAAATATTTTTTTTACCTTACTACAAAGCAGTTGCATCTGACACCCTTCTCAAAAATCAGCATATGCATAGCAAAAGCTTTTGTTATATAACCCAGGGGATCAAAGTAGTGATGTCTGACGAAAGTTTGGCCAACCTTCCTTCACCTTTTATTATCCATTTTGTAATATTTATGTGAGAGTAAGGGCAAGGAAAGGAGTTATGGTTAAAAGGCAGCATCAATATATTTTATTTTCAAAATGAGGCAACAGATTAGCCTGAAAATTAGCTTAAAATTTAAACATCTAAGATCCAAATTACTCACTTCCTTCTCTTCTCTTTCATCACTGCACTTTGCAAAAAAAGTAGGTTACAGGGGAATTCTAAGATGATGTCTGAAGGAGAAGTATTCTGGGCTCAGTTCTCCTACTCACCAAACCAAATAATACAACATAAAAGCACCAAAATCCAGATTATTCAAAGATGACAGTAAGAAGAAAAGTGAAAGAACCTGCCAGAATATAATTTTTATAGGAAAAATGACTCAAGAATAATTTTTCAGCTCAGAAGGAAATACAAACTTAACAATTATAAACTCGTGTGAATGAATTAAATTCCCCAAGAATAGTAATAAAGAGACAGATTTTTAACACCCCCCCCCAAGAAATTTGCCTCACAGATACAATAAATTTAAAATATATAGGCCTATACAGAGTAAAAATAAAGAGCCGTTATATTTCAGATGACCCTTAAAAAAAAGAGTGAATATTTTAGTCAGTCTCAGATGATGTAACAATAAAAATTGATAAAACACCAAGTGAGACAAAAGGGTAAACTACAATATGTTTAAAGGTAACATAGACTTAAGTATATAAACACCAAATGATGTATCAACTAAGTGACTAAAATAAAAGTCAGGAGAATTGTGAGAATTTGATAATAATACAATAAGAGACTTTAATAGTCTTCTATTAGAGTTGAGCAAAGTCAACAAAAAATGTAGAGCTGCACAAATTATTGGATTATTTGGCAAATAACTCCTTAATGGAAATATTAAAGAATATATATATTTCTCAACATCATACACTATCATTACAAAAATTGATTATGTGCTTGTTAGGGCATAATGGAATTGTAACTAAATGTAGGATAATAGAGTTTATCATAGGATCATAGATAAAAAGGCAGCTGTAATAAGTATATTCTCTGTAGAGCACAACACAATAAAACAGTAGTGAACAAAGAACATATAAACAAAAGATGAACATAAATAAAAAATAAATAACACCTTGAATTATGAAATAAAACAAATAGTAAAAATAATAAATTCTTACTTAAAAATTATAACACTGAGAGAACATGCCAAAATTTATGGAACACAGCTAAATTATTCCTTAGAGAAAACTTTATATTTTAAAACTTTTGTAAACAGAATAGAAAAAGAAAGGATGAATAAACTGAGCATTCAGTTATAAATATGAAAAAATAAACTATCCAAAAACAAGTACAAAAGAAGTCTTGGAAATTAAAGGAAAAGAAAACTTTAAATAAAAGGTTGTAGAACTGACAAAGAGATGGATTTTTTTTTTAACAAGACTAACAATATTAACAAACGGTTAGATAATCTGGTCAAGAAGAAAAAAAGATGAAAATCAAATTGCCCAAAACAAACAAGGTAAATTTATACCGGAAAAGGGAAAAAATCAGAAATGATTATACTAGTGAACAAAACAAGAAGTAGATATTTTAACTCAATAATAGAAATAAAGATCCAACAAGTCATAAATGAATTGCCAATAGAGTGGTGGGAAAATCTGAGCCAAATGGATACACAAGTTAATTCTGTTAAGCCTTTAAATAGCAATTAATACCTATTCTAAAAAATGTTTTAAAAAATACAGATCAAGTGATCCCCACCACTTTTTATGTTATGAGACTAATATGATCCTAATACCCAAGCCAGGAAGAGATGGAGAAAGAGACTTATATAGAGATCAACCTAATTAATTAATTTTATAGGACTTATGATTTCACTGATGTAGAGATTTCCTTCATACACCCTACCCACCCACTCCCCAACACCCATCTATTAATGCATGTCATGGTGTACTTGCTCTGCAACATGGCATTTTAGAGAGTAGTCTCTTAGTAGCAAGTAAGAGATTAACTGACTTACCCAAAGTCATATAACCAGTAAGTGTTACGAGTTCAGATCTGAACCCAAGTCTTCCTAACTTTGAAGTCAGTTCTATGTCATTCTTCCTATCTCTTAATTAATATTGATGTAAAAATTTTAAAGAAAATTCTTATAACAAGACTACAACAATATATCCATAAAACAATTCAAAGTTAAATAAAAATCAGGGATGCAAGGAATTTTTTTAATATAAATAAAACAATCAGCATAATTCATTATGTAAACTACAAAAATAAAATCCATGATTATTTCAAGAAATGAAAATTACTTTGATCAAAATGTAAGCACTCAGTTGTGTCAAAAATCCTAAAAAGCATAGGAATGCAATGGTCCTTTTAAAAAAATACTATCAAAAACATATATTTAAAATGTTTCTCCATGGTTTTTGTTTGTTTGTTTGTTTTTAGCTTTTTGGAGGTCAATTGGGGTTTAGTGACTTGCCCAAGGTCACACGTCTCGTTTTTGTGTTGTGTCTGAGGCCATATTTGAACTCAGGTCCTCCTGACTGTAGGGCCAGTGCTTTATTCACTCTCCATTGTTTGGAATGGAGGAACAACAGAAGTTTTTAAAGTACAAATAGAGGCTAACCAAGGATGCTTTTTGTCCCTACTATTATTTTATGTAGTCCTAGAAATGAGGAGAGAATAAAATAAACAGTATAAATACTGGCAAGAAGGAGGAAAAAAAAACCCAGTCCGTATCAGCAGATGACATGATCATGTACTTAGAAAACCATAGCTAATCAGCAGAGAAACTAAATAAGATGATTAATGCCTTCAGTAAGGTAGTAGATATAAAATAAATGCAAAATGACAATAATTTCCATACAATATTGACAAAACCCAGGAAGAAATGAGAAGAAATTCCATTCTAAGCAATTACAAAATACATAAACTATATGGTAGTTATCCTACTAAGACATTTAAAATGTATATAAATTCAGCTCTAAAACATTCTTTGTAGAAATAAAAAGCCTTAAATAATTGGAGAGCTATTCATTGTTCATGATTTGGTCATGCTAATAATAATATTAGCTAAATTTATTGATTTAATTCTGTTACCATCAAACTCATCAAACCTAAACTAATAAAGACAATCAAATCACTGGGTAGATTCTTCAAAGGAGATAAAAGAATTATAGAATTCATTTTGAAAAACAGAAAATCCAGAATCTTTAGGGAAGTAATGAGAAAACTGAGAATGAAGGGGACATAGCATTATCATCCCTCATAAAATATAGTCATCATCAAACTATTTGGCACTGGTTGCAAAGTAGAAAAAATTGATCAGTGAAATGGATTAGATAGGCAAGAAAAGTAATTTAAAATAGTAGCCCAGTGTTTCATAAACCCAAGAACATAAATTATTGAATAAAGGACTCCCTTTGTGACAAGAATTTCTGGGAAAATTGGAAAGCAGTTTGGCAGAAATTAGGTTCAGACAAACAGCTTAAATCATATGGCACAGTAAGCTCAAAATGCCTATGTGACATAAATATAGTCTTACTATTAAAAAACAAACAGAAGAGAAGGAACTAAAGTACCTCTGATACTAGAGGGGGAATTTTTATCTAAACAGGAGATAAAGTGAACATAAAAAGTAAAATAAACAGTTTTGACTACACAAAATGAAAAATCTTTCACATGATTACAGCAGTGAACATAGATTGAGAAGAAAAATGGTAGATTGGGAACATATCTGAATCACATATCCCTGATAAGTCCAAAATATACTTAGAATTGAATCATATATCCCTGATAAATCCAAAAAATACTTAGAATTGACCCAAATTAGAATTGACAACATGAGCTCTTATCAAATAGATAAATTTTCAAATAAATTTTTAAAAGAATTGTGAATTATAAATGATCACAAAAATGTGCTTCAAATGAAAAATATGAAATGAAAATATGCTTCAAATCCTTAATAATGAGGAAAATATAATTTTAAAACTCTGCAGTTTTACCTCAGACCATGCTAACAGACTAAGGTGCCAAAATATTAGAGTTGGAGGGGCTATGACAAGATAATCACCTTGATATGCTTGAAGTGATTCAACCATTGCAGATATCAATTTTGCAAGAATTATGCAAGAAAAGTAACATGCTTTGACCCAGTAATCCTACAACTGAGCTTATATTCCAAGGAAATAAAAGACAGAAACAGAGTTACAAAATATATAAAATATTCATAGTTGCACTCTGTGGTGGCAAAGAACTGGGAACAAAGTGGATATCCATTGATTAGAGAATGGTTGAAAAAAATGAATATATATGAGAGTAATAGAATATTATTGTGTAGGAAGAAATAATGAATGTTGATAATTTGGAGAAATACAAGAAATTTATATGAACTGATCGTTTAGTGCAAATAATTACAATAATGTAAATGAAAGATCACTTGAAAGGAAGCTGAAATCTGAGAAATTGAAAAAATCAATGAGTCTGTCCTAGATAACAGATAATCAGACATACCACTCTACCTCATGGCAGAGATGAGGGAGACTATCAGGAAAGAATGCTGTATATAGCGTTAAATGAAGTTACTCTAGTATATGTTTTGCTAAATTATTTTTCTTTGTTACAAGGGAGGGCTCAGGATTGAAATGACTTTAACATGGAAATAATGACATATAACAAGAAAAATTAAACTCAGTGAATAGAACACTGGCCCTGGAGTCAGGAGGACCTGAGTTCAAATCCAGCCTCAGACACTTAACACAAAACTAGCTGTGTGACCTTGGGTAAGTCACTTAACCCCAATTGCCCTACCCTTCCCCTCCAAAAAAAAAGGCAAAATTAAACTCAAGCAAAACCATTCCTTGCCTCCAGTTCCTTCACATTTATTCATTTCTTTGCTATCTTGCTTCCCCTCTCCACCACTATGCTGAATCTACTCTCCTGAAGGCTACCAGTGTCTTCCTAACTATCAAATCCAGAAATTCTCTTTGAACATTTATGTATGACGACACTGTTGATTGCTTCTCTCTCATTCTTTCTTCCCTTAGCCCCTATAACAGTACATTTTCTTCTGCCTCTTTGACATTTTTATCTTTTTTTCTTTAAAAATTTAAATGTATATGTATATATATACATATTATATACATAGAAGTATTTTGTTTTTTATATCACAAATACATCTTACTACTCTAATGTCACCCTATAAAGTTCCACACTCTTTCTAAAAAAAAAAAAAGCTTAATAAAGACCATCAGATGTTGCTACCACAAGAATTTTCTATTTCCTTTACATATTCTCCCTTTTGCCTCTTCAATTTTTAAAAATAGGTGCTACTGAGTACAAGACTCTGGGTTTAGGGATAGAAAGCATCCCCAGAGTACTTCTATCCTTATATTTTCTTTATTCTTTCTACCTCAAACAAGGTGTGGCTTCTGGAAGACAAAAGCTTTCCCACCTCCTTGATTCTGTTCATCTCTTATGCCAATTACAGATATTTCCCACTCCTTCCTCCTGCATAATTTCTTCTTTTTTTTAGGTGTGTGTGTGTGTATGTGTGTGTGTGTGTGTGTGTGTGTGTGTGTGTGTATTTGAGGAGCCTTCTGATAAGCCTCATTTCCAGAAATAATTATTCATGAAGGAGGCCAAGCATTCAGTAGAAGTAGCTTTGTATTGTAAGTCATAACTTCCCAGAATGATGAGGTAATAGACTCACTGTACCCTGGGCCTGGTCAGACCATATCTCGATAGTTTGTAAATTTCTCAATGCTGCAGTTTAGGGAAGACTTTGATAACAAGCTGGAGATAGGCCAGAGCAGTGCAGTCAGGATGGTAAAGGGTCATATCATAAGAGTAGTCATATAAGGAACTGGGGATATTGATCCTGGAGGAAAAAAAAAAGACTTAGCAGGATATAATAGCTGTCTTCATGTTTATGAAAGATGGTCATGTCTTGGAGGGATTAGGCATATTCTGTTTGGTCTTCGAGGGTAGAACCACAAGGAGTGAGTAGAAGTTATAAAGAGACAAATTTTGGTCCATTTACTAGACTCTTAGTAATTTGAACCAATCAGGAAGAGAATGGGTTATTTTTGGAGTAAGAGAATTCTCCCTCATTAGAGATCTTCAAACAGGCTGTATAACCACTTGACAAATATATTTAATAGGGGTTCCTTTTTGGGTTTGGGTTGGTCTAGGTGTCACCAGAGCTAACTTCCAACTACAAAATTCTATGGTTCTATCACCCTTGGAGGTCAGTTCTAGTCAATACCCTTATATACACCGTTTTGCTTATTCTAATTCCAGTATATCCTACCTCTTGTATGGAGGTAAGCCAGAATGGGAACGTGACCTATGACCCAACAGGAAAATGTAAGCTAATGAGTAAATGTAAACAGCAAAAGAAGCTCCAATTATTCCATGGTAATACCTGCACATGATTCTGGGCCATCAGAATATGTCTTCTTTGTTCTGTTTCTATATAATCCATGACCTGGCCTGGGGTTGATGTGGGAATCCATCACACCATTTTGTCCTTCTAATGCCAGGGACTGTGTCTCATGAGTAAACTCCAATTAACCTAACAAACATATATTATACAACCAGGTTGGCATGGGCCCATCCTTCTTCAGTGTCTCAATATTCTCTCAAAGGGTCTGTGTCTTTACAATTGGCAAAGCTGGCAGGATAGTCTTGCTCCTTTACAAATCTTGTGTTTTTACCTCCTTGTCTAAGCACATGTCTCAAATCTACTTTTGAGGCGCCTGGGATCCTATCCATGTCTCTTGAACTGCAGTAGATTGCTGGACCTAGAGTCAAGAAGTCCTGAGTTCAAATTTGACTCTGAAATTGTGATTCTGGGCAAGCCACTCAACCTCTGTTTGCCTCAATCCCCCCAACTGTAAAATGGGGACCATGGCACTTAGCTTGCAGAGTTGTGAGAATCAAATAAGTTACTATTTGCAAAGAGCACTTAGCACATATGTGCATTTGTGTGTTTACGGATGGACTGTTGTGTTTTGATGGTTCCTGATTTTGCTTTCTATTTATTAAATGTTATGTTATGATTATGAAAAAAAGCACTTAGCACAGTTCCTGGGAACATTGTAGGTGTTATATAAATGTTTATTCCCTTCCCTTTCCCTTCCTTTCTACACATCCCTCTTTGAACTTTTTCCATTAGCAAGTTCTGATTCCTACACCTTCAAGTATCACTTCTATATAGCTTCAACTCTGACTTCTCTCCTGTCCTCCAGATTGTCCTTTTCAACTGCCTGCTGGATAAGGCTACTTGCATATATTTATTCCCCTTCTCTTCTGAAAAAAAATGCCTTCTGCTAACTCCATATTTCTCTAAGAAGGGTTTCGAAGGGGTGGCTAGGTGGCGCAGTGAGTAAGAGCGCCAGCCTCGGTGTTGGGATGACCCGAGATCAACTCTAGCCTCAGAAAATGAGCACCCATATACAATAATGACTGGCCGTGTAACCTTGAGCAAGTTACTTAACCCCAATTGCTTTAAAAAAAAAAAAGAAGGGTTTCGAGGTTTGGAAATTCTTATCTCTTGCATTTATACTCTCTGGTTCATTTTCCAGTGTCCCTACCCAAGATCAGGGGCCTTCTAATTTGTTTACCAGCCTCTGGTATCTCTTTGCTCCAATCCATCCCACAGATTCAATGCCAGATTTGTTTTTCTAATTCAATGCATGAATCTTTTCACACCATGCCCTCATCTGACTCTATCTTATTTTTCAGTCCTTTAACCACTACTTATTTTCTTTCATTTTCCTATTAGGACCAGAGGGTCCTAAATGTGGATCTGAAAGGCCTTTCCAAGGAAGGAGCATACTATTCATGGCCACACCAGTATTTCATCCCATCATGACACTGATTTCCATATAGTGTCTCCCCAAATTTCCATATAGTGTAGCCCCAAATAGGCTATTGGAAATTACTCTTTCTTTAGTCTTAGTGTGGGCAGGAATATACTCTATACTGTACAGCCATCCAAAGAATAGCACCAGATGCAATCACAAGAAAGAGAAAGAGACCAAGACCCCTGTCTAAAGTGTTCTAAATACATTTCCAAGGTTTTTCAGGTTCATAGTCTTTTTATTTAGGTTGGAATTTCCTTCCTTTTAAGTGCATTAGAGCAAGCTTCCTTAACTTGTGAATCTGTGAAGTTTTAAAATATTTGATAATTCATTATAACATATTCTTTCGTAATTTTATGCATTTTATTTTATAAGCATTTAAAAACATTCTGAGAAGGGGCCAGACTTCCAAAAAAAGATTCATGACCCCAAAGAGTTAAGAATCCCTGCCTCAGAGAAACACGGGACCTCTGCATTGTCATAATAATAGATTTTTTGTATTAGAAATTCTTTTCCATTAAAAAATATCTCCGTTAGGGCTAAATGGGATTATGATGATAATATCTGTCATGGATGCCCATGGTGGGGCATGAAACACATTATAGATGCTGAATTTTTTTCCAAGTGATGATCTTGTACCCAGTTTTCCTCCTCCTTCCTCTCAAACTCTGTCTCACTTAAGTCCAATTCACCTATAAGTCAAGACATAACTCTCCTGATGTCATTGGTCCCCTTGAAAATGGAGGAAAAATGGGGTGGCTAGGTGGCTCAGTGAATAGAGCATTGGCCTTGGAGTCAGGGGGACCTGAGTTCAAATCTGGCCTTAGACACTCAGCACAAAAACTAGCCATGTGACCTTGGGCAAGTCACTTAACCCCAATTGCCTTCCCTTGAAAAAAAGCAAAAAAAAAAAAGAAAATGGAGGACAAACAACAACAATGGAATTACCAAAGGCAAGGTATTAATTCCAGCATACTCTTATAGAGTACTGGTGTGATATCAGCATGAAAGCAATCCTCCTTTGGAAAAAAAAAGAGTTCTTAAATTCTCTTTCCTTCCAATAACAACACCCCCAGTTGGAAAAATGACATTACTCCTTTGTGGAAACTCTATACATTTTCTTTTAGCTTTATTTGTAGAACATTTCCTTTTCTATGATTAAGGAATAATTGGATCCATTTTGAATGGAGGCAAAAGGCACAACATTTCTTTTCATGAAGTTTCTGGTCCTGTAATTACATCTCTGTAGCCCTAACAGTCATGAAAGATTAGCAGTGTTTTCTCTCTCTGCCACGCGGTCTTCTCATCTGTCTGGAACATAAGTGGCTTGAGGAATGCAGAGTTTTTGACTCTAAAGCTACTGAATTTTGCTGTAACTACTGGGTCACTCTGGGATACACAGGCTTGACATATAAATCTATAACAACTATTTCCAGAAAATATATACCTTATGCTGCCGATGGGGCCTCTTTCTTCCTTTTAAGTTCCTATTTCATAATTAGAACAAGATGAACAATAGTATCCTCACACAGGAATAAAGACATGCTCTATGCTTTCTTTTTTCTGCCTTTGAAAACTGAATAAATGTCATTTTCTTTAGCTTTGCTAAATCTTCTGTTCCCTCTCACACCTTGTTAGATTTCTGAGCATTTCAATAAGAATAAGTGAACTATTTAGATAGGAATCACCCCCAGAAAGAACTTCAAAGGCCCAGACAAGACTGGGAGAGGAGGGAGCAGTCACTGAATTTTACTAGAAGGACATGTACTTAGATATTTGGCACCTTGATCTCTAAGGTTGGCCACTGTTTGGTGCCTGTGAATATTTCTTCTCCAACCTTCTTGCTTTACCCTTTTATGGCTCTTAAACCCAAGTGTTTTAAAATCCTTAAACTTCTTCAATCCATTTTCTGTTCTCGACACTATGCTTTCTGCTTGGGGGGGAGGGGAGGAGTTGGGGAAGTCAGAGAAGAAATTTGCAAAATGGAAATGTGACATTTGAGTCACTTCATGTAGGGTTGAATCTTCAGGCATATCCCCAGAGAATTTAATAATTACCTCTCTGAGACTTTGTGCTTCTAATTCAGGGTAGCTTCCACCAAGGGTGCTCCTGCTTTGCCTTGGGAAACCCAACAAGTGATCTAGTTTCCAGCAGGGCTAAAATGTATTTAGTTCTGGAGATAAGCCACTTCTAGAAAAATGAAACCCTTTATTAAATCATACTATAAATATTAATCAACTTATACTCCATGAGATTTTTTTAATGTGATATTTCCTTTTTTTTTGTTCATAGAGACGATTTCATGGTTTTGGGTATCTCCTACTGGTGAAGATCAATTATCCATCTGTAACTTATAGAGTATTTCTGGGGGCACTGAAGGGTTAATATAATTTGCACAGTGTCACTTACATAGTATATAGTGAAGGTCACATTTGAACTCAGGTCTTCCACTCTTGGAGCCTAACTTTCTACTATGCTGCTCAATTCCCTGAATAAGAAAGAAGGAAGGAAGGAAGGAAGGAAGGAAAGAAAGAAAGAAAGAAAGAAAGAAAGAAAGAAAGAAAGAAAGAAAGAAAGAAAGAAAGAAGGAAAGAAAGAAAGAAAGAAAGAAAGAAAGAAAGAAGGAAAGAAAGGAAGAAAGAAAGAAAGAAAGAAGAAAGAAAAAAGAAAATAATATCTCTTTAATGTTGTTTCTAAAGTAATTCAAAGTTCTTTTTAAAGTTTTTTTTTTTCAAAGCAATTGGGGTTAAGTAACTTGCTCAAGGTTACACAGCTAGTCATTATTTATGTGTGGGTGCTCATTTTCTGAGGCCGGATTTGATCTCGGGTCATCCCAACTCCGAGGCCGGTGCTCTTACTCAGTGCGCCACCTAGCCGCCCCTTTAGGGCAATTGGGGTTAAGTAACTTGCCCAAGGTTACATGGCTAGGTTTTTGTTTGTGTGGATTAAGTGTCTGAGGCCGGCTCAAAACTCAGGTCCTTCTGACTCCAGGGCCAGCGCTCTATTCACTGTGCCACCTAGCCACCCCTAAAGTGTTTTTTAAAACACATTAAAAAAAGACTCAATAATAAATCAGTAGAGAAGACAGCCCTAGGACAGAGGGGCAAAGTCAGAAAGACCTCAGTTTAAGGCTTGTGTGTGACATATATTTACTGTGTGACTGAGCAAGTCATTAACCTCTGAATGTCCCTGGCAGTTTTTGAAAATTATTCTTTTTTTTTTCTTTTTGGTCTTTTTTGGAGGGGGAAGGCAGGGCAATTGGGGTTAAGTGACTTGCCCAATGTCACAAGGCTAGTAAGTGTTAAGTGTCTGAGGTCTGATTTGAACTCAGGTCCTCCTGACTCCAGGGCAGGTGCTCTATTCACTGTGTCATCTAGTTACTGCTTGAAAATTATTCTTTTCAGAAACATTGCTGGTCTACATTGGTGGAGAGAGAGTCCTGTCATCAAGAGTTCAACCATAGGCCAATGAGGCCATAAGTTCATATTCTTGTCTTCCTCCAAAATATTATTCTTTAAGAAAGTTGTGAGAAATAACATGAATTTAAAAAAGAATAAAAAATGTGTATTCCTCAGCACTTTGAAGAGACTCTAACCTCTGTTATGTCCACTAACCAATTGTTAGTACTGTAATCTGGAATTGCTAACTAGTCCTTAACTTTCTTTTTGTATTTGGAATTTGTTTGAAAATAACAGACTTTGGGACAGCTAGGTGGTGCAGTGAATAAAGCACTGGCCCGGGAGTCAGGAGGACTTGAGTTCAAATCCAGCCTCAGACACTTAACACAAAACTAGCTGTGTGACCTTGGGCAAGTCACTTAACCCCAATTGCCCTGCCTTAGCCCCTCCAAAAAAAAAGCAAAGAAAATAACAGACGTAGAATTGGGCATTTCAGTGGTATATCAGTCCAGTTGAAAGCAGTGTCAGTCAAACTCTTACCACCTGAAAGGGAATCACTTAGAGGGTAGGGGAAATGTGGGGTGGGGTAGGAGTAGGGGACCCTTTGATCCTTTACTCTTTTCCATACTGACAAGAGGAAAACCTTTAGAACTTTGAAAGCCTGAAATATTTGGAATGCCTCATTAGCTATGGTAAAAGTATCCCTAGAATAGCAGAGATTGACAAAAGTCACTGGATATACCAAGGAAAGGAAGTTTTAGTACTCTACAAGGACTATGTTTTGGAGCCTAGTAGAAAGCTGCATCATGCCTAAGGGGAATTTCATAAAGACCCCATAAAGAGGAGAAAAGTACTTCCAGCAATCAGGAGCTGTGTTATCCATTTCCAATATGTGCTCTCTAAGACAGAATTCACTTTGCCCTGGACTCTTTATGTGTTCATGGGAGAGTATATCCCTGATGTGGTATGTATGTTCTGTATCAACTGTTTTTTTTAATAAATGCTTTATTAACTTCTGGTTTACATCATTCATTTCCACCAGATTTTGAGTTACAATTTTTTCCCCATTTTTTCCCTACTCACCACCCAGAATAGCAGTCCCACTCGATATCCCCCCATCCAATCTGCTCTCTCCCATATCTTATAGCTATGCAAAACATTATCATAGTAGATATATTGTAAAAGACTGCTTATATTTCCCTCCCACCCATCCCACCCCCCACCTGGTCCATTCCCTACCTTGATCCTGTCCCTCTTCGAAAGTGGGTACTTCCAACCTCCCCTCCCCCTAGAATGCCCTCCCTTCCATCATCCCCCCTCTCATCCCCCTTCCCCCTACTCTCCTGCAGGGTGAGATATCCCATTTAGTATGTATGTGATTCTCTCCCTGAGCCAAATTCAATGAGAATAGGGTTTTGCCTTTTTGCCTTCCTGTTCTTCCCTCCCCTGCAACACTTCCCCTTGCCTCTTCTACATGAGATAGTTTACCCTACCCTGTCTCTCCCCATCTCCTCTTGTCACTTTCCTCTCTCACCTCTTAACTTCACCCCTTAAGTATCATCCCTTCCAACCAAATTCAACCTGTGCCCTCTATCCATGTATACCTGTAAACATATATACACACATTCACATAGGTATTCATATATCCATATACCCTTCTTCAATTATTTTCATACTGAGAAAGGTTTCATCAGACACAGTTATTGTTTTTCCATGTAGGAATGTAAATAGTTCAACTTTGATAAGTTCCTTTTGATTTCTTTTCCCTGTTTACCTTCTCAGGAATCTCTTGCTTCTTGTGTCTGGATGTCAAATTTTCTATTCAACTCTGTTTTTTCCTCAAGAATGCTGGAAAGTGGGCGGCTAGGTGGCGCAGTGAGTAGAGTGTAGGCCCTGGAGTCAGAAGGACCTGAGTTCAGATCCGGCCTTGGACACTTAACACACACACACAAACAAAAACCTAGCCGTGTGACCTTGGGCAAGTTACTTAAACCCAGTTGCCCTCAAAAAAAAAAAAAGAATGCTGGAAAGTTCTATATTCCACTGAATGACCATATTTTCCCCTGAAACAAAATACTGAGTTTTGCTGGGTAGGTGACCCTTGGCTTCAATCCCAACTCTTTTGCCCTCTGGAATATCATATTCCATGCCCTTCGATCCCTCAGTGTAGAAGCTGCCAGGTCCTGTGCTATTCGGATTGTGTTTCCACAATATTGGAATTGTTTCTTCCTGGCTGCTTGTAGTATTTTTTCCTTGATCTGGGAGTTCTGGAACCTGGCTATAATATTCCTGGGAGTTTTCTTTTTGGGATCCTTTTCAGGAGGTGATTGGTGGATTCTTTCTACCTCTACTTCCCACTCTGGGTCTAAAACATCAGGACAATTTTCCTTGAGAATTTCTTTTTTTTTCTTTTTTTTTTTTTTAAAGCAATTGGGGTTAAGTAACTTGCTCAAGGTTACACGGCTAGTCATTTGATTTATGCGTGGGTGCTCATTTTCAGAGGCCAGATCTGATCTCGGGTCATCCAAACTCCGAGGCCGGCGCTCTTACTCACTGCGCCACCTAGCCGCCCCTTTAGGGCAATTGGGGTTAAGTAACTTGCCCAAGGTTACACGGCTAGGTTTTTGTTTGTGCGGATTAAGTGTCGGAGGCCGGCTCCAAACTCAGGTCCTTCTGATTCCAGGGCCGGCGCTCTATTCACTGCGCCACCTAGCCGCCCGAGAATTTCTTGAAGGATGATTCTAGGTTCTTTCTTTGATCATGACTTTCAGGTAGTCCAATAATTTTTAAATTATCTCTCCTGGATCTATTTTCCATGTTAGTGGTTTTTCCCATGAGGTATTTCACATTGCCTTCTATTCTTTCATTTGTTTGGATCTGTTTAACAACATCTTGATTTCTCATAAAGTTACTAGTTTCCATTTTCTCCAGTCTAATTCCGAAGGAATGAATCTCCTCAGTGAGCTTTTGATATTCTTTTTCCATCTGGCAAATTTGGCTTTTTAAGGCATTCTTCTCCTCATTGCCTTTCTGAGCCTCTTTTGCCATTTGAGTTAGTCTATTTTTTAAGGTGTTATTTTCCTCAGTCAGACTCTTCTTTTATAATTTTCTTGCAAAATTTTCATTTCTCTTCCCAATTTTCCCCCACTTCTCTTATCTGCTTCCTAAGGTTCTCTATGGCCTGTAATGAGCTCGTATTTTCATTTGGGGCTTTTGGTGCAGGATTTCTGACCTCACAGTCCTCCTCCTGTTCCATGCTTTGATCCTCTTTGCCCCCAAAATAGGAGTCTAAAGTTGCATTTTTCTGTTTATTTTGTTTCCTTTGCCTAGGCATATTGCCACTTAATTACTTGATTTTTGGGCTTGTTGCCACAGTAGGACTCTGCCACCAGACAGGGGAGCTTCCGCCCAAACGTGGGGTCTTCACAACTTCCGCCAGTTGGGTGTCCTCTGTAAAGCCTCCACCCACTCTGGCAAATTGGATACCCTTCCCAGACCTCCCCCCAAGACCACAATCCAGATCTAAGCAGGTTAAAGCAAGAGCGGTTAACCCCCCAGACTGATTGCTGGATCTCCCTACAGTTTGCAGACCAGGAGCTGGAGCTGCCACTGACACTGCAAAATGGCCTCTGTGCCGTGTTTCCTCAGCCACTTTTTGCCCCCAGGGGAGGAAGCTGATGCTTTTCCCAAATACTGGTCCCAAAGTCCATAGGGCACTAACCTCTCACTTTGTCCTAGGCATATCTGTGCTGATAATTCTGGAATTGCCACAGCTGCTGGTCTTCTGGGGTCACTCCAGCTGGCTGCTGGCCCGGCCACCCTGGGGCTCTCAACTGTTCTTACTATATCATCTTAGTAAATAAATTTTCCTAAAACCTAATTTAATCTCTCTGGCTAATTGATCTCAATTGATAATAAATGAGGGAGGGCATTGGTGGTGACTCAAAAGGCAGCATTAGAGTAACCTTCAGAACCCCTCAAGATTACACCTAGAACACAGAGGAGAGAAGTAGGCAGCTACCTTTGAAAGATAAACCTGCTAGTCTCAATGGGTCTTGGGGAAGTGATGTACTACATCATTATAATATATTTGGTTGTCCCAAGGTTTAATCTAGCCAGGATTTTCTAATGCAGAGAGGAATGAGATTAAGTTGTTAGTTTTCCTTTTTTCTCTTCCTTTATCACAACCTTTTCCCTCTCTCTTGGTTTCTCAAGAGGAAGTTCTTGCCAATGCTTATTCTGATGATAAGTGGTGCCTGGGAAAGGGCACTGCATGAACCAATGTGGTGTGATATAAAGATCCAAAATCAAATCTCAGCTCAGCCACTTTTAATCATTGTGTTACCTTAGGCAAATTGCTTCTCCACATCTGCATTTCCTCACCTGTAAAATGAAGCTGGACCATTAAATGATCTCTGAGATTGTGTTCAGCAGACATGTTTTCCTTCATAGGAAAGAGCTCTGGAGTCAGGAGATAGAGATTCAAATTCTGGCTTTGTCCAAGACAAGTCGCTTAAGCTCTCCAGGAGTTAGTTTCCTCATCTGTAAAATCAGAGTGCTGAACTTAGACGATCTCAAAGGGCCTTCCAAATCTCAATCTATGATCCTATGAAAGCAAAAAGGAAAGGAAGGCTTGGAAAAATAAAGGTTTTTCTATCCTTCTTTGCCATAATAAATCTTTTTCTTTCAGGGTTCTACTCATACTAATAGTATTAGACTTTTTAGTATTATTTAATAGTATTAGTAATAGTATTATGCTTACTCATTTTCTAACTATAGTATTAGCAATAAACTGGGAGAGTTCTGTCCCCTAAGGGCCATATGGACCAGGCCAGGGTAAGGGCTTACTTTTTTCTGTTCCTGGCCTTATCTTTGAAAAAAGCAACATTTTTTAAAATTTGGTTTTGCAGGGGGAAAGGCAGGGCAACTGGGTTAAGTGATTTGCCCAAGGTCACACAGCTAGTAGGTGTTAAGTGTCTGAGGCTAGATTTGAACTCAGGTCCTCCTGTCTCCAGGGCTGGTACTCTATTCACTGTGCTGCTTAGCCATCCCAAAAGGCGACACTTTTTTAAATGTCCTTTACTCCCAACATCTTGTAGCATGTAGACGTTGCTTCAAATAGGTAATTCCTGGTCATGCTAATTCTTCTTCATATCTCTAGAATTATTCTCTCCTCTGCCCTTACTTTTGTAAAGAATCCTACTTCTGGGATAGCTAGGTGGCACAGTAAGTAGAGTGCCGGCCCTGGACTCAAGAGGACCTGAGTTCGGATCTGGCCTCAGACACTTAACACACACACACACACACACACACACACACACACACACACACGATAATCGTGTGACCTTGGACAAGTTACTTAACCCCAATTGCCCTCCAAAAAGCAAAAAATAAAAGCAAAAGCAAAAGAAAAGAAAAGAATCCTACTTTTGCAAAGATCTTTTTCTGAATCAGTTTGGTTCTCCAGAATTTTCTCTATTTTGATGTCTTGCCTTTAGAGTTTGACATTCTGCTGATGAAGACTTTTGTGTCTGAGTAGGATTTGCTTGAGGCAGATTGATATTTGACACATATGGCCCAGGCTATCTTTGGGAGGGTGTACATGTGGATACAACAGAGACATGCTGCACGGCTTCCCTGTGGTCCCTTTAAGTAATGTTAATGCTCCTTTGGGTCTGACTTTTAGGTTAGGCTTTTAATTGTAGACTTTGACTTTTTTTACTTTTGACTAATTCAGGAAATATTTTTCACTTTGAGTATTTTTGCATAAATGTACCCATTGCTGCCTCATTATAATCTTGTCCTTAGGTTTAGCAAATACAATTAAATTTATTCTAGTAGGTATTTGGTGCCTGTCCTATGCAAGACACTGTTCTAGTCATGATGAATTCAAGGACAAAATGAAATATGATCCCTTTCTCAGAACTTACATTCTACTGAAAGGATTCAACATGTAAATTCAACATGTGGTGGTTGTTCTTCATTCTCAAAGAGGACCAAAATGACATCACAGTGTTGGAGTGAAGGTACATTGTGTCCAACTGCGGCTGATGGGACCAGTTATGAGCTCAGAATGCTTTACCACTGGTTGGGCACAAATAGTCCATATGAACATTTGGGGTGGAGATGTCTCTAAATTTGCTAATCTCACATTTCTTTTGAGTTACTGTAATTCTGTTTTGCTCAGAGAACACAGTGCCTTCTTTGATGCAAGCATACCATACTGGTATGGTATGTCCTTTGCCAGCATCCCCCATGTCATGCAATCAATTCCAAAGTTCTTTGGAGAGACCTTGAGAGTGTCCTTACATCACTTATTCTGATGGTATATATGTATATGCATATATGTATGATAATACAGGTAAAACACCTTACAAACTTTAAAGTTCTATATAACTTTGAGTGATTGATGATGATGATGACGGTATAAAGTGGTGGGTTAAGGAAGATGGAAAGATCACCAATACTGTAACTAGGGGGAATCAAGAGTTAAGATAGGGATTCGGTCAGTTAGTCAGCAAGTATTTATTAAATACTTACTATGTTCCAGGCTTTGTGCTAAGCACTGCGGACACAAAAAGGACAAGAACAGCTCTTGCCTTCATGGAATTCCCATTCTAATGGCAGGAGACAACGTGTAAATAACCAGGATATATACAAAATCCACAGTGTATATAGAAAATAGTATCAGAGGGGAAGGCATTAGCAGGTCGAGTGACTGGGAAAGACTTCCTGAGGAAGGTGGAATTTGAACTATCTAGTAGGAAGTGAGATAGGTAAAGAACCAGAGGAGAGCAGTACAGTTATCCTTTCCCTGTTGCCATTTTCCCTGTCCTGGTTTCTATGTATTGTGGGTCAATATAAGAAATTAAATGGGAATTTTGAGGGAGTTTTATGGAAGTCGCTGATGAAATGTGAAGGCCAGCAGATGACACAGAAAAGTTCAAAAATGCATAAAATATATGTATAATATTATATAACATCAACATAATTTTTAAATGCCATGATAATTCAGACTTCTCTGGTATGAGGGGAGGGTCGAAAATTTTTATGTGTATTTTCTAGATTGCAGGGGGCACCATGCTTCTAACCCCCACAGTGTGGAAGGGTTAACTGCATAATGAAAACTCAGAGGAAAAAGTATCCAGGATGAGGAGAAGATCAACAGTATTAAATGATACGGTGAATTCAAGGACAATGAGTATTATGCAAAGGCCATAAATTACAGTAATAAAGACATCACTGGGGTTGCTGGAGAGAGTAACTTCAGGTGAACAATATGGTCCATAGCTAGATTGAAGAGGGTTTAGAAGAGAGTGAAGGGAGAAATGGAAACACTTAATGTTGATCAAGCAGTTTAGCCATGAGTGGGAGAGAAGACAATGGTAGAATCAAGTTAGGGTTTTTCAAGGATAGGAAAGACATGGGTAGTTTTGTGAGCCTTGGAGAAGAAACTGTAAAGAAAGTAAAAACTCTGAGAGGCAGAGGTAAAGGGAATATATCCCAAGCATCAGAGGCAGCCTAGGCAAAGGCAGGGAAGGAAGAGATGTGATACCTGAGCTTGGGGAACAGCAAGGAGGCAAGTCTGAGTGGAATATAATGTCTAAAAGGAAATAAAATGAAACAAGTCTCAAAAGGCAGAGCTGGAGCTAGATTGTGAAAGACTTTAAATGCCAAGTTGAGACCCTGGTATTTTATCCTTCAGGCACTGTCAGGTTTCTCAGCAATGAGACTGACTTACCAAAAGGTTTCTTTACACAGTAGCTAGATCTGCTTGGATGAGTTCCAACACAGACCTATCTTATGCCAAATTCTGCTGTATAGCAAATAGTGTTATATTGGGAATCCAGTTTGCCTTTAATATGTGGAATGAACAGTAGTTACAGGAATGTCATCCTTGACTCAGAATAAGAAAGAATTTTCTATCGATTAAAGTTATATGAAAATGGAATAGAATACCTCAGGAGTCAGTGAGCTCCCTGTCACTGGAGGTCTTTACGCAAAATCTGAATGATCCCTCATCAAGGAGGGGATGGAGACCCAAGCCTTAAGTAGCATTTAACTAGATAAGCCCTTCTACCACTAAGACCTTATGCCTTTATGACAATTCTTTTAGGCCTTTGAATCAAATCTGACAGTCCATTTGTAATGGCTTTAAAAACAGCAGCAATATCATACAGATATCTTTTAATTTAAAGTAATGAACTAAGTTTTAAAAAATATTTATTGGATCTTTATGTCAACTCTGCTACAGAGCTCAAGATGTTGCTCATAAAATGTCAAATATGAAACATTTAAAACTGGAAGGAAAATATCTAATAAAGTAGGAAAAGGAGTAAAAATATTATAAATCAAATTTCATGAAAGGATTGGGGTTGAGGATAAAGGGAAGTGGCATCCTACCAAGATGACTGGTTTTTGGTGGTACTAATCCATTCCAAAAGTTAAATCAGTCCTGTGACTGGCAAACTTTGACTTGTGGGCCCAATCTCTCCTACTTCCTATGTTGGTAGGGCCATTCTTAGCTCATAGGGCCATAGAAAAACAGATGGCTGCTGACCCCTGCTTTAACCAACAGTCTATTTGATGCCATATACTCTGGGACAAAGATGTATCACAAATCTCCTGGGCAGCAAGGTGGGTAAATGTGTGGACTTCATTGCTAAAGCACATCATTGTGAGTCTGCATTCTCTTGTCTAGTTACCACATCCTTTCTTCTCATGGCATTAGAAGGGACGCTGTTTAAAAGCATGAAAAGCCGAATTTGCAGGAGTCTTTCCAATGGCTTCTTTTTTTTTTAACTCTATAATTGTTAAAATATTTAATTGTTTAATTAAATAAATGAATTTAATTCAATTAAACTCATTATAGGTTTAGAATATTGGCTCTGATGAAAATACTGGCTCTGGTGCCTGAGGACCTACCTCTGATACTTAATATCTATTTATTCTAGACAAATCACTAAATCTTCCTGAGTTTCCAGTTTCTTATCCACAAAGTAGAGAAGTTGGTTCAGGGGTGGGGAACCCTTGACTGAGTGCTGCACTTGAGGACCTAGAGGGCCACATATGGCCTCAAGGCTGCAAGTTCCCCACCCCTAGTTTAGATGGAATATGATGTCTCTTCTAAACCTAGATCTGTGATCCTACTATGTGTAACTCATACATACACCATTCCATCTGAGCCTCAAAATAGTCCTGTGAAGTAAATACTACAGTTATCATGACTCTTATTTTACAAGTAAGAAAACTGAGGCAGGCAGAAGTTAAGTGACTTGTCTAGGCTGGATTTTAACCTAGATCTTTTTGACTTCAAATTCAGTGCTCACTTCAGTATGCCAAGCTACTTCAGAGAATTTTGCACATCATAAATGTTTTTTGAAAATATTTCATTTGAAATTCTATGATCCTAGGCATACCATTGAAAATATAAAATGAAGGTAAATAGATCTGCTTTCTACTTGCTTGCAAAAACCTTAAAGATGCCATTTAAGCAAATGAAGAAAATAGCAACCCATAAACCTTTTGAGTACCTTGGGGAGAGGCTTTCTATGGGTTCACTGTATTCTATTAAATGCTTTGTGCTGGACCACCTGTGAGGCAGAGCACTGGAGCTTTCAAAATAGGCCCAGCAAACAGCTGCTCCCTGACCCCTGCTGCCAACTAGGGGGCCATTTTATGTGTGTACTTCACGTATAAAGGCTGTAGGTCACCCATTTTTATCCACACTTACATGTAGGCCTTGCCATCTTTTCAACGGCTGGTGGAAAATGCAAAATAATTTTCTTTCTGTATCTATTCTTACAAAAAGGGAGAAAGATGTGACCTGGAGTTTCATGTGCTTGGGAGCCTCCCCATGAGGAAATCTTTCCACCATTGTAGGTTGACACCTCTGCAACTTGGAGTTGCCTAAACTATTGAAATGGTTTCCTTTGCAATAGCTGTTTAAAAACATTATTTTGAGAGGGGGTCCATAGGCTTCCACAGACTTCAAAGGGATCCCATAACACAAAAAAGATTAAGAATCCTTAGCCTGGGGCAGCTAGGTGGTGCAGTGAATAGAGCACTGGCCCTGGAGTCAGGAGGACCTGAGTTCAAATATGGCCTCAGACACTTAACACTTATTAGCTGTGTGACCTGGGGCAAGTCTCTTAATCCCAATTGCCCTACCTTCCCCATTCCAAAAAGAAAAAAAAAAGAATCCTTAGCTTAAACTAAGAGCCTGTCTATGAGAAGGGAACACCTTTTTGCTTTTTTTCTGTCCTCAGTTCTTAGCACAGTACCTGGTATATAGTTTAATAAATGCATTAGAACTAGGTCTGTAAAATAACCTCTCACCCAAACCCTACTCCACTCCTAACAACAGATAACTTGAAAAAAGAAGGAATTGTCTGGTGATTGACTGGGATTATGGGAGGATGGAAAGATGCTGGTGGGTGGCCAAACACAGGAGTGTAACAGGGGGAGTCAGGAGGAGCCCCTATTGCTCTGCTGACAGGCAGGGTGGCTTCTATCAACAGGTGGGCTGCTTCATATTGGGACTGCTGCCAAGAGTGAGATGTTTCCTCCTGGTGGGCATCAGACTTCCATCACCTTCACTTGCCTACTCAAGTCTCTGGTCAGAGAGAGCTTCTCAAGTGACAGGAGCCTGCTGCTGTTGCTACAGCTACGGCTGGGGGCCTTTTCCTTCAATCTCTCAGGCCCTGACATTGGGATTAGGGGTTAGGAATTTGAAACTGATTTTAGAATTTCAATTTTGGAGACTAAGGATGTAACATGTAGAATACATATGCACATGTAATTTAAAAATACATAAATGCATTTATACAGTAAAAAAGGGCACCCAAATAAAGCTTGAGGCTGGTATTCACCAAGTTTGTATTTTAAAAATTAGAAATCTCTTTTCTTCCCCACACAGTAGGAGCACAGAAACCTTCAAGGATGTCATAAAAGTTCTTCAATTTTATTTTTATACTTATAATTTGGAGAACAGTCTTAACAGATTTAATCCAAATTTAGTGCAATGCTCTGGGACTGTGCTGTGAATGCCAAGTTTCAATCCAGAGCAAATTTTTTTACAGCTGAGCTGGCAGGCCTTAAAAAGGTGCTGTCAAAATAGAAACCGTCATTTCCAAAAGTTCTTACCTGTGTTACTACTAATGCCTCTGGGTGTGAAAACTAGGAGAAATATTAATGCTTAAAGAATTTTTGGGGAAAAAATCATTGTTGGCATTTTTGCACCATTCAACTCTCTAGCTTCCTAAAACTTGGATTGGAGACCACAGATTGTCACGGGAGGAAAGAAAGAGTCTAATCTGATGTTTTCTCAAAAAAACATGGGAAAGAAAAGTCTGTAGGAGTTCATTTTTAATATGATAATTTTCCCCCAATTACATGTTAAAATAATTTTTTATTCCTTTCATTTTTGATAAATCTCTGGGTCCGTGTTTAGTCTGTTTTATAAAACTTAAAATTTTCACCTAAACTTCCTAAGCATATTTCCTACCCATGTTCCTCTGAACCAAGAAAAACAAGTGAAATGTTCTTTGTTGTAACTGAGCCACCCTGTAGGAGTTAGTGTCTGCAGGCAAAGATTTCAGACATTCTATCTCCGCTCCCTCTTTTCAACTAACAGGACCTTTCCCCCTCTAAAGCACTCCCTTAACTCTTTGTTCCTGATGTTTTGTCTCAGTAGCATTGATTCATTTCAGAAAGGAAAGCTCTGTCCCCATCCTTTCTCCCATTTATTACTCTACTTTCCTCTTCTCCCCTTCCCCCAAGTCTCCTTTGCACTTTAGCCTAATATCTCTGTCTGGGTGCTTAGTTATAATGGTGCTAGGGGGCACTGGGCTGCATGACAAGAGAGGCAGGTGTTCCAAGCCTGGAAAGAGTCCTGGAGCTATATGGGGCAGTCTTGACAAACAAATGTCCATTTCATGTCACCCTTACTGCCTCATTTCAAATATATGATCCTTTGTGCTATGATTTTATGGTGGCTTCCTAGTCATTCCTATGAAAGCCTCCCTCCTGTAATGAGCATAAACCTGTCTGTCTTGTAGGCTCCCTCCACCCTCAAAGGAACTTAACTATTTGCTTTCCTATGTCTTTAATACTTTCCAGTATGTCCACAGGGGAAATGGATTATAAAAAACTGCTTTAGACAGGTGAAATCAAGATGGCAGAGTAGTAAGGAGTGCCGCCTAGTTTCCCCACCAAAACTCTTTCATGAAAATCTAGAAAATACATCAGACCAAATTCTCAATGGTAAACCCTAAGTCACAAAGAGTTATTTTTCTAGCCTAGTTTGGCTTAAGGAAAGACAGAGAGATTTCCAGTATGTCCACAGGGGAAATGGATTATAAAAAACTGCTTTAGACAGGTGAAATCAAGATGGCAGAGTAGTAAGGAGAGCCGCCTAGTTTCCCCACCAAAACTCTTTCATGAAAATCTAGAAAATACATCAGACCAAATTCTCAATGGTAAACCCTAAGTCACAAAGAGTTATTTTTCTAGCCTAGTTTTGATTTATTCAGCCTGGAATTTCCTATGATGTACTGTGCATGTAAGTTAAATCAATAAAGTGACAACATACAACCTTGTTGTACTCCTTTTGCAATTTTAAAACAATCAGTTGTCCCATGTTTAGTCCTAACTGTTGCTTCTTGACCCACATACATATTCTGTAGGAGAAAAATAAAATAATCTAGCATTCCAGTCTCTTTGACAACTTGTTATATTTTGTGATCCACATTGTCAAAGGCTTTAGTGTAGCCAATGAAGCAGAAATAGATGTTTTTCTGAAACTCTGTTGCTTTCTTCATAATCCAGTGAATGTTGGCAATTTGGTTTCTAGTTCCTCTGTCTCTTTGAAAAACCAGCTTCTTCTACTAATTCTCAATTCACATATTGCTGAAGCTTAGCTTGAATAATCTCAGGCTTAACCTTGATGGTGTGTGAAATAAGCATAAAAATTCTGTAATTTTAACATTTCTTGGTATTGCCCTTCTTTATGGTTGACTCATAATGCTCTTTTCCAATCCAATGACTACTGTTGAGCTTTATAAATTTGCTGATATATTGAGTTCAACACTTTAACAGCATCATCTTAGCAGTTTTTTAAAGGGAAAAATAGGTAAATTGTAAGCTACCTTGATTTTTAAAAGAAAGAAGAAAATCAAATTTCCAATATAAAAAATGAAAAAGGCTAATTCATAATCAATGAAGAAGAAATATAAGAAACTATTAGGAACTATTTCATCCAAATAGGTGAAATAATACTGACCATCTAAATGAAACAATTGAGTATTTACAAAAATGTAAATTGCCCAGATTAACAGAATCAGAAATAGAATACTAAAACAACATTATCTTAGAAAAAGAAATTGAACCATAAATGAAATCCCAAAGAAAAAAAAATCCCTCCCACCAGAGGTATTTACAAGTAAATTCTACCAAAATATTTGAAGAATAATTAATTCTGATACTACATGAAATTTAGGGAAAGGAGTCCTACAGAACTCCTATGTATGATACCAATATTATCTTCACACATAATCAAAGGAGAGTAAAAACTGAGAAAGAGAACTATAGACTAATACCCCTAATGAATGTTGATGTGAACATTTTAAACAAAATATTTGCAGGGATACTATAGCAATATATTACAAAGATTATACAGTATTATCAGGCTTCTAGCCTCTAGATGAATATAAGGAATGTGAGGCTGGTTTAAGATGAGAAAAACTACAAATATAATTCACCAATTTAGTAGCAAACTAATCAATACCATATGATTATATTATTTAATGCAGAAAAAGCTTTTGATAATTCTTGTTAGGAAAAAAACCAAGAAGCATGGGAATAAATGGATTTTCTCTTAAAATGATAAGTGGCATTTATTTAAAATCAAGAACCAGCATTGTTTGTAATGGAGATAAGTTAGAGGACTTTCTAATAATATCAGAGATAAGACAGAATTTTTTAATTATCATCATTATCATTTAATATTGTTCTAGCTATAGCAATTAAATAAGAAATAGACATTGAAAGAACAAGCTTAGGCAAAGAAGAAATAAAGTTATCATTTTTGCCACATGATATGATGAGTTACTTAGAAAACCCTAGAGAATCAACTAAAAAACTATTTGAAAAAATTAAAACTTCACAAAGTTGAAGGACATAAAATAAATTCATACAAACCATAAGAATTTCTATATGTTACCAACAAATCCAGTAGTAAGAGATAGAAAGTGAAATTCTGCTTAAATATAGACAGCATAAAATACTTGGGAATCTGCCTGTCAGGATATACACAGAAATGAAATGAACACAATTGCAAGTCACTCTTTGCACAAATAAAGACAGATAATTAGAGAATTACTAATTGTTCATATGTAGGCTATCAATAAAAATGACAATTTATTATTCAATGTCATACCAATTAAACTAACAAGGTATTATTTTATGGAGCTATTAATGATAATAACAAGATTCATCTGTGAGGATAAAAGAATATCAAGAAAAGTAATGAAAAAAAAACCCAAAAGTTAAGAGGAAGAGGCTCTGGAAGTACAAGATCTCAAACTATACAAGAAAGTATAACCACTTTGATACTGGGTAGGAAATCAAAAGTTTGATCAGTGGAATGGATTCAGTATATAATATGCAGAAGAAATGAGTAAAATAGCCTAGTGTTTGATAAATCCAAAGATCCTAGTTATTAGTGCAAGAACTGATTACTTGACAAAAACTATTGGGAAAATTGCAAATCAGTATGGCAGAAATTGGATAAGTACAAATCTCACACTGTATTTCAAGATAAGCTCTAAATGAATACATGAATTAGACATAAATAGACATAAAGTAGACATAAATAGAAATAAATTAGATAAGCATAGAAGAAGTTACCTGTCAGACCTATGTATGATAGAAATTTTATTACCAAGCAAGATATGTTCATAGCAGGTAAAATGGACAGATTTGATTATATAAAATAAAAATTCTTTTTGCACAAAACCCCCAGTGCAGCTAAAATTAGAAAAGAATCAGGAAATTTGGAGAAAATCTTTGTATTAGGTTTTCTAATAAAGTTCTTATTTCTAAGATATATGGGCAAATGAGCCAAATTTATAGGGGAAAGAATTATTGCCCAATTAATAAATAGTCAAATAATATGAATAGGCAGTTTTTAGAGGAAGAAATTCAAGATATCAATTCACCAATGGCTAAATAAATGTAAATTAAAATAACACTAAGGTACCACCTCATAGCCATCAGTCTGGCAAAGCTGACAAAAAAGGAAAATGACAAATGTTAGAGGTACGTTAGTGCATGGTTGGTGGAACAGTGGACTGGTCTAAGCATTCTGGAATGTAATTTGGAATTAAGCCCCCAAAGCTATTAACTACACATTCCCATTGACTCTAGGTTTATACCACCAAGAGATCAAAGATTAAGGCAAGGTACCCAGATGTACAAAAATATTTATAGCAGCTCTTTTCATGATGTCAAAGAATTGGAAACTGAAGGGTTGCCTATAAATTGACAAATGGCTAAATGTGTATATAATGGAAGATTGTCCAGTAAGAAATTATGAAGGGGATGGTTTCAGAAAAACATGGTAAGACTTAGATGAACTAATCAACTGAGCAGAACCAGGAGAATAATTTATTCAATAACAATAATACTAAAAAGATAACTTTGAAAGACTTAGCACTCTGATCAACCCAATGGATCACAGTTCCAGATGATTCATGCTGAAACATGCTAACATGCTGTCTCTACCAAGAGACAGAGAGATAATGAACTCAAAGTGCAGATTGAATTATCTTTTATCTCTCTGTATGTGTATATATGCATTGTGCATATACAAACATACATGCATGTAGTACATGGCCAATGAGGGAATCTATCTTTCCAGATTAAACATTTCTAATGGGCTTGCTTTCTTGCTTTCTCAATGGGTAGAGGATGTAGGGGTGGGAAGGAGAGAATTCAGATCTAAAAATAAATAAGATGGAATTAAAAAAAAAAAACATTTTGACTTACTCTACCTACTTTAATAAGTTATAATTCCTTCTTGTACCATACATCACAAGAAATTCAAAACAGATATATTATCTGAGTATAATGGGGAGCAACACCAAAAAATTAGAAGGTACTATGGTGAAAGGGACATAATTCTTAATAAATGAGAAATAGAGGATATTATTTTTTTTTAAAGCAATTGGGGTTAAGTAACTTGCTCATGGTTATATGGCTAGTCATTATTTATGCGTGGGTGCTCATTTTCTGAGTCCGGATCTGATCGCGGATCATCCCAACTCCGAGGCCGGAGCCACCTAGCCGCCCCTTTAGGGCAATTGGGGTTAAGTAACTTGCCCAAGGTTACACGGCTAGGTTTTTGTTCGTATGGATTAAGTGTCGGAGGCCGGCTCCGAACTCAGGTCCTTCTGATTCCAGGGCCGGCGCTCTATTCACTGCGCCACCTAGCAGCCCCAATAGAGGATATTATAAAAGAAAATTTTACTACATTAAATTAAAAAAAAAAAACTTTTACATGAATAAAGTCAGCAAAGGAAGATAGAATTGTAAGAAAACCATCATAAGGGGCGGCTAGGTGGCGCAGTGAGTAGAGCGCCGGCCCTGGAGTCAGAAGGACCTGAGTTCGGATCCGGCCTCAGACACTTAATCCACACAAACAAAAACCTAGCCGTGTGACCTTGGGCAAGTTACTTAACCCCAATTGCCCTAAAAGGGGCCGCTAGGTGGCGCAGTGAGTAAGGGCGCCGGCCTCGGAGTTGGGATGACCCGAGATCAAATCCGGCCTCAGAAAATGAGCACCCACACATAAATAATGACTAGCCGTGTAACCTTGAGCAAGTTACTTAACCCCAAATGCTTAAAAAAGAAAAGAAAACCATCACAGAGGAGGAAACATTTTCATTAAATATCTTTGATACAAGTCTAATATCCAAAATATGTAAGTGATTGATGCAAACATACAGGGTGTCCCAGAAGTTTTACTGCAGGCCCTCAGCTTTCCTGATTGTCCAATTCTCATAGCCACAAAATGCTAGCTATGAACAAATCAGCCAAATCTGAGAATTGCAAACAAATATATTGAATGAATTAATGAATTTAAAGGCATTTATTAAGCACTTATGTATAAAACACTATGCTAAGGGCTAGGGATACAAAGAGAAAATGAAGATAGTCCCTTTTCTCAAGGATCACACATTCCAATAGGGAGACAGTAGATATGGAAAATTTTAGCTGTGTCAGATGGAAAGGTCCACTGATAAAATCATAGCAGTTTATGATGCTGAATAATTTTCAGGGCCAAGAAACCTGGTGGCAAGACCTTTCTTTCTGAGTCTCCAGAATCTGCGACTATAGCAGCAGTAGTTGCCAGGTTGCCTCTCTATGGGAGATACTTCCCAGGATGATGGTTGAGGTCATTGGACTGGAAGCTCCTTTCCTATTATGCTTACCTTGCAGATGAATAACCCATCTCTGAGACTCAGCTGTGAGATTTTTACTCCAAAGTAGCACCAGTAAATTTCAGTCTTTCCTGCTTAAACAAATGACATCATTAAATAAGTTATTTCTACTAATATTTATTTCCTTAATCCTCTAGGAGTAAGTACCAGAATAGGGGGGATGTAAATTTTTTTCTTTTATCCATCCCTCCCTAGTAGAAGATTTTTCTTTTATCCATCCCTAGCAATCATCTAGCTTTGTGTGTCATTTTCCACATGTATTACAAAAAAGGGGGTTTAGATGGGAATACCTCCAAGTTTATATTCCATCTCTGTAATTATGATTCAATATGATCCAATACTTAGAATTTTGTGTTTTTCCCAAATCTGAATTATAGGGTTAAGTGTGATATAGGTCTGGGTTTGTCAGTAAATTTCTTTTCCGTAGTTGTTTTTAAAACTATGACAAATAAATTGTGTTTGTACTTAACTCCATTTTTATGACCTCTGTGTGTTTGGAGGGCTTAGATACTATTGAAATTCATATCTCCTGTAGTATTTCCCTTAGGTATGAGAAATAGGGAAGAGGTAGATAATGCAGTATGGCATAGTGAAGAGAGAGCTAGCCTTAAAGGCAGGACAAATTGTATCCAATGCCTTCCTTTGACTATGTAAGCTCTCCCAAGGCAATACCTTAACCTTAGTGCTCTAGACAACTCTTTAAGATTGTAAGAGGCAGAGAAGGTGCTATTCTGCATTGGTATAGAGGATTTTTTTTTGCTTTTTTCTTTTTTTTTGGAAGGGGGAGGGCAGGGCAATTGGGGCTAAGTGACTTGCCCAAGGTCACATGGCTAGTTTCATGTTAAGTGTCTGAGGCTGGATTTGAACTCAGGTCCTTCTGATTCTAGGGTCGGTGCTCTATTCACTGTTCCACCTAGCTGCCCCTGTATGGAGGATTTTCTCACTCCAGAGTTCCCTCTGCCAATGAAATCTCAGGTCTGTTTCCCTACCCCTATGGAGAACAGGACACAGTTATTGCCTTTAAGGGATTTACAATTTGGGAAATATTGACCTGAATATGACCTGCCCCTCCTCATCATGTCTGACTTTTATGAATCTGAATATGGTCTATAGTCTATAGTCAGTCTATAGTCAGTTTCATTTTATACTTCCATATTTTTTTCTTTCAAAGAGATCTCATTTTAGGAATAGCTCATATTACTGCTGGCTTATATTTAGACTAATATAATGAACACCATAGTCTCCAAAGAATAAAAAAATTAGCATCATTCTGAAGGCAATAGAAAAGGCACATAGTAGGTAAAAGTTGACAAGGACACAGTTTATATCAGGAATAATAAAGGAGAAATGTAGTAATAAGGGTGTTATCAAAGAAATGTATGAGTGGAAAACAAAATGGACTAGTAATGGGTCTAAAGCATGGGAAAAACCAAAGGACAGTCCTTTGTGCTCCTTTGGTATCTTTGTGATGTCAAAAGATGTAGCAGATATAGCAGACTTATAGGGGCCATGGAAAAAAAATCACATGGGTTAGGGAGTGGCATATTCAGATCTATGTTTTAGGAATATCATTGAACTTTGACTTGATCATTTGGTATCCTGGAACATCCTTTACTTGTTTCTAAGTGACTCTGAGTTGTTGAAACAACCTATTATTATGATTTGGCATGCTTACTGATAAATTATAAACAGCATCCCCAATTAACAGCACCACCAGCAACTTGTGCAGCTCTGTGAGATTTAGTGAGTGTAGAGCATTCCCAGAAAGTCTCTTTGAATGAATATGATTTCTTAGCCTAATTATAGTAGGGCTGAGGTCCATTTTTTACATATTTTCTTTAATGCCTTTACTGTCTTTCTCCGTCCTAGATCTGAGATGCCTCAGTCAAAAAAAGATGTGCCTGTTATGTTCTAGACCCTATGTTAGGCATAGAAGTATTCAAAGACAAAAGCAAAATGATAATTTCACTCAAATGATTGTCTAGCCAGGGGAAATATATATATATTGTACATACATGCATACATTCATACACACACAAACACACACACACATATACCTACGATAGATATAAGGTAATTGAAGAAGGGAGGCACTGGCAGCTGGGGAGAGCAGGACAGGCTTCACATAGAAAGTGGGGTTTGAGCTAAGCCTTATGAATGCTATATATGAAAATTAATTTAAAATACAAAATAAAAGGTAAAAAACTGTAGACTAAGATTTGGCTGAAACAAAAAAGTATAATAGTAAATAGAGTACTAGACCTGAAGTCAGGAAGGATTGAGTTCAAATCCCACTTGAGACATTTACTCTCTAATTTATGTTGGGCAAGTCATACAGTCTCCTTGTTACTCAATTTCCTAATATGTAAAATGACCCTATTGGACTCTGCCTTTAAAGTTAAGCTTAAAATCTGTGATCCAAACATAATAGTATGATTATACTCTTTTAGTCTATTAATTCCATTCCGGGGATTATTTCTAAGATCCATTTCCAAGGGTGTTATCAAAAGGAGGGGAGGTATCTATCTATCCAAATGGAATACTCTTATGATATAAACAAATATCACATAAGTCTGCAAAGAAGTATGGAAATTACGTTTTAAGTGATGCAAAGTACTGGCAGCAGAATAAAAACTGCAACCAGATTTTTAAAACTTAAAAAACAAATGACAAAAATACAGCATGTCCCAAAAGTCTCAGCTAACACTAAGTCTTTTGGTACGACTAAAACTTTTTGGGACAGCCTATTTAAGTGACAAAAGTGTACTGCTGAATTTGGAAAAGGAAATAGAACATAGGAAATATTGTTATTGTTTTGCTAACATGTCTATTATTTTTCTTTCTTTTTTTTTTTGTTTTTGGAGGGGGAAAGGCAAGGCAATTGGGGTTAAGTGACTCACCCAAGTTCAAACAGATGGTAATTGTCAAGTGTCTGAGACTGGATTTGAACTCAGGTCCTCCTGACTCCAAGGCCAGTGCTCTATTCACTGTACCACCTAGCTGCACCCATTCATTATTTTCTAGTGAAAATGTAAAAAGATTAAATATAAATTTTTATTTGAATATTTTGTTTGAATTGTTTTTGTTGGTTGAGTTATTAAGATTATAATAAATAAAAAAGAGAATGGAGGGTTATGAGACTTACTGTTTTTATTGATTGTATACTAGCTACTGCTTATTGTACTGGAAGTCAAAGGTAGAAGCCAAAAGAAGGTGTCTATTACATAGGACAAGGTGTATTATCTGTTTGGGAAGAAGATGGCAGATGTCTTAACGGGTGTAAAATCACAACAATTCTACGAACCATTGAAAATTTCTAGTCTGAGCTGTGAGTTTGTGGTTTGTCACTTAGTTTTAGACTTTCCAAAAAAACCATGTCTTTAAAGAAACATATTCACAGCAAAAAGCTATGGAGAAAAGCCAGGCACTTAGCTTATCTCTGGTTGTTGGCGGGCTTGGAAAAACAACTTCCAACTGATTTTCAGACACAGCGTTTGCAATCAACAAATATTGTCTGAGTACTGCATACACACATACAGGATTTCTTTGAAACAAAACTTCTGAAATATATGATGTACTCTTCAGGGAGCTATTGGACCCTGCTTATTCATAGATACATACATAGGATTAAGTGGCTCTTCATTTAGTCTTGTGAATGTGCTTTGAACTTAACAAAAAAGTCTATTTAATTAAAAAAAAACCAACCAGATCTAATAAATAGTTTCTTACCAGTCTCTCAAAGAAGGTAAGATTTTAATCCAGGTAGATAATAAATAATATGGGTTTCAGTTCTTTAGAGGGCCTATAACTACTTGGGTGAAGGAAATTAGTTTTTTTCCTTTTTTTGGTAATTTTTAAAATTACAATTTATTTTTTCAACTCATAAACATTTTTTACTTATCCCTTTTTACTTATCCCTTCCTTGGAAAAAGACAAAGGAAATCTTTCACAACAAGCATACATAGTCAAGCAAAACACTGAATAATCCAAAAAAATGTGTGTTTCATTGTGCTGATTTAGTCTATCAACAGGGGCTGTCAAAATTTTCATCGTAATTCAGTTTGAATTGTGGTTGGTCATTGCATTGATTCAAGTCTTTCAGAGCTGTTTGGTTTTACCCTTGCTATTATTATAGTCTAAGTTGTTCTTCTGGTTCTGCTGACTTCACAATGCATCAATTTTTTAAATCTTCTCAGGTTTCTCTGAAATAATTTCCTTCAGCTATTGCCTAATTGATGGGCACCTCCCTTAGTTTCCAGTTCTTTGCTATAAAAAGAGCCAATACAATTTTTCTTGGTACATTATAGGTCCTTAACTTCTTTTTTCAAGGATCATAGATTTAGAATTAGAGGGGACCTCATTTTATAGATGAGGAAACTGAGTCAAGGGAGGTTAGATGACTTACCCAAGCAAGATCACTCAGGTAGATAATGACAGAAATGGGATTCAGACATTGATGAGTTGAAGAATGTAGAGAGGAAGACAACCAAGATGGTGAGGGAATTTGAAACCATTACCCATGGGAAGAGGGGAAGATAAAAGAGCAAAAATATAGAGGGTATCTATAGGACAATTGTCCCTGAGCATTTATGAAAGAAGGAAGAGACTTGTTTTATTTGTACCCTGAGAGAAGAACTAAAAATATTGTAAGGAGTTGCAGAGACAGATTTTAGCTCAGTATAACAATAGTTTGTGTAGCAGCAAGCACCCTAGCATACCCAGGACGGCTGCTAGTACAGGTCCTGTGATTTGCTTTTTTAAAGGAAAGTGACTCAAAAAGGGTTAACAATCTTATTTTAATCATACATATGTCATTCACTTAGTTCAGAAGAAAAAAGTCAGCATCCTGAACTTCAGAGAATACAAACAGAAATTACAAGCAGACAAAAAATATAGAGAGAAAATAACATAATTCAACAGACCAACAGACAGGGTTTCTGTGTGACCATTACATACATACAGTGTTAATTACTAGAGAGAGAAGCACCAACATCTGGGTTTTCAAATCCGGGGGGCTCAATGGCTGCCTAGAGTCTCATCTGACCAAATCATACAACTCTTCCCAAAGTGAGCCCCAAAACAAAACCTCACATCAGGGTATATATAGCCTTCTCTAGGGTCAGAGAACATCACAACCTTTGTGTTGCACTGCCTAATTACAAAGCAACAAAAGGTATGTGCCTTTCTGGAAAAACAAGCTCCCCTAAGCAAACTTTTCTTGTTGGGCTCCAAGTGAGGCTCATTAAGAGTCAAGGAAGATCTTCAAATTCCCAAGACCTGTTAAGGAGCAGGGAAGATCTTCAGATTCCCTTACCATTACAGTTTCTAAAGTAGAATTGTTATCTAGGGACATAGTAAATTACTCAGCACTATAAGTCTTTAAATAAAGCCTTGATGGCTGTTTTGGGGGATTTTTTTTGTTTTAAAAGTTAGAAATTTTTAATTACATTTTTTCAATCAAGAAAAATCTAGCTTCTTTCCCTTCCATCTCCATCCTGGTCACCTCCCCTGGTTTTTTTTTTTTTTTTTTTTTGCAATACATGCACAATCATATTAAACATATTTGGACCAGAAAGTCACACAATCTACACACATATTACAGTTGAGTTAGTCTTACTGAAGGTGTCAGCAGATGTGAATCCACTTAACTGCTCTAAATCCACTTGGTTTTGGAGTAGGAGGGAACCTGGAAATACTTGTCTCTGCTATTCATGTGGCAGGCCTCCTGAGCTCCATCCAATCCTCTGATCAGATTTTTCTGTGTGGGGTATGGATCCAGTTGGGATGTAAGTGTTTAAAGATTTTTTTTTTATTTTCTTCCCTCCTTTGTGTTTTTAGCTAGCCTCACAGAAGAGAATTTCTCTTGATTTTATATTATTGGAATATGGAACTGCTGTAGATACTTTATGCCTCTCAAGTTGAATCCTAATATATGCAAATACATATATGATAATCTTTTGGAGTAGGGGCAAAATGAATACAAATGATCAGAAATCCCTATTCCGATGTTGGAGAGCCGGGTAAAATGCCTTTTAAAAACTTTCTCTTCTGGGAACCAAGACTTCATGGGGGTTCTATGCATGTGTTTTCTCTGAAACTCTGCCTGGGGGGAAAAAGTCCATAGGAAAAGTCTGTTTCCTTTTGTATGGAGCAATGGTCACACCCAGTGGCCAGTTAGGTTAATCACATATATGTATTCCCTATAGATACCTGCAGAGGCTGGCCAAGACTCCATCACTCTCTCAAGTGGAAGACAGGCATTAGGTTGGGATAGTAGCAGTATTACATAGTGAAATGGAGACACACTACCTCATTTTTTCTTTGTTCCCAAAACTGTAAGGCTTGAGTAGAAGAAAAAGAATCTCACACCATTCAGGATGGGAACAATAGGAGAATTAAAAGTCATTGGTCTCCCACAGTGTCTGTTATTCTTTAAATTAGGACCCATGAATATAATGAGATAGTTCTCACCCCTCCCCCCCCCAGGTATCTTTAAGGGCAGGATGAAACAAAGAAGTAGGACTCCTTCCTTTACCCCCTTATTTTAATTCATTTTCTTTTCTTTGTGGAATAATTTAAACACTTTGAACACTGAATGATTTAAATTTTTTGTCAGGCAGGGGCATTATCAGGTAATCTGGAAAAAGAAAAGGACCACCCTTTTAGAATGCAAATAAGTCCAAAAGTATCATTTAAATAATTTTTTAACGGTGTGTATCAACTCCAAATTGTAGCATCCTCCATTAGCATTACAATGCCACCCTTGTTTTCTCTCTCTTAGCAGAGATTGTTTGTTAAGGTCCCTGTTTTCAATTAGTGGCAGCAGATGACTCACTTGCAGAAACACTGGGAGTATTTATGACTTGTACTGTGTGTTCGGGTGCTGAATTTGAGTCTAGGGGAGATATCTCCCTAAATGAATGCCCACTTGACTCCTTTTTGGAGAGAGGCTGTCACTTTTGTGCTTCCTTGGCTTATAGACTATTTTGTTTTTCCATTTCTTATATGGTCTTTTTAGTTTCTCATATGGCATTGTGATTTCACATCAGATATTTATGTTCAGAAAATAGAAGCCATCCTGAGTAACAGTCAGACTTGGATTCTATTCTAGTCCTAGCTCCGAGCCTATGTGTGTAACTTTGGGCATATTCAGTTTTTCCCCTTAGCCTCAGTTTCCTTTTTCTGCAAAATGAAGGAATTGCAATAGATGATCTTTATTATTCCTTGAAGTAGTAGGAGTCTGAGTCTCCAAGGTGAAATCTGAAATCTTTGCTCTTTACTGTTCCCAAGCCCTAATGACCTTCCGCCTTTAGCCCCACAACGGATTCTTTTCTACTTGAAGCTTTTCTTTTCCCAATTTAAAATAGATATTTATTTTTACCAATAAAAATTTTGTCTTTTAAGCCTCGGGCATTCTCCCCCTCTCCTCCCCACCATGTTACTATTTCTCTGTGATTTCTACTTTTACCCAGGATCCATTGCCAAATATCATGTGTGGGTGGGGTGTGTGTGTTTCTGTTATTACTGTAAAACTGTTCCTCTCTTCTTATGCAGACCATTTCAAAGCTGATGTTCCAACAGTGCATTCTGAATTCATGTTTTAGAGACGGGAAATCAAATATTTTATTATATACGGAACACTAGCTCCACAAGCCCTTCCCACAGACACTCTGAGTATTGTTGTTGTTCAATCATGTCTAGCTTTTCATGACCCCATTAGGGATTTTCTTGGCAAAGATGCTGGAGTAGTTTGCCATTTCCTTCTCCAGTTCATTTTACATATGAGGAAACTGAGGCAAGCAAACCAAGTTACTTGCCCGGGGTCACACAGCTAGGAAGTGTCTAACGTCAGATTTGAACTTAGGAAGATGAGTCTTCCAGACTCCAGAGTCACCACTCTAGCCACTAGACACCGAGTTTCCTGAGTATTGTTACTATTTCTTTAAGAGGGAATAGAATCTTGGCAAGAGTTTCATATGGAAGTTTGCCCACATTTACTTATTATCTTTCCTCTTCTTTATCCAGATTTTCTGAACCTACGTTTTTTTTTTTTTTGCCTTTTGGAGGGCAATTGGGGTTAAGCAACTTGCCCAAGGTCACACAGCTAGGTTTTTATTTGTGTGTTCGTTAAGTGTCTGAGGTCGGATCCGAACTCAGGTCCTTCTGACTCCAGGGCCGACGCTCTACTCACTGCGCCACCTAGCTGCCCCATGAACCTACGTTTTAAGACCCAGAGTAAGTCCAATCTGTACAGCATTTCAAACTTAAAGGGATTGTCTGGCCTAACCCCCTTTCTTCCACAGATAGGCAACAAAAGGGAAATGACTTGCCCGAGTTTCTGTTATTCTAAATTTTGTTCTTTCTATTCTCCTCCCTGAGATGATCTCTGATGACTCTATCCTGAAGTGATTTCTCCACACCTTTACAGCATTTATTGTCTTTACTTTTTAGTTGTTCAGTCATGTTGTAGTCATGTCTGATTCTTCATGACCCCATTTGGGGATCTCTTGGCAAAGATACTGGAGTGGTATGCCATTTGCCATTTCCTTCTCTAGCTCGTTTTACAGATGAGGAAACTGAGACAAATAGGGTTAAGTGACTTGTCCAGGGTCACATAGCTAGGAAGTATCGGAGGTCATATCTGAACTTAGGAAGATGAGTCTTCCTGACTTTAGGCCTTGCACTGATCTACCTAGTTGCTCCTATGTTCTTTACTACTCATGTGGGATTTATCATATGCTTTGTAGTCTTGACATCTGTTTGGGTCTTACCTCTTCATGAAGATTTCAGGTTCCATGTAGGCAGGTTTCATATGATCAAAGCCTCATAATTCTGAGTTGGAAGGGACCTGGTAGGTACAAAGATAAATACATGATAGTTTTGGGAGTAGACAGTACTAGTTATTTGGATATGTCATGAACAGCTGAAGGTAGCAGGTGGAATGAGTTGAATATTAAGGGAAATAAAGGTTTTGAGAAAGCAGAAGTGAGGATGGAGTGAATTCCGAACAGGAGGGGATAGCTAGTGTAAAGGCAAGCTAAACCACTAACTCATCCCCAAACTTATCATTCCACTGTCTCCTTGTCTAAGGTCTACTCTCTCTTCATCTCCACCTCTCAGAATCCTTGTCCCTTCAAGACTCAGATCTCTCACCTCTTGCTCTATAAAATTTCCCCTGGTTCCCCTTACTATCAAGTACTTGCCCCCCTCCAATTTACTTATTGAGGACACATGTATCCAGTGAACTTGCCAGTAGAAAGTAACCTGCTTGATGCCTTTGGATTTTGCTTTTGGATTCCTTTTGCCTAATGATATCTTGAACATAAATTGTTCTCAATAAATTTTTGTTGATGGACTGATGCTGAGTGAAGTGAGCAGAACCAAAAGAACATTGTAAATAGTAACAGCAACATTGTGTGATGACTAACTTTGATAGACTTACCTCTTCTCAGCAATGCAACGATCTAAGACAGCTCCAAAAGGCTCATGATGGAAAAATGATATTCACATCCAGAAAAAGAGTGAAGCATAGTATTTGTCCTCTCTCTTTTTATCTTCTTTCTTGTGGTTCCTCCCATGGGTTCTAATTCTTCTTTACAACATGACTAATGTGAAAATTAATATGAATGTAGAGGTAGAGCCTATATCAGACAGCATGCCATGTTGGGGTTGGGGATGGGGAAGAAGGGAGAAAATTTGGAACTCAAAATCTTATGGAAGTGAAAGTTGAAAACTAAAAATAAATTAATAAAAAATGAATATTTATTGAATTGAGGTTGAAGTTCTTAGCCCTGGCTAAGTGGGGAGACAGAATGTGCTTAGTGATAGTGTATGAGCTACTTTTAGCCATTGTAATAGAACATTGCAGCCATTTTGAGGAAGGAGTGGCCAGGGCCAACTCATCCTCCTTAGAATCCAGGATAAATATTAGAGAGGGTCAAAAGGGATAACTCTGCTTCCTTAATTGCCTTGGGAGGACAGGTCGTTGAGACCTTTAAGGACAAAAGAATTGGGATCATTTTGTACTGATGGCACAAACTGAACTCTGAAAGTGTTTGGAAACATTTCAATTATCTTCAGTAAATTAACTGGTCAAGAGAAAACAGACCATCATGATGGAAAAACAAAGATGGTTTTGCCTGGATATATTTGACAGTTTTACCCAGTATGAAAGCTGTGAATGTGATTTTAAAAATATAAAGTTTCTTTAGAGGCTTTTATAAAACATTTCTTATATTGTCCTTTAAAATAAAAAAAAAATCTTTGGGGCTGTGTGAAATAGCTTTTATTTAAATAAATTTTCATTCCTTCACTTCCTTAAAATGTTTTTTGAAAAGCCACTTTTTTTGCATGGTTGGGGGGGGGGAGATTATCATTCTGTACTACATACTTATAGTTATGGCACCTGGCCAAGCATGGGTCTGAATTGCTGACATACAATGAAGAAGGTCTTTGCATTATTTCTAGCAATAGTGGACATTTCACAGGGTCTGATTTTTCAGGCCTACTTTTACTGACTTAGAGATTTTAGATAACCTATCTAAGCATTTAAATATCTGTTCAAATTTAACTTTTGAGATAGCCTTTTGGGATGGGTGGGTGGTGTAGTGAATAGAGCACTGGCCTTGGAGTCATGACAACCTGAGTTCAAATTTGTCCTCAGACACTTAACTCTTACTAGGCCTGTGACCTTGGGCAAGTCCAATTGCCCTGCATTCTCCCCTCAAAAAAAATAGATAGCCTTTTGAGATCTTTAAACCCATCTCTATGTACTCTGGTCAAGAAAGTCTATATTAGAAGGAGAATGCTTTGAATGATTCTTGAGCTTTGCTTTTGATTCTTGCTTGGATGATTCAAGGGAAATTGATGGTATATCAGTAGTGCTGAATTTGGACACATTTGAATATACCTTGAAACACTTGTGTCTCTTAGAGTCAGGTTTGCAATCATTCTACCAAAAAGCTCTAAAACAGCACCAACAAAGCCTAATATGATGCCAGTGAATTCTTAGTGGTTCCCAACATCACAGAACAAAGGAACAGGAGTGAACACAAGAGGTGTGTTGTCATAGAAATGAAACACTGCAAAAATCAAACCCCAGCAAAGCAAGCTCAGATCGTAGGAGTTCTCATGCTTTTCTCTTTTATTGGCCTATAGGTTCCTGTCTCTTGTCCTTCCCTAAACTCATAATGCAATAGGATTAAAGGATTTTTATCGTGAGGTAGAAATTCTGTTGAATTTAGTATCTGCCATGGAAGGGATAAGATTAAAAATAAGAGGCAGCTAGAGAGTATGGTGAGTAGAACATTGGATCTGGAGTTTGGAAGACCTGAATTCTCACCTGGCCTAGGACACTTACTATATGTCCCTGGGCAGATCACTTAGCTTTTTCTGTCTTAATTTCCTCAACTGTAAAACAGGTATAACAATAGCACCTACCACTTGGAAGAGAAAGTGGAAATAATATTTGTTAAGTATGTTGCAAACCTGAAATCACTATATACATGCTAATAACTGTTATTATAACAAAATTATTATTATTAATGTGTCCAGTTCTCACATTTTATAAGGGACATTGACAAGATAGGGAGCATCCAGAGAATATGAACACAAATGGTAACAGAACTCAAAACCATGCCAGACAGAACTGGTGATGTTTACCTTAGAGAAACCTTGGGGGCTGAGGGAAAGGACAAAATGTCTTCTTTCAAATATTTAAAATACTGTCATGCAGAAATAGTATTCAACTTCCTCTTTGATGGGGTGTGAAATTAGGACCAATAGATAGGAATAGTAGGGGGAGTAAGATTTTGGCTAAACATATGAAAGAATTGTCTAATAATTGAGCTAACACAAAGGTGGAATTGGTTGTCTTGGAAAGTAATGAATTTCTTATCACTGAAAGTCTTCAAGAGGAGACTGGATGAATATTTTTCTGGGGTATAAAATAGATGTAATTAATAAATTAAATAGGTGTTGGACTGGATGACCTCTCAGGTTCCTTCCAACTCAGAGATTTGATGATGCTGTAATTCTGGTAAAAGAAAATGACTATAAACAGACAACCATCCTAAAATTGGATGTGTTCCTCAACACTGCTTCTAGGCCAAAATGTATTAAGTCAGCTCAGATCAAAACCCCCATCAGCATTTGTGAAATTAGGAACATGCTGTTTTTGGTCTGCTTGGCAAATATAAAGTGTTTTATTTTTGGTAAGCAGTGTGTGTAGCCTTGGATCATTTGATCAATAATATATTCATATTATATTAATATGTTGAGAGGGGTTCTGGGTTTGGATTTAGCAAACCTGAGTGACTTAATCTATATGTCTTTGAGAAAGAAACTTAACCTTTTCTGAAGCATGCCTAAGATGCTTTCCTTCATCATCTCAACCTGTTGGAATCATGAATTCCCTTCAAGGCTAGGTGTATCAACTACCAGGCCTTTTCTGATCCTTATTCTACCTTCCTCTCCAATAACTATGTATTTTCTTGTTATATTGTGTATTAATTCTCTGCTATTTCTCCAGCTCCAATAAAATGTTTCTTGAGGGTAGGGATTGTTTCATGTTTTTCTTTTTATTCCCAGTGCCTAATACTGTGTCTTGCACATAGTAGGAGAAGAGTTCTTAATCTAAGGTCTGGGAATTTAAAAAAAAATTATAACTGCATTTCAGTGTAATTAGTTTCCTTTGTAATTCTATGTATTTTAATTTATGCATTTAAAAACATTGTTCCAATAAGCAGTCTATAGGCTTCAGCAAATTGCTAAAGGGGTCCATGCCATAAAAATGGCTAAGAACTCCTGAAGCCAACATTGAATAAATAGCCATTGGACTGAATTGAATTGAATGTGTAAAATGAAGGTCTTATATTAGATGAGTTCTGACACCCCCCCCAGCTCTACATCTATGGTCCTATGATAACTGTAGTCATAAAACATGAGTCAATAATCACAGAAGGGCCTTTTTGCTGTGTCTTGATGTTTTTATTTACATGGTTGTCATTTAGTGAATGTTTGCACTTTCAAGTATTTGCTGCCTGAGGTTCTCAAAGCTATGTGCTTTTTCCCTGTGTAGCCTCTTAGGAAGGGGAGAAGCAGGTGCTTTAAGAGTCCCTTTACTGATTTGTAAGTTAAGGGAGAAAAAAATAGGGACTTCCCCCTACTAAGTGAGTGAGAGAATCATTAGGGTCAGAACATGAAAGTGCTGACTTCCTAGGCTTTAGGTGATAATTTTGTTATTCTTGAGTAATATGCAGTCATATTTGACTCTTTATGATCCAATTTGGGGTTTTCTTGGCAAAGATACTGGAGTGGCTTATCATTTCTTTCTCTAGCTTGTTTTACAGATGAGGAAACTGAGGCAAACAAGGTTAAAGTGACTTGTCCAGGGTCACAAAATTAGTAAGTGTTTAAGGCCAGATTTGAACTCCTGAAGCTGAGTCTTTGTGACTCTAGACTTGGTGTTCTATTTACTGTGTTACCTACATACCCCATTCTTCATTCTCTTTGTGAGTTTCAGAGCAATGTTTATCATAGAAATGTAAGACTTAGAGTTGAACCAGACTTTAGAGATCATCTAGTCCAGTTCTCTCATTTTAGAGATAAAGACCCAGATTCAGAGAGGTTAAATAATTTGGGTCATTAAGAAACCTTTGCTGGAGTTAGATATACAGGGTGTGCCAAAAGTCTCAGTGCATACAGTCTTTCAGGGCCCCCTGCATAGGGTTTGAGACAAGATGATGTGCTTTATCAGTAATTCAGTTTAGTTCTCTCTCACCCAAAGCAAACCAAAACAAAACATAAAACCCCCTCATTTTTAAAAGGAGGGATTTATATAATATTGGTCCAGTCCTGCCCTGCCTAGTCCTAGAGAGTGGGGAGCAGCAATGGGGAAGAACCCCAATGTCCTTTCTGGAGTACAAAGGCTGGGCAATACTCTCCCACTTTCAAGAGGCTCAGTGGGCAGGAACTGGACTATTTTTTCATAGTATGTGCTCAAGGCTGCATGGTGCAGGCCTTGTACTCCCAAAAGGGCTCCCTGCTTTATAATGGCTGAATTTTTGGCATGCGTGCCCTGACAAAGGAACAGATGTTTCCTCCAAGAACAAAAGAACAGGGCATTACTGTTGGCCTAATGGTTTGCCACTAATAACATTGAATGTGGAAGCAACAAGTCCTAAAGAGAGTGTCCCCACAGGATCACAAAGCCTGTGCCAGGGAATTAGGGCTTAGGCAAAAGATCTCATGGCTGTTTTTAAATTTTTATAAGCAGCATATTGGAGTTATTTTCCTTCTTCTGAGCTGTAACAATGGACCACTTCTACGTTTTTCTAGTGTGTTCACTGAAGTGCTACAGCTGAGAGATTAAAGATGGACCAGATGAGCCTTATTTAAGGTCCATTAGCTGTGTCCATTTCAAGTAGTACTGTAGATATGGCTTCACCTGTCCCAGAAAGTAGGGCCTCCACAGTGGAACTGAGGAACACACAGAATAATTTAGTGAAAGGCTTTTAGAAAATTGTAGTTTCTTGCCAGCCTGGGAAACTTGCTGTAACAATGGGTTGGCCAGAACATCAAAGTGCAAAGAGCACCCCTTCTCCCTCAAAAAACAAAATCAAAACAAGAAATAAAGGGCCCCCAAATATGCTACAGACTGAGACAACTCTCCCCTCCCAAATAATTCATTCAAATTTGTTGTGTTTAAAATTATCCAACACATCACATTAGATCACTGCATATGATTTCAGACACACTTCTATTATAACTCCTGGTTTTTGATTTCTGGAAAATATCTGCTTTATACTTGGCCTCAGCCCACAGGTGAGGGATTTTCTGTTTTATCTTTCCTTTCATATCTTCTCTCTCACCCACTGACTTTTTTAAGTCTTAGAATTAAGGATAATATTTTTCAGCCTCTTTAAAAGCATTAATGATGTACTGACAATCACCCAAATAGATCAATATTCAATGTTTTGTTTTATCTATGTGGAAATATTATGCCTAGAAAAATTTCCAGTGGGAGAAGAGGATTGTAAAAAGTTCTAGTTGCTTTTGACCTCCTGAGTATGAAACAATGCTATCCCTAAGCACTCAGGCCACCATCACTTTGTCTGCAGTTCTAGGCATTGTTGGATTTCGTGGAATGTAGAACAAGAACAAGAGTGGGACCAAGGGTGTCTTTGTGTGTGTGTGTGAGTGAATGCTGCTATTAATAAACCTTGTATTCAAACTAGAGGTGAGGGTGGAAATACCTCTATTCTTTGAGATCCCAAACAGGAGCAAGTCACAATTTCAAATGCAGGTTATGGTGATAGCAGCAGTACTGGCATTGCTTATTGGAAAGGACATACCAATCCACACCCCTATGGCTCTCCTCACCATCTCTATCACTTCCTAACTTAAAATACCTCTCTCTGGCTACTTCTTTTTAAAAAAATTAATTAATTTATTTTTAGTTTTCAACATTCATTTCCACAAGATTTTGAGTTACAGTATTTTTTCTGCATCTTTCCCCTACCCCCACCTCAAGATAGCATATCCTCCCCCATCACCCCCTCTAACTTTCTAGAATGGCAAGATGGATTTCTATACCCCAGTGCCTGTATATCTTATTTCCCAGTTTTATGTAAAAACATTTTTTAATATTTGTTTTTAAAACTTTGAGTTCCAAATTTTTTTCCTTCTTCCCTCCTCACCCACCCCCACTGGGAAAATAAGCAATTCAATATAGGTTGTACATGTGTAGTTACCAAAATCATTTCCATAGTCATTATATTGTGAAAGACTAACTATCCTGTCCCCCACTTATTTTATTTTCTACTTCGATCCTATCCCTTTTCAAAATGTTTGCTTCTAAATACCCTCTCCCCCAATCTGTCCTCTCTTCTATCATCCTCCCCTTATCCCCTACCCCATTATTTTCCTGTAGGGTAAGAGACCCAGTTGAGTGTGTATGTTATTCTCTCCTTAAGCCAAATTCAATGAGAATAAGGTTGTCCCATTCCCTTTCACCTTCCTGCTCCATTGTAACAGTTTTCTCTTACCTCTTTTGTATGAGATAATTTACCCTAATCTAGCTCTCCCTTTCTCCTCCCAATTAATTCCTCTCTCACCTCTTAATTTTATTTTTTAGATATGATCCCTTCATAATCAACTCATCTTGTGCCATCTGTCTATGTATACATGAACATACATATGCCCACACTTACACATATATTTTATAGACATATACCCTCCCATATACATACATACATACATATATGTGTGTGTATATATATATATGTGTATATATATATATATATATATATACACACACACACATATTCCCTTCAACTACCCTCATATTGAGAAAAGTCTTATGAGTTACAATTATCATTTTTCCATGTAGGAATGTAAATAGTTCAACTTTAACAAGTTCCTTATGATTTCTTTTTCCTGTTTACCTTCTCATGCTTCTCTTGCTTCTTGTATTTGAAAGTCAAATTTTGTGTGCAGCTCTGGTTTTTTCATCAAGAATGCTTGAAAATCCTTTATTTCATTGAATAACCATATTTTCCCCTATAGCATTATACTCAGTTTTACTGGGTAGGTGATTCTTGATTTTAGTCCTTGCTCCTTTGACCTCTGGAATATCATATTCCAAGCACTTTGATCCTTTAATGTAGAAGCTTCTAGGTCTTGTGCTATCCTAATTGTTTTTCCACAATACTTAAATTGTTTCTTCCTGATTGCTTGCAGTATTTTCTCCTTGATCTGGGAACTCTGGAATTTGGCCATAATATTCCTGGGAGTTTTCTTTTTGGGATCTTTTACAAGAGGTGATCAGTGAATTCTTTCAATTTTTGTTTTATCCTCTGGTTCTAGAATATCAGGGCAATTTTGCTTGATAATTTATTGAAAGATGGTTTCTAGGATCTTTTTTTGATCATGGCTTTCAGGTAGTCCAATAATTTTAAAATTATCTCTCTTGGATCTCTTTTCTAGGTCAGTGGTTTTTCCAATGAGATATTTCACATTGCCTTCTATTTTTTCATTTGTTTGGATCTGTTTTATAGTATCTTGATTTCTCATAAAGTCATTAGTTTCCAATTGGTCCAATCTAATTTTGAAGGAGTTATTCTCTTCAGTGAGTTTTTGAAATTCCTTTTCTATCTGGCAAATTTGACTTTTTAAGGCATTCTCCTCACTGGCTTTTTGGGCCTCTTTCGCCATTTGAATTAGTCTCTTTTTAAAGGTGTTATTTTCTTCAGTGTAATTTTGGGTCTCCTTTAGCAGGCTGTTGACTTGCTTTTCATGATTTTCTTGCATCATTCTCATTTCTCTTCCCAATTTTTCTTCCATTTCTCTTACTTGATTTTCAAAATCCTTCTTGAACTCCTCCATGGCCTGTAACCAATTCGTATTTTTCTTGGAGACTTTTGATGTAGAAGTTCTGACTTCAGTGTCTTCTTCCTGCTCCGTGCCTTGATCCTTTTTGTCCCCCCAAAAGGATTCTATGGTCTATTTATGCTTCCTCTGCTTGCTCGTATTGCTAGCCAATTACTTGACTTTTGAGCTCTTTGCCATGGTAGAACTCTGCTTTCAGAATGGAGAGAGCTTTGTCCCAAATCACTGGGGTTTTCACAGCTGCCGGAGCTCTTAGGAGGGCACCCTCTCTACAGCCCCCACAAGCTTTGGCACCTGGCCACATACCCCAGGAGTACCACCCAAGACCACAGTCCAGATCCGAGCAGGTTAAAAGCAAGAGAAGTTATCCTCTGAATGGTTGCTTGATACTCTTACAATCTGAAGGCCAGAAGCTCCTGAGGCAGCTATGCAGTGGCGGCTTCACAGCTGCTGTGCTTCTGCTGCTTCTCACCCCAGGGGCAGGGGCCAGACCATCCTCTTCTGCCTCCCCAGACATCCCTCCTCTCTCCCTGTTCCAACAGAGTTCCACACTGACCTTTTACTCTGTCTTTGGCGGTTATGGTTTGAGAAGTCTGGAAACTGCCATAGCTGCTGGTGATTCACTCTCCTGAAGTCTGCCCCAGCTGCTGCTGGTTGGGGCTGCCCTGGGGCAAGAACTGTGAAGCTCATTCTGGGCCGCACTTGGTGCCCAGCATGCTGCAGTAGACCTTTCCTGTTGGCCTGCCAGGCTGTCTTCAGCTGGAGATTTGTTTCTGTCACTTTGTGGGTTCTGTAGCTTCAAATTTGTTTAGAGTAATTTTTTTTACAGGTATTGGAAGTGATTGGAGCCAGAGCCCTTGTCAAGTTTGTGCTTCTATTCTACCATCTTGGCTCTGCCCTCCCTGGCTACTTCTTAAAAGACCCCTTTCCCTCTAATAGAATATAAACTCCTTGAGGACAAGGATTGTCTTTCATTCTCTTTCCACCAAAACACCAAGGTCTTTATGTATAACAAGGTGATGAGAACTCTGAGACTATTATGTAGATAACCCCGGCTAAATAGTTCAAATGGAAGGTGATGTTGGAAGGGTTCTAAGACCAAATAGTCATATTCCAAGTTGCAAATTATAGATATCAATTCATTACTTTTTCATCTTCTCTCTTATAAATTTATCTTCCATCTTGACTCAAAGATTAATAAAACATGCAAATTTATGATAGAAAAACAAATCAGCAAAAGAAACTCTTGTATTTAACTTTAAGCAATCAGTTTCTGCATTTGTGAGGAACTGACTCAAGGCATTTCTTAAACACTTCAGAGTAATGTGGAGATGGTTTTAGTGGTTGGAGAAGGCTATGCCAATAGAGTGTGTGCTTTGGCAGGTCCTCAGGAGTTGATAAGGCTCTAAGAATGGATGATGGACTTAGTGACAGATGGAAGGAAGGTATATCTGCTGTCTGAGGACTTGTCTAGCAAAGGCCAGGAAGGACTATAAATTGATCTTGTTGAAGGTGAACCATAGCTATTATGTGAGTTGAACCATAGCTATTATGTGAGCCCATCTTTCCAACCTCTTTTGGGCCTAAACCCCTTGACTTTCCTTAAACCTTCTTGTACCCCCATTCAAATATGAAAGGAAATATTTGCTAAAATTTAATTTGCATTTAAGCATAAGAAATTATTTTATATCCTTAGTATTTGCTTCATATCATCTTTTAAATATGAAAGGAAATGTTTGCTAAAATTTAATTTGCATTTAAATATAAGAAATTATTTTATTTCCTTAGTATCAGTATTATTATAATATTCTTATATCATACCATTGGTATTATATATAATATTTTATAAGATAATATTTTATGTAATATATATTTTTTGCCTTTTTTTGGAGGGCAATTGGGGTTAAGTGACTTATCCAAGGTTACATGGCTAGTTTTTGTGTTAAGTGTCTGAGGTTGGATTTGAACTCAGGTCCTCCTGACTCCAACGCCAGTGCTCTATTCACTTCGCCACCTAGCCACCCCAATATAATATATTTTTAATAAATTAATTTTTCACCAAGAAATTTTATCTAGTACTTATCCTTCTTTAGCATCATAAAGTTGATTATCATAAAATGTTTATCAGATGCTCAGCGAGAAGAGCAGAACCAGGAGAAATCTCTACACAATCACAGACACAACATACGTGTGACAACTAACTTCAGTAGACTGGGCTCCTCTCAGCAATGTAAGGCTATAAGACAACTCCAAAAGACTCATGATTGAAAGAGGTATCCACATCCAGGGAAAGAGATGCAGAGTCTGAATGCAGATGGAAACAAATTACTTGCTCTGTTTCTTTTTCTTGTTTTGTTTTGTTTCCTATTTCCTACTGATCATTCCATAGGTTATAATCCTCCTTTACAACCTGACTAATGATTAATGTGAAGATATTTGTATATCCTAAATTTGAGTGCATGCCGCCATGATGGGGCGGAGGGAGAAGAAGGAGAAAATTTGAAACTCAAGGGACTGTGGAACTGAATGTTGTAAACTAAAAGTAAATAAACAAATCAATTAAAAATGTTTATCAGAACAAAATCAAATTCGTCAATATATCTTTCAGTCTGTTTCTTATTAACCGACAGTTTTATTTATAGTATAGTTTTTGAAAGACATACCTATGAAACATGTTAAGCCTCCAATTTGTTTCTTGCTTTGGGTTTGATTGAAAACAGGACAAAAAATCCTGGGAGATACAAAGAGAAGTTGTAATAAATAGAATAAAAGCCTTGTAAGCATATTTAATGAGAATAAGATAAATATATATATATATATATATATATATATATATATATATCTAAGAGTATATTGTATATAGTATCAGAGTTTTTTAGTGTATTAATCAGTTTTTCTTATTTTTCCTTTTTTTTTCTTTTAAAAATCTTTTCCATAAGAAATGGGTCTCTGGGAGGAGTGGGAGAAAGATTATGAGGAGGGGGCAATAAAGGTGATACAAAGCAAAGTATATCAGTGAAATATATTAAAGATTTTTTAAAGAAATGTGTTGTTCATTTGTGAAAATACAACTATTGTTCATGTGCCAGTAGGATAGATATTTTTAGTTTTTATTTATTTTTTTTAACCCTGCTTTGATACCTCATCATGGCATGGGGATACTCTGGGTTTTTTAACATAAGTTCTGAAAAGTTTTTTCAAATATTAAAGTAGAGATCTAATGTGTATTGTTCAAGTATCATCCCAGCTAAGTTTGGAAAAGCTCATAGCTAAGCTCATAGTAGGGAAATGCATATTTTATAGTGGCAAAGAATTGAAATTGAGGGAATGCCCATCAGTTGGGGAATGGCTGGTATATGAATGTAATAATGGAATGCTATTGTGCTATACAGGAAATCTTTGAGGTCATTGCTTGAATTTGAGAGGGGTTAGGAGCTTTATCAGTGGAGAGAACACACATTGTGACCAAATCCTTCAGTCCTGAATCATTGATTCCCCCATAGGTTTGCTCCCAGTCTTCCTTTTCCTTATGACACATTTTCTCACACAGTTTTAAAACATCTGTTTAGGGTTAGCACTAGAGCCTGTGGCTCTGGAATTGGTTTTCTTTTCTATTTTAAGGTTTTCTATTTTGTTTTAAAAATATTCTATTTAAAAATTTTATTTAGTAAATACTATTTTACTTTTCTAATTACATGTAAAGAATTCATTTTTAAAAGATTTTGAGTTCCAAATTTTTCTCCCTCATTCCCCTCCTCCCTCCCTAAGATGTCAAGCAATCTGATATAGGTTATACATGTTCAATTGTGTTAAACATATTTCCACATTAGCCATATTGTGAAAGAAGAAACCAAACAAAAGGGAAAAGTCACAAAAAAACCTCCCAAAAGTGAAAATAGCTTCCATCTTCATTCAGACTCCACAGTTTTTTCACTGGATGTGGACAGCATTTTCTATTGTGAGTCTTTTGGAATTGTCTTGGGTTATTGTATTACTTAGAAGAGCTAAATCCATCATAGCCAATCATTGCACAATGTTGCTGTCTGTGTACAATGTTCTCCTGGTTCTTTTCACTTCACTCAGCATCAGTTTGTGTAAGCCTTTCCATGTTTTTCTGAAATCTGCCTGCTTATCATTTTGTATAGCAGAATTGTATTCTGTTATTACATTCATATACCACAACTTGTTTAGCTATTCCCCAACTGATAAGCATCCCCTCAGTTTCCAATTCTTTACCACCACAAAAGAGCTGCTATAAATATTTTTATGCATGTGGATCCTTTTCCCTTTTTTATGATCTCTTTGGGATATAGACCTAGTAGTGGTATTGCTGGATCAAAGGGTATGCATAGTTTGATTGCCCTTTGGGCATAGTTCTGGAATTGGTTTTCTGAAGGAATAACTAACTGACCCAAATGGGGGGACTGAACACATAGCTGGGCCCTTATTGGCACTATGTGTTAATCAACGGAGCTAATACCCACAAAGAGAAAAATCTTGCATGAAAAAAAAAATCAGATTAGTAGACATCTAGCTACCAAGGGACAATAGCTTGGCTAGTCAGACCACTACTTCTTTAGTCCCTATTGTCAAACTAATTGCCCTACCAAATTCTCTAAGTGCATTTTCTGGCTGTAAAACTCTTACATAGGAGAGAGGTGCCAAAATCATCAGCCTGTGGAGGCTTCAGTGCTTTCCAGGCCAATTTGCCAAAAAACATCAGAGAGAGTTATTGATCTTTTTCCTTGTGCTCGCTCAGCTAATATTTTTTTTCGAGCTCTCTTCCTTTCTTTTCTTCTTCTTGAGCTGACACCCAATAAAAGCGATTTCCTCCAGGTGCCAGCAACATGTCAGCAGCCAGCACCATTCACAATATGAGTTGCGGTTCCTCCTTTTTCTCTATAAAGATACTTCTCTCAGTTCTATTGACTGCCTGGGTATCTGTCAAGCTTGCTTATTTTCTGCATTTATTTGCTTGGCGAATAGGAGTCTTGACTGGCACAAGAAACTAACCCCCTTGCTTCATTTAAAAGTTACTGCATCCCGCACAACAATTTATCTCACAGCACATACAAGCTCTCAGGGCAATCTTGCCTTCTGCTTGTTTTTATAAAAAGAAGGCCTATAAGATTAGTGAGAAGTGTTAGTTTCTTCACATGAGTAAAGTTTGGATGTGGCCTTCGGAGGTATGAACAATCTTCCTGATACCTTTGTCCTCCTTGCATGATTTTAATGTCTCTTGCTGACAAAATTGGTCATCTAGTGTCTCCCCATGGACTGGGTGTTAAGGCAAAAGAATCTATGGAGACACACAAAAGCCCGATGACTATAGGAGATGGACAGGGCAGAAAGGTTATGCCAGAATTTATGTAAAGTCAGAGAATTTAATGCTAGTTAGCTAGAAATAATTTGTTTCCTATGCTAGAAAGCTCAATGATATGCATCACTGGGCCATAACTTTAGTGCTTGAATTATCCTAGGTGGCACGGTGGATAGAGTGCTAGGCCTGGAGTTAGGAAGACCTGAATTCAAATTTAGCCTGATAGTTACTAGCTGTGTGTCCCTGGTTAGGTCATTCAACCTCTGCCTGCCTCCATTTCCTCATCACCTGCCTCCAGAGGTTGTTACGAGGATGAAATGAGGTAATGTTTATAAAGTGTGCTATATATATGCTAGATATTAGAATCATCCTTATTCTAGCCATGACATAATTCTTTTATTATCGTTTTCATTGCTCAGTCATTTCAGTTTTGTCTGGCTCTTCATGACCCCTTTTTGCAGCAAAAATAACTAGAGTGGTTTACCATTTCTCTCTCCAGTTCATTTGACAGATGAGGAAACTGAGGCAAATAAGGTTAAATGATTTGCCAGGGTCACACAGTCAGGGTCTGAGGCCAGATTTGAACTCTGGTCTTCTTGACTCCAGGGCCAGGGCTCTATCCACTGCATCACCTAGCCTCCCTGTCTGATTATCCTTGAGTGAATGAATCATCACACTGTGAGAGTTTTATAAGGAGTGCAAAATTTATTATCAAAATGTAATGTAATCAAAATGAACATAATCAACAAATTATGTTCAAAATGTAACACAGGTGATTTGAGTCTTTTCTGTTTCTAGATGGGAGCAAGTAGCTGAGCTTAATGTCAAATCCTCATTTGACACATTCTGGCTATGTGACCCTAGGCAAGTAACTTCCATCTCTTAGTGCTGTAGACAGTTCTCTAGGACTTTAGAGGAGGTGCCTATCTGAATAGTTAGAGGGAGTTTTCTCATTTGAGTTTCCTATCACAGTCCCATTCCTATCCCTGAAAAGGGCATTCTGGGTTCTGTTCCTCACAATGGGTCTGATTTGTAATATTGCTCCAGGAAAACCAAGGATTGCCTTTATTTCTGGCTGAAATTCTTAGGTCCTAAGTAAATCTCTCCCTCATTTCCTTCCTTCCTTCTCCCCTAACTCCAAGGCACCAAGATCTGTATTCAAATTAGTTTGTTTAGGAGCAATTTGAAGTCAGGAAGAAGATAAATACCTAAGTGATGGGATAAGGAATTAGATTAGAATTCCTGTCCTGGAGTCAGGAAGATTAATCTTTTTTTTTTTTATAAACACAATATTTTTTATATTTTATTCACTGAAATATGAAGAATTTTAAACAAAATCTAGAATTCTGACACATAAAAAAGAATCATCCCTTCCCATCAAATTCAACCTGTGCCCTCTATCCATGTATACCTGTGAACATATGCCATGTACCCTTCTTCAATTATTTTCATAATGAGAAAGGTTTCATCAAACACAGTTATTGTTTTTCCATGTAGGAATGTAAATAGTCCAACTTTGATAAGTTCCTTTTGATTTCTTTTCCTTGATTACCTTCTCAAGCATCTCTTGCTTCTTGTGTCTGAATGTCAAATTTTCTATTCAACTCTGGTTTTGTCATCAAGAATACTTGAAAGTCCTATATTCCACTGAATGACCATATTTTCCCCTGAAACAAGATACTCAGTTTTGCTGGGTAGGTGACCCTTGGCTTCAATCCCAGCTCTTTTGCCCTCTGGAATATCATATTCCATGCCCTTCAAGCCCTTAGTGTAGAAGCTGCCAGGTCCTGGGCTATTCTGCTTGTGTTTCCACAATATTGAAATTGTTTCTTCCTGGCTGCTTGTAGTATTTTCTCCTTGATCTGGGAGTTCTGGAGCCTGGCTATAATATTCCTGGGAGTTTTCTTTTTGGGATCTTGTTCAGGAGGTGACTGGTGGATTCTTTCAACCTCTATTTTCCCCACTGGGTCTAAAACATCAGGGCAATTTTCCTTGAGAATTTCTTTAAGGATGATTTCTAGGTTCTTTCTTTGATCATGGCTTTCAGGTAGTCCAATAATTTTTAAATTATCTCTCCTGGATCTATTTTCCAGGTCAGTGGTTTTTCCCATGAGATATTTCACATTGCCTTCTATTCTTTCATTTGTTTGGATCTGTTTAATAGTATCTTGATTTCTCATAAAGTCACTAGCTTCCATTTGCTCCAGTCTAACTCTGAAGGAATGAATCTCCTCAGTGAGCTTTTGAGATTCTTTTTCCATCTGGCAAATTCGACTTTTTAAGGCATTCTTCTCCTCATTGCCTTTCTGAGCCTCTTTTGCCATTTGAGTTAGTCTATTTTTTAAGGTGTTATTTTCCTCAGTCAGGCTGTTGACTGTCATTTCATACTTTTCTTGCATCTTTTTCATTTCTCTTCCCAAATTTTCCCCACTTCTCTTATCTGCTTCTTAAGGTCCTCTATGGCCTGTAGCCAGCTTGTATTTTCATTTGGGGCTTTTGGTGCAGGAGTTCTGACCTCACAGTCCTCCTCCATGCTTTGAGCCTCTTTGCCCTTAAAATAGGAGTCCAATGTTGAACTTTTCTGTTTATTTTGTTTCGTTTGCCTAGGCATGTTGCCACTTAATTACTTGATTTTTGGGCTTGTTGCCACAGTAGGACTCTGCCACCAGACAGGGGGGCTTCCACCCAAATGTGGGGTCTTCACAACTTCCGCCAGTTGGGTGGCCTCTGTAAAGCCTCCACCCACTCTGGCAAATTGGATACCCACCCCAAACGTCCCCCCCCACCACAATCCAGATCCAGGCAGTTTAAAGCAAGAGCAATTAGCCCCCAGACTGATTGCTGGATCTCCCTACAGTTCGCAGACCAGGAGCTAGAGCTGCCACTGACACTGAAAAATGGCTTCTGTGCCGCAGTTTCTTCAGCAGCTTTTTACCCCCAGGGGAGGAAGCCGAGTGTTCCCCAAATACTGGTCCCAAAGTCCATAGGGCACTAACCTCTTACTTTGTCCTAGGCATATCTGTGCTGATAATTCTGGAATCGCCGCAATTGCTGGTGTTCTGGGGTCCCTCCAGCCGGCTGAAGGCCCAGCCGCCCTGGGGCTAAAACCGCAGACTTGGGCTCAGCTCTGCACTCTGTGCTGTCGGTTCCCAGCGCACTGTGCTGTCTGCTCTCAGAGCACTGTGCTGGCTGCTCCCTGCAGGGCTGCTGGGCTGTCCTCAGCAGAAGGTTAGCTTCTCTGTGCCGTTCTGTGGGTGCTGTGGCTCCAGAAGTTGTTCAGAGTCCCCTTTCACATTGTTTGAAATTTGTGTGGGGCAGAGCACATTGGAAATGCTGTTTCTACTCTGCCATCTTCAGGAAGACTCATCTTACTGAGTTAAAATCCAGCCTTAGACACTTACTAGGTATGTGACCTGTTTGCCTCAATTTCCTTATCTGTAAATGAGCTGGAGAAGGAAATGTCAAATTACTCCATTATCTTTGCCAAGAAAACCCCAAATGGGGCTACAAAGAGTTGGACGTGACTGAAAAACAACCGAACACAAGAATATATGTACCTGATCATGTTGTTGTTGTTCAGTTGTTTAATTATGCCCAACTCTTTGTGACTCCATATGGAGTTTTCTTGGCAAAGATAACAGAGTGGTTTGTCATTTCTTCTTCAATGGATTAAAGCAAACAAAGGTTAAGTGACTTGCTCAGGATCACACAGCTAGTGAGTGTCTGAGGATTAATTTGAATTCAAGTTTTCCTGACTCCAGATCCAGTGCTCTAACCACTGAGTCACCAAGCTGCCTCTAGACTGTGGTAGAGTGGAAAAAATAATGACTTTGGAGTTAGAAGACCTGGTTTCAAGTCTTGCTTCTGTTACCATCTACATGATCTTAGAAAAATCACTTATTGTCTCTGAATCTCAGTTTACTCATCTGTGAAATGAAGTGGTTAGAATAGATGGTCTCTAAAGTATCTTTTTTTTTACTTGGCTCATTTTTCACTTTAGTACTCTTAATCACAATCATTACTGGAGATTGCTTTTCAAAAATCCATTTTCTGTTACTTGTGCTGATTTCATCTTCTATCTACATCATTTTTTTAAACAAATGCTTTATTAACTTCTGTTTTACATCATTCATTTCCACCAGATTTTGAGTTACAGTCATTTCCCCGCCTGTTTTTCCCCTACCCACCCTCCCAGAATAGCAGTCCCACAAGATATTGCTTCCTCCATTCTGCTCTCTCCCATATCTTCTCCCATACCCCCTTCGATTTTGCCATTACAGTAAGGTGAATCTTTGTGTCCCAATGCCTGCACATCTTATCTCCCAATTACATGCAAAAGAGTATTAATAATAGTACTTATATATATTTGAAACATTTAATGTTAAGACCTCGAATTTCAGATCCATTTCCTTCCTCCCTTGTCACCCTTTCCCTCTGGGAAGATAAGTGATTCAGTATATGTTGTGCATGTCTAGCTATGCAAAACATTACCATAGTAGATATATTGTACAAGGCTGCTTATAATTCCCTCCCACTCATCCCACCCACAACCTGGTCCATTCCCTACTTGATCCTTTCTCTTTTCTATAATGGGTACTTCCGACCTCCCTTCCCCCCAAGGATGCCCTCCCATCTATCATCCCTCCTCTCATCCCCTTTCCCCTTATTCTGCTGCAGGTTGAGATATCCCATTTAGTATGTATGTCATTCTCTCCCTGAACCAAATTCAATGAGAATGTGGTTTTGCCTTTTTTGCCTTCCTATTCTCCCCCTCCCTTGCAACCACTTCCCCTTGCTTCTTCTACATGAGATAGTTTACCCTACCCTGTCTCTCCCCATCTCCTCTTGCCACTTTCCTCTCTCACCTCATAATTTCATCCCTTGAGTATTCTCCCTTACCAACAAATTCAACCTATGCCCTCTATCCATATATAACTGTAACCATATACACACACATTCACATATGTATTCACATGACCATACACCCTTCTTCCATTATTTTCATAGTGAGAAAGATTTCCTCAGTCACAGTTATTGTTTTTCCATATAGGAATATAAATAGTTCAACTTTGATAAGTTCCTTTTGATTTCTTTTCCCTGATTACCTTCTCAGGCATCTCTTCCTTCTTGTGTCTAGATGTCAGATTTTCTATTCAACTCTGGTTTTTTCCTCAAGAATGCTTGAAAGTCCTCTGTTCCACTGAATGACCATAATTTCCCCTGAAACAAAATACTCAGTTTTGCTGAGTAGGTGACCCTTGGGTTCATTCCCAGTTCTTTTGCCCTCTGGAATATCATATACCATGCCCTTTGATCCCTCAGTGTAGAAGCTGCCAGGTCCTGGGCTATTCTGATTGTGTATTGAAATTGTTTCTTCCTGGATGCTTGTAGTATTTTCTCCTTGATCTGGGGATTCTGGAACCTGGCTATAATATTCCTGAGAGTTTTCTTTTTGGGATCTTGTTCAGGTGGTGACTGGTGGATTCTTTCAACCTCTATTTTGCCCTCTTGATCTAAAACATCAGGGCAATTTTCCTTGAGAATTTCTTGAAGGGTGATTTCTAGGTTCTTTCTTTGATCATGGCTTTTGGGTAGTCCAGTAATTTTTAAATTGTCTCTCCTGGATCTGTCTTCCAGGTCAGTGGTTTTTCCCATGAGATATTTCACATTGCCTTCTACTCTTTCATTTGTTTGGATCTGCTTAACAGCATCTTGATTTCTCATAAAGTCATTAGCTTCCATTTGCTCCAGGCTAACTCTGAAGGAATGAATCTCCTCAGTGAAATTTTGAGATTCTTTTTCCTTCTGGCAAATTCCACTTTTCAAGCCATTCTTCTCCTCATTGCCCTTTTGGGCCTCCTTTGCCATTTGAGTTAGTCTATTTTTTTTTTTTTTTGGCTTTTTGGAGGGCAATTGGGATTAAGTAACTTGCCCAAGGTCACACGGCTAGGTTTTTGTCTGATTGTGTTAAGTGTCTGAGGCCGGATCCGAACTCAGGTCCTTCTGACTCCAGGGCCAGCTCTCTACTCACTGCGCCACCTAGCCGCCCTCCTAGTCTATTTTTTAATGTGTTGTTTTCCTCAGTGAGGCTGTTGACCCTCATTTCATACTTTTCCTGCATCCTTCTCATTTGTCTTTCCAATTTTTCCTCCACTTCTCTTACTTGATTTTTAAAGTCCTTCTTAAGGTCCTCTATGGCTTGCAACCTGCTCATGTTTTCCCTTGGGGCTTTTGGAGCAGGACTTCTGACCTCACAGTCCTCCCCCTGCTCTATGCTTCGACCCTCCTTGCTGCCAAAGTAGGAGTCTAGGGTTGCATTTTTCTGTTTAATTTGCTTCCTTTGCCTTGGCATGTTGCCACTTAATTACTTGACTTTTGGGCTTGTTGCCACACTATGGCTCTGCTGCCAGACAGGGGAACTTTCGTCCCGAACATGTGTGTGTGTGTGTGTGTGGGGGGGGACAACTTCCGTTTCTGGCAAGCTGGAAACCCACCCATGACCTCCACCCCAGATCACAATCCAGATCCAGGGAGGTTAAAGCAAGAGTGATTACCCCCCAAGACTAATCACTGGATCTCCCTGCGGTTCGCAGGCCAGCGGCTGGAGCTGCCTCTGAAAACTACAAAATGGCATGTCTCCTCAGCGGCTTCTAGCCCCCAGGGGAGGAAGCTGACGCGTTCCCCAAATACTGGTCCCAAATTCTGTAGGACACTATCCTCTCACTTTGTCCTAGGCATGTCTATGTTGATAATTCTGGAATCGCCACAGCTGCAGTTGTTCTGGGGTCCCTCCAGCCAGCTGCTGGCCCTGCTGCCCTGGGGCTAAAACCATGACTCAGGCGGACCTCTGCTCAGCTCCCCATGCTGCACTGCTCCCAGAGTGCTGCACTGGCCCTTCCTGCAGGGCTGCTGGGCTGTCCTCAGCGGGAGGTTAGTTTCTCTGTGTTGTTCTGTGGGTGCTGGGGCTCCAGAAGTTGTTCAGAGTTGCCTTTTACACAGTTTGGAGGTAATCTGGTGGAGAGTGGCTTGGATGTGCTTGGCTCCACCGAGTTAGTCTATTTTTTAAGGTGTTATTTTCCTCAGTCAGGCTGTTGACTCTCCTTTCATAATTTTCTTGCATCTTTCTAATTTCTCTTCCCAATTTTCCCCCACTTCTATTATCTGTTTCTTAAGGTCCTGTATGGCCTGTAATGAGCTTGTATTTTCATTTGGGGCTTTTGGTGCAGGATTTCTGACCTCACAGTCCTCCTCTTGTTCCATGCTTTGATCCCCTTTGCCCCCAAAATAGGAGTCTAATGTTGAATTTTTCTGTTTATTTTGTTTCCTTTGCCTAGGTATGTTGCCACTCAATTACTTGACTTTTTGGTTTGTTGCCACAGTAGGACGCTGCCACCAGCCAGGGGAGCTTCTGTCCCAAACGCTGGTGTTTTCTCAGCTACCGGAGGTATTAGTTGGGTGGCCTCTGTGAAGCCTCCACACACTCTGGCAAGCTGGTCACACACCCCAAGACCTGCACCCCAGACTGCAACCCACATCCAAGAAGGGTAAAGCAAGAACAATTATCCCCCGGGTTGATTGCCAGATCCCCCAAAAGTTTGCAGGCCAGGAGCTGAAGCTGCAGTGTGGCAACGTGGCACACGCTGTGCTGGCTTCTCAGTGGCTTCTCACCCCCAGGGGAAGAAGCTGACTTGCTCCCCTACTCAGTCCCAAAGTCCATAGGGCACTGACCTCTCACTTTGTTCTAGGCGTCTATGTGTTGATAATTCTGGAAATAGTTTTAGCTGCTGGTGTTCTGGAGTCCCTCCAGCTGGCTGCTGGTCAGGCCTGCCTTGGGGCTAAAACGTCTGACTCAAGTGGGCTTGGACTCAGCTCCCAGAGTGCTACGCTGGCTGCTCCCTGCAGGGCTGTCCTCAGCAGGAGGTTAGTTTCTCCGTGTCATTTTGTGGTCTCTGGAGCTCCAGATGTTGTTCAGAGTTCCCCTTTTACATAATTTTGAAGTGGAGTGGGTCGGAGCTTCATGGAAGTGCTGTTTCTACTCTGCCATCTTGAGTCTCCACCCCCCCATCCCACAAAAAGTCATTCTTAAGAAGTTTGAATCCTTCTTGGGTTGACCAACACTTCACAATATTAGATCATTTGATGTTATTTATCCCTTTTCTAAATATTTTGAAATTTCTTCTTTCAGGGGTGGCTAGGTGGCACAGTGCATAGAGCACCAGCCCTGAAGTCAGGAGGACCTGAGTTCAAATCTGGCCTCAGACACTTAACACTTACTAGCTGTGTGACCTTAGGCAAGTCACTTAACCCCAATTGCCCTGCCCTCCCACCTCCAAAAAAAAAAAGAAGTTTTTTCTTTCAAAATCAAGGATACACATCAGACTATGTCAGGATCACCTCTAATTCTTTTTTATGGACTCTGAGCAATGTTTGGGGGGGTTTCTACTTCACCATGTACTTCATCATCATTGTACTCCCATCAGTTCTACTTCAGTTAGTGAGCTGCTTTCTTTTGGTCAGAATCAAGCTCTGGAAGGAAGTCTTAAGACCCCTTGCTGCTTCCTTCATGTGAAAAATGAATTAGATTTGTTCTAGGGGTATTTATTCAAGGGGTAGAACTTGTAACAATAAATAGAAGTTTTAAGGAGAGATATTTTGGCTTAATTTAAGGAAATGTTTTCTACCATAAAACATTTATGTACAGTAGGATTATGTCTTTAGTTACTGACTTAGTTTTCTGTTTTCTAGTAGATTGTGAACTCCTTGAAGGGAGGGATGTTTTGCCCTTTCTTTGTATCCCCAGAGCTTAGCACAGCGACTGATTCATGGAAGGCTGTTAATTGCTTTTTGAGTCAACACAGAGTATTCAGCGGAAGATTTTTGACTACTTGTTGGGAAATTCATAAAGCGGAGTCTTTCATGGAGTGGGAAGATGGAATAGATAAGATTCTTTTCAATTCTCTGGAAGTTTAAGGTATAATTACAGAACAGAGACTGTAGCTCCTATTCACAAAGAACATTAGGAGATAGGCTCATATAATCTTAAAAAATGTTTGGTAAATAAGATACAACTGACTAGATGCCATTCCCAGCTTCTTCTCTGGCTGATATTTTTAATATTCAGCACTGGATTTGAAATCAGAAGAGGTCTTTTCAAGATCCAGTTCCAAAACCAACTAGCTGAATGACCTTCAGCAAATAATTTAATTTATCTGATTTTCAGTTTCCTTCCCTATAATACAATAACATCTATTCTATTACCTACTTCACATTGTTGCTATGATGGTCAAGCCAAGCGAACTTAGCAAAGATTTTTTTTAATTAAAAAATACCATATAAGATGTCCCCAAAAGGTTAAGTTTAAGCTTTAATACCTAAAAACTAAACTAAAACTTTTGGGAGATCCTGTATTAATAATAGCTTTGATTATTGTTATTGTTTCCTGAGTCAAACCCTTTGCTGCTAAAGAAGAGTTTCCTAAGGTGAGGATATTCAGCAATCTTTATTATTATTTACTATAAAGAATTTCAGGCCTAGGAATATGTTTGCTGATGAGAGAGGCGCTAAAAGAAACAACAACCCTGCACATTAGTGAGATAGTTGAAGTCAATAAATACCCTAATTAACAAGAAGCTGTTGACCATTACAGGTTTAATCATGTATGTTTCTCTAGCACTTTTAATTCTTTCAAAGAATTTTTGTCTCTACTGCTTCATTTTAACAAGAGAAGCTTCTTCTGTAGGGATTGAAATAGTAAAATAGTCCTTAGGACTAATTCATTTTAAACTAATGAATCATTTGGGAATTGAAAAAGCAGGGATGTCTTTCCCCAACCTTTTATGATCTAGTAATAAATAGGGGGAAATTAAAGATTAATTTAGAAGCACAAGCCAATATGTAAACTTCCTCATATTGACCTGAATTCATCTACAAAGGTTTTCTGTACAAAATCAATCTTTCACAATTGTTTGTAACCTGATACTTTGAGGGATCCATGATTTCATCAGCAGCACTTCTTCCATCAATGTAGAGCATCATGTCTTCTTCAAACCTTCTTTTCCTGTGCAATTTTTGTCTATATCTTTCCAGAAATCTACCCTAGAGGATATATTCCACAAATATTTTTCTCTGATTATTTTTATATCCCAGAGTTATTTGTCTTTCATTCTCAATATGTTATTGGTTTACTTCTTTGTCTGGTCATATATACCCTCAATAATGTCTTTTATGCCACTTCTTGTGTGCCAGTCTTTGTTGGCAATATGAAGCAACCTACTGATGACCACCACATATGTGTCTATTGTTCTTTGGTGAAGTCAATGTGTATTTCTGCAATTCTGATTCTTCTGGTATCACTATGAGCCATGATTTATACTAATACAACTTCCTTGGAAGAATATGGAAGAGATAGATTTTTATAATAGTATACAGTTTGAGATTCCCCAAACATCATCCAGACCAATCTCATTTTATACAGTTTGAAGCCACATTCATTGTTTATCTTTACCACCTATCCAATATATATGGCTTGACTAATTTATTGGGTTATCCGACTAGGTATTATAATATGAACATACACCTTTCATTCACCTTATTTTTCCAAAGTGAATGATTAGGCTAATTTCTTTTGCACTGTATAAATTTCACTGAAGAGATTTTGTAGTGTTCTAGGGCTCAGTGCAGTTAGGATGATGTCTTTAAATAGGAACATTTGCAGAAATTTGTCATCAACAGGAAAACTTTTTTATCCATCTTCTGTGTAGACATTTTCCACGATGGGGCATATGCCTTAGATGACCATATATCTCCATGTTTTAAAACTTAAGGACTTAAAAATTATATACTCATATAAATGCATACATATACATGTATATGCATATATAGGTACATAGATACATATGTGTGTACATATGTATATGTACTCTTCATTTGTCATAATATTAATATGTAGTTCTTAAATATGCAGAGTTTATCATTTGCCTGAGTTAAATAAGACTATTTAAATGTCAGCGGTGTTTGGCAATGATAGTTATCTTCCTAATAAGAGATTAGCAAACATAACCATTATTAACCTGTTGGATTCAACAAACAATTCATTCAACAAATATTTATTGAGTGTTTACCATGTGCAAGGCATTTTGTTAGGCACTGGGAATAAAAAAATGAGAAAGACATGGTTCCTTTCCTAAGTACCTGCTTCAATTAGCTTTGTAAATAAAATTACCAGTTCATCATTTTCTTTTCTAATATAGCTGCAAATTTAATCTAAAAATATATCAAGGTACATTGCTACTTCAACATGTAAAAAAGCATGTATAAATTTAGGACTTATCTTTGTCTATTCTCAATTTTTTTACCTATTCTTTTACTCATACCAGGAATGCCTTCCTGAGATATATTTACATGTTGAAAACATATCCATCCCTATATGTCCAAATAAAATTCCAACTTCTTCATAAAATTTTCCTTAATTTTGTTAGTTAGATGTGGTCTCTTTCTTCTATTAAGTTTTATCTTGGTATAATAAAAAAAAACTTGGATTCAGAGAACCTCAATTTAATTTCTACTCCTGTCAATAATTGCTTTAATGCCTTAGGTCACTTTCTAGGCCTCAGTTTTCCCATGTAAAATAAGAGGATGGGACTAGATGTCCTTTAAGGTCCTTTCCAGATAATTGTTCTATAAACTTGTTCATGACTCTTTTATATTCTTATTGTATTCTACTTTAAATTCTAATTCTAATTGTTTCTGTCTAATGTTCTCTACTGGATTTTAAGCTCCATGGGGGCATAGATCAGTATGCCTTGTTTACTTTGGTATCCTCCCCAGTGCACAATTTATTGAACATAGTGGGTACTTCATATATTTATATATGTTCAATGAATGAATATTAATATTCACAATATTAGTAAGTACCACAGAAAATATTTCTTTAAGTTTTGTTTTAAATAGATTTTCATCCTCTTCGATGTAATAATTAGTAAATAGCTGACTGTGTGTATATTTAGTTAAGTATAGAGTTCTCTTTTCGATGGAAAAAACATAACTAATTATGAAAGCATTCTATGCTCTCTTTGACTTGGTTTTCTCAAATTGTAGCCATGTTACTCAGGAGAAAATAATCTCTGAATTCCTAAATTGCCAATCCAAGTTTATAAAATGATGAGAAACATCACTTCCCTACTTCTCTCCTGGTCTCGAACCTTCGTTACACCACTTATCTCCTGTGTCTAATTCTTCCCCAGGCAACTGAAAGAAAAGAGACTTACAATAATTTTCAAAATGAACTATAACATGCACCACTGCTACCACACGTTGATGTTCTTCCTCTTCTTTTTCTACTTACTGTCCTCTCTTGTACTCTTATCTTACTTCTATTAAGACAGAAGCAAACACCAAAAACTAAGAATAAAGCTTTTATTAACACAGTGAAAATCTTTCACAAAGTTTATAGTAGCCAACCCATTATTTTCTTTTCCATGGTTCTAACATTGCACTAACATAGTAAAACTGTTGAAAGAGACAAGAACTAGTTTGCATTTCTGGTACACTTACAGTTCAAGGCTAACTGCAAGATAATGTCCCACATTCTCCTGGGGGTCTGGCTAAAGTTCAATGTAAATGAAGATCTTTATTTTAGGTGAGAAAGTAACCTCAATTTGGGGACTGTATCTTTGCTGATTGCTTTGCTAAATTAAATATTTCACACCTGAAAGGACAGGAGTGTTGAATGTGGGGTTTTCTTGCATTGAATACTGAACATAAGGCAGGTGCTCATATTATCTAACATTACCCATTCCTCCTTCTGCTTCCTTTAACTCCCACCCCCACACACATTGAATCAGAGAAATTCAAAATTGAAAGAGAGCTCATGGGCCCTTTAGTCCAACATATAACCAATAAAAAGTCCCTTATTCAATATGACCACCATCCAGCCTTTGATAGGAGACTTCCCCTGTTGGGGAACCTACTTACTTTAGGGGCCCATTCCACTTTTGAATAGTGCTAATTGTGAGGAAGTTTGTCCTTTATGTCAAACATAAATTGGTTGCTGTATGACTTCTACCTATTTCTCCTAGTTCTGACCTTTGGGGACAAGCAGAATGAGGTTAGTTCTTCTTCTGTATGACACCTTTTCAAGTATCAAAGATAACAATCATGTCCTCCTATGAATCTCTAGGATAAGGTAACTATAGGGTAAACTCTGTCTAAAACATTCCCCTTGGCTTACCTAACAGTTTAGTAACTATGAAAAATGAAATAGTTAGTATAGCATGACCTCATGACCTATACGTGATGAAACGATTCTATTTCTTTGAGATTGTTACTCTCTTCTCTAGACATTCTCTAACCTTTCTTGAATAATCAAATTTAAAATTTTGCCATGAATTAAGTTCACTGAATCGTAGTTGACAAGTTCCGTTTTTATTTTTTTAATCAAGACATAAGGAGCATTTGGTTGATGCAGTAGATAGGGCACTGGCCTTGTAGTCAGGAGGAACTGAGTTCAAATATGACCTCAGACACTTGACACTTACTAGCTATGTAACCCTGGGCAAGTCACTTAATCCTGATTGCCAGAAAAAAAAGGATAAAAGGAAGAAAAAGAAAGAAAGAAAGAAAGAAAGAAAGAAAGAAAGAAAGAAAGAAAGAAAGAAAGGGAGGGAGGGAAGGAGGGAGGGAGGGAGGAAGGAAGGAAAGAAGGAAGGAAGGAAGGGAGGAAGGAAGACAATTAAGACATAAACCCTTCTCTAATCCTTTGTTACCTCTTTCAAAGACCAGTACTCACAATTCAGAAATCACACCTGCCAATTCTTTTAGAACCTGAGAATGTAGCTTATCTGGGTCCATGACTTCAACTCAGACAGACAAATATATTCTTCACGTCTTTAGTTTTCTTGAGTATTAACTCCATGTCCACCATTTATTGTTGTTCTGCCATTTCTATCCATCATTCTCCTTGGCAAGAGAAATAGAAATAAAGCAAAAACCAGGGAACTCCACTTCTTTCTGTTGTTGATCATCAACATGCCAACCTGAATGAGGTGCCTATTTATTTTTGAGCCTTCTCTTTTCCTTAACAAAGATTTTTAAAAAATTGACTTTTGGGGGTGGCTAGCTGGCACAGTGAGTAGAGCGTCGGCCCTGGAGTCAGAAGGACCTGAGTTCGGATCTGGCCTCAGACACTTAACGCACAAACAAAAACCTAGCTGTGTGACCTTGGGCAAGTTACTTAATCCCAATTGCCCTCCAAAAAAAATGACTTTTTGGTCAGCTTTCCTTGCCAGCCTAAGCTGAATCTGAACTTTAGTACTCCAGACTCTGTTCTTAGAGGATTATACCATACTTCTTTATTCATCTACTGTTAGTTTGCCTTACTTCCAGCTCCTTTATGTACCTTAAAAATCAAGTTGATTGGTGAATTCTGGACAAACCCAGAGTTTGTTTTAGCCAACTCCTCCTTTCCCTAGTCATTAAAATATTCTTAGTCTTCAAAATTTGTTCTTAAGAATTTCCTATTCCTCCTGATTTGGCTTCCCTCTGTGGGATCTATTTTTTCCTCAGAACCTTTTCAGATCTATTATCCTAAACTCTAGGGTGCATATCAGATCATGCCCAGCTCTCCTCTGTCTTATTTGTTGCAAACTGTAGGAATGACTGGTCACTACCTCATAGGGTTATCATCATTTCTTCTTTAGTAATCAATTCCTTCTTGCCGACAACAATCAGAGAAGAATTCATGATCCTTCTATCTTTTTAGTGATGCAATTACCATTAAGGAACTTAGAAGTTATTAGTTTCTCTGCTTTAGGCAAGAAGAGTTTCCACTAATGTCTTGGAGGTAAATGAAATTCCTTTGTATCATCAATCTGTGCCAGGTTTATGATCTATTTCCTGAACTCCTCATTTGCTTCTTCTTTCTATCCAGGTGATCCATAGTATGTCTGATGACAAAATTGTTTCTTTTTCTTCTTTCATTGCTCTTTATTCAAAGGCTCTCCACCATGCTTTCCCCAATGATTCTTGAATGTCTTCATGTTACACACAATTTTTCTGCTGTAATCTTTGTAGTATTTCAGTAACGTTTTTCCTATATTGCAGAATTTCTCTCTTCTGTACTTTTGCAGTTTCTTTCCTTCTCCACTCTTTTGTGGTTTAAAACTATGGCAAGATACTGGACAGATTATCCTTGCCAACTTGTATTATGTGCACTCCGTCCTTGGTCAGGCACATGTCATTCCTTCATTTTAACATAAGTTCAGAAATCAAATTTATATTGTCAGACACCATTTATTTTTGTCTACATACTCTCTAAGTTTCTTGCCCAGGGTTGTAATCTTTGGCAATTTTGTTGGATCCTTCTGGTAGTATCATTTATGACAGTGTGATTTACTGGGAATGGGTATTAGTTATCCATTTTGAGAAAAATCTTAGTTCGCCCTTTCTATCTTGGATACATACTCTGTCAACACAACAGACCTTTCTGTTGTTTTTAATCAGTATAGACTAGTGCAGGGAGTAGGGAACCTGTGGCCTTGAGATCACATGTGGCCTTCTAGGTCCTTGGGGATGGCCTTTTGACTGCATTTTAAAGAATAAATCATTATATTGAAGGGATTTATTCTGTTCGAAGTTTGGACTCAGTCTAAGGGTCACACTTGAGGACCTAGAAGAACACATATGACTTTGAGACTGCAGGTTCCCCACCCCTAGACTAATGGATAGGGAGCTAGCCTTGGAGCTAGCTAACCATGATGTGTGTCTAAATTTTGCATCTGATAAATTTTAACTGTTAGACCCTTGACAAATCACTTTCTAAAGTGCTCTAGGCAACTCCCAAAACCGAAAGTTGCAGAATAGATACAAAACTCTTTCTCCCTAAATCTTCCATAACTCCTACTTTCCCTGTTACTACAGAGGGCATCATCATCCTCCCAATCCTTCAGACTCACAACCTAGGAGTTATCTTTGATACCTCATTATCTCTCATCCCTCCCCAAACCACGGTATCTAAAGCTGTTGCCAAGGTTTATTGATTTTACCTCTGCAACATCTTTCAAAAGTGTATTTTTCTCTCCTCTCTGGCACTGCTCTAGTGCAAGCCCTCCTCACCTCCCATCTGAACTACTCTGTGACACTGGCCTCTTCTTTGTTGCATGAACCATCTCTTGATTCTGAGTATTTTCTCTGGTTGTCCTCCTTCCCTGGAATGCTCTCCCTCCCCAACTTTACTTACTGAATTCCTGAGCTTCCTTTAAAGTCCAATTTTGGAGTAGCAGGAAGCATTCCCCAGTCCTCTTAATTCTAGTGCTGTCTCTCTGTTAATTATTTCCCATTTATCTTGTATATAACTTGCTTTGTATATTTTTGTGTTCATGTTGTCTCTCCCATTAGATTATAAGCTCCTGGAAGGCAGGGACTATCTTTTGCTTCTTTTTGTATCCACAGCACTTAGCATAGAGTAGGCATTTAATAAATGTTTATTGATTCTTGATTCTTATCCATCTACATTGAAAGAGGGAGTTTTCTTCCTAAGAGTTACCTACACTAATGAAATGACAGGTTTAAATACCCTCAGTTCCTCTCAGCAGGGAGTTGCCAATCGAAGGTACTTCTTTCTTCATCCTCTGAACCCTTTTTGATGATCTTCCTGGCAGCACCTGTGAAACAATTAATTATTTCCTTAGTAGACAAGCAATTGCCTTCTTTTTCAGTGAGCTCTATCATTTCCATGTTGTTGTTCAGTTGTATTGGACTCTTCATGACCCCATTTGCATTTTTCTTGGCAAAGATACTTGAGTGATTTGCTATTTTCTTCTCCAGTTCATTTTACAGATGAAGAACAGGATTAAGTGACTTGCCCAGGGTCACATAGCTAGTAAGAGTATGAAGCTGGATTTGAACTCAGGTCTTTCTTACTCCAGACCCTGCACTCTATGCATTCTGCCACCTTTTCAGAGTGCTTTTGTTTCGCAGTTCCAATCATTCAGTATTCTTCTTCCCTTCCTCTTTGTGACTTTTTTCATCTCTCCAACCTTATGACACAAATCTAGATTACTCTTTGTGTAGCTTCTTTTTCTTCCTGGTTTTCACACGGAAGTCCTTTTGAGTTTTTTTCTAAATCTTTTTAAAAGGATACTTTGTTTCTGAAAACCTATCATGTAGAGAGGCATTTCTTGATTCCCTTCACCTTCTCTTCTTGAAGGGTCCCCAGCATGTGCTTTGTGCATAAGAAGTAGATACTTTGGCTGTGGCAAGAATACAAATGCATGCTAAGTACAAGTTACAGTCTCAATTTTGTCTTTGTGTCTTTAATACCTCAGTGCCTGGCACATAATAAGTACAGAGCAAATGCTTATGGATTGAAGTCAGTGAAACATACTCCCTGTTCTCTCCCTTTCCTGATAGTTTATGTAGTTTTATTACTTCCTTCTCTCTTTACTTCCTTTTATTCCCTTTATAGAATAACTTTTGTCCTCCTTAAAATTTAAAACTCTTCACTGATTTACTCCATTTGTTTATTTTCTTTACTCTCTTTTTTCACTTCTAACCATCTTGACAAGTAAGGCCAATTTGGCTCTCTTGCCTAAATAAATTCTTCTCTTCTGTTTCTTACTTTGCCTGACCAATAGCCATTTCATTCTCCTTAAATACTCTTCTTCAGTTCCCTTTCCTTCTTTAGATTGAATTTTCTGCCTTCAGCTCAAGTCAGCATGTTTTTCCCCCAAGTTTTCCCAAATTCTCTAAAAGTTTCATTCTCTAGAATTTTTAAGTTCAAAGCTCTCCAGATTGGCTTAATACTTTTCTCCTCCTTCCTATTTACCTCATTTATCTTCTTCCCAGCTCTTCCTGCCAATACAACCTTCCTGAGAAACCAAAAGTAGAATTATCAAGAGTCAGGACACAACTGAGAATAGCACTCTCTCTCTCTCTCTCTCTCTCTCTCTCTTCTCTCTCTCTCTCTCTCTCTCTCTCTCTCTCTCTCTCTTTCTCTCTTTCTCTTTATACACACACAGACACACAGACACACACAGATACACAAACACAATATATATGTAGTCCTAGTCAATTCAATAAACGTTTATTAAGTGCCTACTATGTGCCAAATACTGTGCTAAGCACTGAATTGTTAACATTCAAGTAGCACCTACTATGGGCCAGTCACTGTTCTAAGTGCTTTAAACAGTTTTATATCCTCTTTTGCTCACAATAACCATGAGAGGTAGGTATTGTTATTTTCATTTTATATATGTAAATGGGGGCAAACACGTATTAAATTATTAATTAAATGCTAGTGAGTGTTTAAAGTTGGATTTGAACTTGTCTTCCCAACTCCAAGTCAGGGTTCCATTCAATCATTCCATTATTGCACACTATTTAAAGTAATCAACAGGGTATTCTAGCTTGACAGCTTTATCAGGTGAACACATCTTTTTTTTTAACAAACGCTTTATTAATTTCTGGTTTATATCATTCATTTCCGCCAGATTTTGAGTTACAATTTTTCCCCATTTTTCCCCTACCCACCACCCCAGAATAGCAGTCCCACAAGATATCCCCTCATCCAATCTGCTCTCTCCGATATCTTCTCCCATACCCCCTTAGACTTTATCATTAGGGCGAGGTGAGTCTCTCTGCCCCAATGCCTGATCATCTTATCTCCCAATTACATGCAAAATAGTATTAATAATTCAATATATATTTGAAACATTTAATTTTAAAACCTTGAATTTCAGATCCATTCCCTTCCTCCTTTGTCACCCATTCCCTATGGGAGGATAAGCAATTCAGTATGTGTTGTACATGTATAGCTATGCAAAACATTACCCTAGTAGATATATTGTAAAAGGCTGCTTATAATTCCTTCCCACCCATCCCACCCCCCACCTGGTCCACTTTGATCCTGTCCCTCTTTGATAGTAGGTACTTCCAACCTCCCCCCCAGAATGCCCTCCCTTCCACCATCCCCCCTCTCATCCCCCTTCCCCCTATTCTCCAGCAGGGTGAGATATCCCATTTAGTATGTATGTCATTCTCTCCCTGAGCCAGATTCAATGAGAATATGGTTTTGCCTTTTTGCCTTCCTGTTCTTCCCCTCCCCTGCAGCCACTTCCCCTTGCTTCTTCTACATGAGATAGTTTACCCTACCCTGTCTCTCCCCATCTCCTCTTGCCACTCTCCTCTCTCACCTCATAACTTCATCCCTTAAGTATCATCCCTTCCTACCAAATTCAACCTATGCCCTCTATCCATATATAACTGTAACCATATACACACACATTCACATATGTATTCATATGACCACACCCCCTTCTTCCATTATTTTCATAGTGAGAAAGATATCATCAGTCACAGTTATTGCTTTTCCATATAGGAATGTAAATAGTTCAACTTTGATAAGTTCCTTTTGATTTCTTTTCCCTGATTACCTTCTCAGGCATCTCTTGCTTCTTGTGTCTGGATGTCAAATTTTCTATTCAACTCTGGTTTTTTCCTCAAGAATGCTTGAAAGTCCTCTATTCCACTGAATGACCATATTTTCCCCTGAAACAAAATACTGAGTTTTGTTGGGTAGGTGACCCTTGGGTTCATTCCCAGTTCTTTTGCCCTCTGGAATATCATATACCATGCCCTTTGATCCCTCAGTGTAGAAGCTGCCAGATCCTGTGCTATTCTAATTGTGTTTCCACAATATTGAAATTGTTTCTTCCTGGCTGCTTGTAGTATTTTCTCCTTGATCTGGAGATTCTGGAACCTGGCTATAATGTTCCTGGGAGTTTTCTTTTTGGGATCTTTTTCAGGAGGTGACTGGTGGATTCTTTCAATCTCTATTTTGCCTTCTGGGTCTAAAACATGAGGGCAATTTTCCTTGAGAATTTCTTGAAGGGTGATTTCTAGGTTCTTTCTTTGATCATGGCTTTCAGGTAGTCCAATATTTTTAAATTATCTCTCCTGGATCTATTTTCCAAGTCAGTAGTTTTCCCCATAAGATATTTCACTTTGCCTTCTGTTCTTTCATTTGTTTGGATCTGTTCAACAGCATCTTGATTTCTCATAAAGTCATTAGCTTCCATTTGCTCCAGTCTAACTCTGAAGGAATGAATCTCCTCAGTGAGCTTTTGAGATTCTTTTTTTCATCTGGCAAATTTGGCTTTTTAAGGCATTCTTCTCCTCGTTGCCCTTTTGGGCCTCCTTTGCCATTTGAGTTAGTCTATTTTTAGGATGTTATTTTCCTCAGTCAGTCTGTTGACTCTCATTTCATACTTTTCCTGCATCCTTCTCATTTCTCTTCCCAATTTTTTCCTCCACTTCTCTTATCTGCTTCTTAAGATCCTCTATGGCCTGTAGCCTGTTCATAGTTTCCTTTTGAGGCTTTTGGAGCAGGATTTCTGATCTCACAGTCCTCCTCCTGTTCCCTGCTTCGATCCTCTTTGCCCCCCAAATAGGAGTCTAATGTTGTATTTTTCTGTTTATTTTGTTTCCTTTGCCTAGGCATGTTGCCACTTAATTACTTGACTTTTGGGCTTGTTGCCACAGTAAGAATCTGCCACCAGCAAGGGGAGCTTCCTTCTCAAATGTTGGGGTCTTCATAACTTCCAGTTCTGGCAAGTTGCATACCCACCCCAGACCTCCCCCCAGATCACAATCCAGATCCAAGCAGTTTAAAGCAAGATCGATTATCCTCCAAGACTGATCTCTGGATCTCCCTACAGTTCGCATGCCAGGACCTGATGCTTCCACTGAAGCTGCAAAATGGCTTGTCTCCTCAGCGGCTTCTAGCCCCCAGGGGAGGAAGCAGACGTGTTCCCCAAATACTGGTCCCAAAGTCCATAGGGCACTAACCTCTTACTTTGTCCTAGGCATGTTTGTGTTGATAATTCTGGAATCACCACAGCTGCTGGTGTTCTGGGGTCCCTCTAGCCGGCTGCTGACCTGGCCACCCTGGGGCTAAAACTGTGGCTCCCCTGGACCTGGGCTCGGCTCTCCAGCGCACTGTGCTGTCGGCTCCCAGAGTGCTCTGCTGGCCATCCCTGCAGGGCTGCTGGGCTGTCCTCAGTGGGGGGGTCAGCTTCTCTGTGTCGTTCTGTGGGTGTTGGGGCTCCAGAAGTTGTTCAGAGTCCCCTTTTACATGGTTTGGAAGTTGTCTGGTGGGAGAGCACCTTGGAAATGCTGTTTCTACTCTGCCATCTTCGAACACATCTTTTTTTTTTTAAATTGTGTTAATATCATTTGGTTTTGCATTTCTTTAATCTCCCTCCCCCATCCCTCCAATTCCCCTCCCAAAAAGTCATCAATAACGGAATATTTGAGAACATCTCTGTTGAATCAGTCCACCAAAGGCACCAAACAAATGTGCAGCCTGTCACATCCTGTGCATCTTCTATAAAATAACATGCCAGTTAAGAATTTGGCACTTGAATATCTGGTAGAACAGTTGAGAGGGAATCTTTTGGGGGTGGGTAGAGCAGAGACTCTGTCTCCTCCTCCCCTCTTAAAAGAATTCAGCCATGTGAAGGTCAAACAATTTGGATTTCTTATTAGCATTCCTTCAGTGTCCCAGGCTGTAACTGGTGGTGCTATATGTACTAGGAGTCAAAGACAATTAGACAAGGAAAGCAGTAATAAAGCATTAAAGACCCCAACACGAAGTTATTCCATGCTTAAAGGAAACTTCTTAGGATCCTACAAAGGGAGAAAGAAGCTTCCAATAAGTACAAGTTGTGAGTTTTTCCCTTTGCCATATGAGCTAAATTTAAGCCCACTTTCCTCTAGAACCTGTTTGTAGAACAGTGGAAGGGTTTGTCACAGAGTTTGAAAGGTATGTTTTATACCAACTATTACTACCTTAGTAAATACCTACTCCTAAAGGGTAATTGTTCTGGCTAAATAATTTATATTAATACTCATTGGAGTGAGCACACCTGTGGGGTTTATGAGTTATAGCATTAGAAATACACATATTAGAACCTCAGGGTCCTCTAGAACCCTAAAGGGAGAAATTACAGCCAGCCTCTGATGATCCTACTTGCCAGTATGAGTGGAGGTCTAGGAAAGGAATAATAACTATTAATAGCTACTATTTATTTAGCATTTGAATTTACCATTTAAAATGCTATTGTGCATAAAGAAATGATGAACAAGCATGTTTCAGAAAATCTTGGAAAGACTTCTGTGAACTAATGCAAAGTGATATGAGCAAAACCAGGAAAACATTATATACATAGTATCAATATCATTGTGTGATGATTATTGTGTGATGTTCTCAGGAACACAGTGATCCAAAGTATCGAGTACAAAGGACTCATGAAGGAAAATGCTATCCATATTCCAATAAAAAACTGATGGATTCTGAATACATATTGAAACATATTTTTTTTCACTTATTTTATTCTTTCTAATTTTTTTCTTTCTGATCTGTTTCTTCTTTCACAACCATGACTTATATGGAATTAAAAAAATGACAGTACATGTATAAATTATATCAAACTGCCTATCATTTTCAGAAGATGGAAGAGGAGGAAGGGAGGAAAATTTAGAACTCAAAATCTTATAAAAATGAATGCTAAAAATTTTCATGACATGTGACAGGGGAAAAAATAAATTACTATTAAACTTAAAATAAACAAATAAAATGAATTTACTATTTAGGATTTACAAAGTGTTTTTGTAGCTTATCTCTTGATTCTTACAACCACCCTGTGAGATAGGTGCTATTATAATTATACCAGTTTTTTTCCAGATAAAGAAACTGAGGCTGAGGGAAGGGAAGTGACTTGTTGGATTATGCAACTTGAAAGTGTTTAATGTTGGATTTGAATTTAATTCTTCTTGTCATGAAATCCAGCTTTCACTCCTCCACCTAGCTACAGTTCCATCTAGCTAGAATGACAGATGCTACACTGTGTAAAAATCTAAATTTACAAATGAGATAAGTTATAGGATGGACATTCACATTTAAAATAACTTTCTGCTTTACAAAAGAATTCACTGACTAGAGTTCTTTTAATAACAGGTTCTGTAAGTACATTTCAAAAAGGAAAATCCTTTCCAAATAGAATCTCCTAAACCATCATCCCATATATAAAACCTGAAATTTAAGTAAGAACTGAAATAATTTTGGGGGAATACAAGTGTAATGGAAATATTTTAGAAATATATATATTTCTCATCATGGATACCTACTGCATGGGTTGGCAGTGTAACTGCCAAAATCTGGACAAATTTAGAGAATTATTTAATACAAGGAATGGAATCAAAACATGCAGCAGACTTAAGACTTGATTGTTCTAAGGTTTTTGCAATTAATAATAAAACTGAACAAATGGGTGAGAGTTGATGAAACATAGCTATAGAAAACATTAGTTGGTTTAAGTAAAACCCTTCCTCCCAATCAAATATTTTCTTTTCTTTAAATGGTCCAAGTACTGCAAATAAGATATTTTAAGACAGTGATTTTCAAACTTTTTGTCTCAGGACCCATTTATATTCTTTAAAACTATCAAGGATCCAAAGAGTTTATATTTATTTGGATTATATCTACAGATACTTAATGCATTAGTCATTAAAATGGATAAATATAAGATATTTCTTTATTAATACATTAAATAGTGATAAATTCATTACATTTTAACATAAATAACATACTTTCTTGAAAAACACCTAAATTTATTGTGAAGAGTAGCATTGCTTTGCATATTTTAGCAAATCTCTTTAATGTCTGGCTTAAGCAAAAACAGCTGGATTCTCTTATCTGCTTCAGCATTCAGTCTGTTGAGACGTACTTTGGTTAAAGAATATGAAGAAAATCTGACCTCCTAGATGTATTGTTGGAAAAATGAGAAGTATTTTATTTTATTAGCCTTTTCAGATATTTGTGCAGATTCTTCTTTAACACTACAATAAAATCCGACAAGTGGTAATCTCTTAAAGGTTAGGTGTGATGTGGAACCTGAAATCTTATCAATGAGTGAAGGTGAAAGAGGGAAATAGCGTCTTAGTATTTTTATGAAAAGAGTTTTGATCTTGCAAATGTCCTAAAAGGATCTCAGGCATTTCCAAGGGGCTGCAGACCCTTTTTTTGAGTACTGATGATTTAGGAGATCTAAACTCTTGGGTCAATAGACCGGTATATCATTCCCCCTTTGTCTCTTTTTAAATGTATAAAACCCTATAAATTCCATTCATAATCCTCATGACTTTCCAGACAAAAACATTCTCCCTTGGTCTTCTGGTATGTATGTTATTTTTTCTTATTAGAAGGTAAGCCCTTTAAAGGCAGAAAAACATCTCACTTTTGCATTTTTATTCCCAGGGCTTAGCACAATGTGCAGAATATGCCAAGTTTTTAATACACTTTTTTTCATTCATTCATTCACAAAAATGGCAGGACATCAAGGTATATTAAAAAAAAATTTTTAACTTGCCAGAACAATATGTGCCTATTAGGATGGTACACAACTGGAGACCCTAGTGTTACAGCTAAGGTTAGGAGAGAAAAGATATAGTGTGGGGCCTTTACTTGACAAAATGAAGGAATTCCCTGAATCCCCAGCCAACAATCTATAAGACTGTTGGAGAATGGAGTCAGTAGAAAAGATAGTTTTCCCATCAGGTATAAAAGTGATTCAACATTATAGGCCTTGCTGAATGAACAGGAGGAGTTAAGGGATTTAGGGAATCTCTTCAAATTTAAGTGCAAAACAGTTAGTGCTATATTTTGAGGGCCAGTTTTCTTTTTTTAAGCTTCATATTCTTTGGGTAACTTTAATTGTACCTAAGGAGAAATTTCACTCTCAAAATTAAGGTGATCTTTTCAGTCCATGGCACTGGGCTGAAGTAATTTGCTAATCCACATGGCTTTATTTCCAGGAATTGGAAAAGGAAAGGAAATGAAGGACATTCTTCCTATTGTTGATATTTGTGAGGGAAATTAAATCACAGGAAACAGGACTGAAGGGAAATTGGTATTGAACTATAGTCCCCTACTAGAGTGGTCCAATGATTCCACTGATGTAATTTAAGCTTAAGACATTTGAATAAAGAAGTTTCAAATTGTTCAGTTGTGATATTTGCAACAGAATCCCCATTCTTGGAGGAATTACAGAAAAGGGATATATTTGAAATACTCATCTTCTCCCAGAACACACATGGTCTTCCTCCTTCACAGCAGGAGAAGGTAGTTAAAGGATCAAATGGCTTCAGGGGAGTTTATAAATGAAGAGTCTTTGTGTTAAGGTAAGGAGCATGAAGTCCTCCAGATAAGGCTCTGTGCACATAAAAGGTGGAAAGGCTAACAAGATAAAAAAAGATGGTCTAGAGGGAAGTTAGGCACTGGTATTTAGAATTACAGTGCACAGCTTGAAGCTCAGAAGGGATGCCTTAGAACCTTGGAGGAAGGCAATGACATTATCTTCAGTAACTGATATCCACTTGCCATCAACTCTTAGGGCCAGTGTTGGGGGATGAAAGTATATTAGTCATATGTTTCTATAGTTCTGTCTCTTCATTACTGAGGACTTGGAGCTTTATAGGGAAAGCATCCAATGAAGAAACTCTGGTGTTTTCTGTGTGTTCTGAAGTACCAGCTTAGGAAAAAAAAAACAAGCGTAGAAAATGACAAATGGGAATGTAAGGCAGCTACATTCTGTGGTTTATTGAGAAATAGGAATTTAAGCTGTGGATACCAAAACTACAAATGTCAGAGTTTCCACTTAATATAGTTAAGAGATTTTTGAGCACTTATAAATATTTGTATACATATGTCTATAAAGTCCCTTTGAATATTGAATTTAGCATTATTTCAGATATAGTTGAATTAGTGCATGGATATGGACTTGTGGTATAGTAGAATTGAGACTCAGCCTCAGAGTTATTAAGATCTGGGTTTAAGTTCTGATTCTTGACATATCCTGGCTATATGACCTTGGATAAGTCACTTAATAATGCCCCCAAACTCTCTAAAACCATAAATTGCAGAATATAAACCAGCATATATTTGTAGAGAAAGCTCCTTCCTCCAGACTTCTTATATCGATGAAATCACAGATTTCTTCTCCTCCATCTCCTACAAAGGTCTCTGTTCGTTTCTTTCTTTCTTTCTTTCTTTCTTTTTTTTTTTAAAGCAATTGGGGTTAAGTAACTTGCTCAAGGTTACACGGCTAGTCATTATTTATGTGTGGGTGCTCATTTTCTGAGGCCGGATCTGATCTCGGGTCATCCCAACTCCGAGGCCAGCGCTCTTACTCACTGCACCACCTAGCCGCCCCTTTAGGGCAATTGGGGTTAAGTAACTTGCCCAAGGTTACACGGCTAGGTTTTTTTTTTGTTTGTATGGATTAAGTGTCGGAGGCCGGCTCCGAACTCAGGTCCTTCTGATTCCAGGGCCGGCGCTCTATTCACTAGCCGCCCCTCTGTTCATTTCTTTAATGTATTTTAAATGACTCAAATGACAATGGTAGTTATAAGCAGACCATAGAATATTATCAATAGTGACTTGGATGCTTCAAGAGATGCCATAAAAGACATAATTAAGGACATGTGATCAGAAAAGAAGGTAGATCAGTCATATAACAAGATTGACAGGTAATATGAGCAACTTGAATGTTCATTGAAATCCACAAACTTTAAATGGACTGGAGGAATCCCTCTAGTGCACTAGGTTTATTCTCCATGTAAGATTTACAGAATAAAACATGAGCAAGAATTACACAGGTATGGATGGGTGGCATTCTACGCCATTTGAAGGAACACTCACACTGGGATCCATTCACAGATCTGTCAAAGTATTGATGGCAATTCATGCTCACACAGGAGGGAGCTTACAACCTAAAAGGTCAAGACTTACTAACAGACAGGATAACATTTACAAGTATATACATATGAATACATCTCTAGAGCTATATCTACATACAGGTTCACAGAAGCATAGTTATAAATAGAGTTCTAAAAAAAAGTGGATTGATGAACCAGGGTAGAGATAGTCTGTTAAAGGTATCAAAAGGCCTGGGTCTAGGAGATGGAGAATGGATGATAATGGAGCACTTAAGCAGAATGAAGTCAGTCAAATCAAAATTGTGAAGCCTGTGATTAGGAAGGTAATCCATTTGGTCCAATTCGTATAGGAAAACCTATGTGAAAAGGAGAGGTTGTAATTTAGCAAATAGCATGTTTGGCCTGACCTACTATTTTAAAGTCCTGTGTGATCATCAGATAAAAAAATGCAGTGTAGAAATAAAGTCCAAGATTTAGTGACCTTCTTTATTTCTTTCCTAGACTGAAGAACCCACCCCACACCTCATTTTATGTATAGAAAATACATAAATGTACTGCAGCTCAGTATTGTGCCACACAGCTGATTGGATTTTATGTATGCAAATAGAAGAGCACTGTGCTTGCAGAAACAATAGGCTTAGGTTATTTATGGGCTTGTATTTGGTCCTCATTAGTTTCTGAGCTTGGCTTTGGGCCTAGAGTATGTTTTTAAAGTTTACACAAAATCAATTTGCCCATTTGACTGATTAGAGTGGAGAACAACCTTCTTCTAACCCTGACTCCAAGTTCACAAAGTAGTTTGGTTTACCTGATTACTTAATGATTCACACATGGCCAAAAAACACCTTAGAATTTGATACATGCAGTTAGAGGTGGTTTCCTTACTAAATTCATTTTAAAAGGAAATGGGAAAACCAAAATGAATGGCAACTTGGTTTGGGACACAAGCACTGAGTTTGATTGTTCCAGGGCTCATGTCACTTCCTGATGGCAAATTAGTTGTTTACTTAGACACATTAGGTTTTTCAGCTCCAGAGAAGTCATTTAGAACAGTGTTTCTCACACTGAGGATTCATACCTCTTCTCTCCACCCCATTCCTGAACCCCCTGGTGAGTATAGCTTTCTAATTTCACTGAGTAGAACCACTGGGGAAGTAATACTATCTTTTTAGCTCTTAAAGGGAAGACAAACGTCAATTCTCCCAGTCTTGCTTTTCCCTGAGTAGTTTACATTACTCATTAATTTAGGTATTGCAGTTAGGGTAGATTTTCCCAAAGAGAATAAGTTCCAAGCCTTCCACATAGAGATTCCATTTTATTCTGGAATATGGTATATTTCATGGAGCCCTAGTCACATGACTTGTGGCATAAAATGGAGTTGCTCCTCTCACAACAGACAGGAACGTCCTGAACTTTATGTCCTCTTGGCCTAGTAACAATGAAACTAAAAAACAAAACATGATAAAATGTATACTATATACTGCATGCTTTTAGCCCTCCCATATATACTCAGTCCTTTAGACAGTGTAAAGGATCTTCCAAACCTAAGAGTTCTAGGAAAGGCACAATTTAGCTTACTTAGTCCTGGTTGTATTCCTGTGAATGGACAGAGAAATATAGGCAATACAACAGTACCCAACTTATGTTCAACCTACATGATCATCCTTCATATAATTGTCATTATATCAATATTCAGAAACTCCTCTTGACATAGGCATGAACTTGGAATCCATTGCTTCTTCATTCAGTGTTCTATCACTGGTAGAGATTCCCATTACATCTTACTGTGATTGGCTTGTTCATGGATCATGGAGCAGAAAGAGAGGACTAAATAGTACATTTGAAAGGAGAGCTTGCTGCCATTCTGCCCTGGCATCTCTCTAACCTTGAGACCCTTGGTAGCCATTTCCAGTAGTCAGGAGGTATGCCATTTCAGTCTCTAAGACCTTGCCCTTATCTAGGGCACGTATTCCCATTTGCACATTTCCTCTCTCAGTCCACACTGGCTGCTCCATACATTGGGGGAAAGGCAGAGTGTAGGGTGCTACACTTTCCCTCAATAAGTAGGTATTGATTAGCTTGTACTTTCAACGTGAATTGTTAGCACAATCTTCTTGTCTGAGGAAAGTCCTGGCTCACCACCCCCCTCCACACTCTCCTCTCTCTATTCTCTCTCTCTCTCTCTCTCTCTCTCTCTCTCTTTCCTCTCACATATTTACACCCTTCTTCTCTTTGTCTCTGTTAGTCTCTTTCCCCATCCTTGTTTCTCTCTGTGTTTGTTTCTCTGTCCTACCCTTCCTTGCCCCTCCCTCTTTTTGTCTGTCTCTTTCTCTCTTTCTTTCCCTGCCACTGAAATTGTTTCTTATTACTACATATCTCAGCTACGTGGATTTGTTGCTTGGATACATGATGCTCTTGAGCCAAAGTTGGGCAACACGTGGCAGACCTGGAGTTGAAGTCACACAAAGATAGGTTGGAAGAACTTTGAATATTCAGCCCAGTGAAGAAAAGATTGTATGTGAAGAGTTATCATGGGAAGAGGGGTTAAAAACTTTTTTTTCCTGACCCTGGAGCTTAGCCCTAGTAGAAATAATGGATGAAAGAAGTAGTGAGGTGGAGTTAGATTGAATATAAGGAATAGCTTCCTTATATATCAGACCCATTTAAAGGTCCAATGAATGCCCTGGAAAGGGAGTGTGTTCCTGTTTACTGAAGGTCTCCAAGTAGACATTGGATGAATATCTGTAATAGGCATGGTAGAGGAGATTCCTATTTTGATAAACTAGACTCTTCCCAAATTCCATCAAAGGTTCTATAATTTGATACTCAAAAGATGTAGTTGTTTTGTTTTTTCTACTGTCTGCTTGGGGAAGGGGGGGATTGTTTTCTATGACTATAGATAGCATCTTTTATCTCAGCTTATTATTACAAAAGCTTATTATTACTTGGGAAAAAGCATAATGATGACCTCTAAGATCCTTTCCAGATCTCAATCTATGGTCCTAAATATTATAAATGTGAGTTATTGTAAATTGTTACTGCAAGGAAGAGGGGGACAAAATAAAGGATTTAATCAGAACATTTCTGGATGTGTTGGGAAATCAAAATATGCTACTATCTCTCTTTTATTTTTTTTTTAATTTAACTGTTTATTTTTAGTTTATAAGATTCAGTTCCATAGTTCCTTATGTTTCAAATTTCCCTTCCCTCCCTCCCCCCACCCCCCAAGATGGCATATAGTCCAGTATAGGATCTGCAAATACTTTCACAATAGATGTTAGTCAAGTTCTATCTCTCTTTTATTGACAGCATAGAAATCTTATTCCCATTTTGTTTTTGAATGGTAGTAGTAGTGAAGTGTGGAAAGTCTTTTACTTGGAAGTGATCTGGGAAGTACTAATTTATTACCAAGTGAAAAATAAGATGTAATATAGCTGTCCAAATGCTTGATCCACAGAAAGAAATCTGGGTCTTATGAGAGAATCAGAATCATTCTATCAATAAATTGACTAGATAGAATGGTTATTTTCCCTTGGGGGAAAAAGTTGATGGTGTGGCAGGAAGCATATTAGCCTGGAAGTCATAACAACTGTCTTCATCACTAACTTACCATGTGACCTTGACCTAGTCATTTTCTTTTTTGTGGAAACTATTTCTTCATATATATTTTTAAAGTGTTGAACTAGTAACATCTTGGCTTTTTTCTGGTTCAAACTTTTTATAATAATAATAATAATTAATAATAATAGCTAATATTTATATGGCCTTTACTATGTTCCAGGCACCATGCTAAGTACTTTACAGTTATTCCATTTTGATCCTCAGAACAACCCTGGGAGGTAGGTACTATTAGGATTTCCATTTTATAGGTGAGAAAACTGAGCAAACAGAGATTAATTAAATTGCTCAGGGTCACAGGGGCAGTAGTTATTTTAAGTTGGATTTGAGCTCAGGTCATTCCATTTCTAGGCTTGATGCTCCATCCACTGTGCCATTTTCTAACTGCTCCAGTATATGATTTTATGACTGTAGAGAGCTGTACATTAGAGTAATAAAATAGTAGAGTTGGAGCACAGAGAATGAGTATCCAAAAATTTGCTGGTATGGAAAAGGAGGAAAAAGATGAGGCCATTTATCTGAGGCTGTCTGCTAGCCATGATGGAACAGAAAGAGGTAGGTAGTTGAGGAGATACAACATATAGCTAAGCAACTATTATACAAGGCAATTATTTTATGAGGAGTATAAGGGGTATTCATGGAGGAGTGGCACCTCTGAGGTAAGAGGTCTTGCTAAGCCCTTTTCAGGGCTGCTTTTCTACCTTTAATATCCAGCTGGTCATCCAGCTCTCACCTGTGACTCCAAGAAGCTATAGTATGTGGAGTGGCCACATGTCAATAAACCATCTTGGCAGATGGGCTAAACTAGATTGAGGATAACTGATGGGCCTGAAACCTACCAGTGAGTTAAGGGGGTGTCTACCCCAAGCGTATGAAGAGTTCCTCTGATGGAATGGACAGATAAGAAGAATTTGTTCCAATGGCTATGAAGGTGGCTGAAGTAGGGTCTGTGGAATGTTTAGAGTTTGCTAAGACATCAGAGATGCCAAGGTCATCTACTGCATCCTGGGCCATCTCCAGTGATCTTGACTTTTGTCTTGCTATTGGTCTTTGATGACTCTGGAAGTGAGAGTGAGACTTATGACTTTGTGCAGCTCTGCCTCACTTAAATCCAATTTATGTGCCAATCAAGACATCTCCCTGTGATATCACTGGTCCTTTTTGAAAACAGAGGACAAACAATAACAGAAAATAACAACGATACAAGGCAAAATATAATAGCTTTTAAAAATTATATAGAGGACTAGGAAGGATGCTCATATCCCAAGGGGAAATGTGTAGGTATGTGAAGACATTATGTGTATGCACCAATCAAATAATTTGTTTTGAAGTAGAAAATATGTGCCTAAATATGTTTTTAAAAAATCAAGAATTCTGGGGGCAGGATAGGATGGGAGGAAATATAATTAGTCTTTCACAGTATGACTACTATGGAAATGTTTTGCATAACTACACATGTATGGGGAGCCAAAGAAGCCTGGTTCAGAACTCAGATATTAAATCCTAATAGTGGACTTTAAAACAAGAATCTCTTTGAGATGCGACTTTTCATCAAGTTAGCTCCTGAGTTCTTTGTTATGGGTTGCACTTATAAGGATATTACTTGAGTTCTGAGATCAATAGGCTATACCCCAAGATTTTAGTTATTGAGAGCCAAAATATCTGATTCAGCACTCAGGTATCTTTGGGTGGTCAGCTCTAAATGTGATGTCTTTTGAGGATTGCAGCTTTGACTTTGAAGTTTGCTCTCAATTGTATCTGTTTATGACTGTGGCTGCATTAGCAGGTACCTAAGGCCCAGATCAGAGGTCTTACCCTAAGACTTTAGTCTCCTAGATTAGAAATCTTTATCAAATTATCTTTTCTGTGCTACTTCTGGGATATAACATACTAGGTAATGATAAGAATACTTGAGTCCCCTTCCTTTGTCTCTTTTGCTCTATAATAACTTTGTCTTAAGAATCCGTAAGTGGAGTTCATGGTTCTTTCTTGAACTACCCACATGGCCTGGTCATTTCTTATTCACATCTCCGGATCATGCTAAGTGCTGGACACTGAGCAGCCCACGACACACATATATAACCTATATTGAATTGCTTGTCTTCTCAATGGGGGTAGGTGAGGACGGAAGAAGGGAGAGAAACTGGAACTCAAAGTTTTAAAAACAAATGTTAAAAAATTGTTTTTACATGCTACCAGGAAACTTTTAAGATATACAAGCAATGGAGTATAGAGATCCATCTTGCCCTATAAGAAAGTAAGGAGAAGGGGGAATGGGAGGGATAGAAGAGAGGGCAGACTGGGCGAAGAGGTAATAAGTATGCTTGCCATCTTGGGGTGGAGGGTAGGGGAGAGATGGGGAGAAAATTTGGGAGAAAATACCTCCACCACCACCATTCCATTGATCCACTAAAAATCTTGTGGAAATGAATGTTGAAAACTAAAAATAAATAAAATTTTTAAAAAAGAAAAAAATCAAAAATTCAATTTTAAAAAATGCATACAGTTAGTAAGCAAAGCACATTTCTGGCACTTCTAGTCATGACTTATTACCAGTAAGAATTTTGCAATTTGAGTCTTTACCACTGACTTCTAGACCCTATTTGTATATAAAATGAACATCATTTTATAGATAATATAATACAATACAACATAATATGATATGATATAATGTAATATAACATGATATAATATAACATAAAAATAAAAGTCATTAAAATGACTTCTCTTAAAACAGAAATTGCAAAAGGAAAGGCAACTAATGTGAGATCTTTCTCAATGACTGACTTTGTGAAAGTCCCTACTAGTTGAACTAGGACTTTTGTCCACTGACCCATGAACTCTGTGGACATTAATTAAGGAGACAGTGAGGCTTCCAGACTCAAAAGTCAAACGATCAGAATAAATTCAATCATCTCTATTTGTTTAGCAGCTTAAACCTTGCAATTTAAAACCTAAAACTTTTCTCCCACTAGCTTCCTTCTTGGACCATATTGTGAATTTCTCATGTTGACTCCACTCCTGCTTTTGCCACCTGTTCCTCCCTCTGGGTCTTTCTTGTTTATTGATCCTGGTCACTGAGTACTGGGTTTGGGTGGTACCTAAAGAGAAGTTTTGGGGAGAATGTTGGATACAGGCTCTGTCTACCTCACAATTTTGCTAAAGCCTTACCCTAGTTAAGTAGTCTCTCAAATGTGTTATTTTAAAAGTACTTAGGTATGGTCTATGTAATAGATTAAGAAAATGCTATCCAAAAGTAAATGACCACAGTAACTGAGTGTTTGGTAAACCCAAAGATCCCAGATATTAGGGTAAGAAATCACTGTTTGACAAAAAACTGCTAGGGAAATAGGAAAACAATCTGTCAAAAACTAGGCATAAACCAACATTTCACCTTATAAACCAAGATAAGCTCAAAATAGGTATATGATTTATAAATAAAATGTTATATCATAAACAAATTTGGGGAACATGGTAAAAAATGCTGGTCAGATCTATGAATAAGGGAAGTATTCATGACCAAGCAAGAAAAAGAGAAAGGATCATAAAAGGTAAAATGGATAATTTTGATTACATTAAATTAAAAAGATTTTGTATAAATAAAGGCAACCTGGCTAAAAATGGAAGTAAAGAAGAAACCTGGGGATGGTAGAATTTACATCATTTCTCTGATAAAGGTCTCATTTCTGAAATATATTGGGAACTGAGTCAAATTTATAAAAACAAGAGGCATTTCCCAATTAATAAATAGCCAAATAGGTATGTGTAATGAGAATGGGAATTTGAATAGCTTCCCTTGCCCTTAATATACCTAGGGGGAAGTTTGAAGACCTCCCCAGCTTTGAAAGTAAACTCTGCCCCCTAATAGGCTGAATGTAGTCACATGGAACTTGTGGTGGGAGGAGGTTGCTGAAGGGAAGCAGAGCCCACAGGAAGTTGGTCAGAGCCAGAGCCATAGAGATGGTGGGAGAGAGAAGAAGTTGAGGCAAGGAGATAGAGATGTTTGTGAGTAAATATGGATCTTGTATTGGTAAGGCTGAAAAATGCTGTGGCTCTCAATTTTTATGGCTTCTGAATATCTTTGGCACTATGATGGAATTGGCTTGCTGGTTTGGGGATTTGGTTTTCTGGTGTCTAAATAAATGCTTCAGTTTTATCCTCTTTCTGGAGAGTTTGGTATATTTTGCAGTTGTCCGTCATGTGATACTTATAGTCATGGTCTTCATCTTGATAATGGGTGCTATAAATATTGCATTGGTGCTACAGCATATCATAAATAGATTTCAGAAGCAGAAATCAATAGTCATATGAAAAAATGCCCTAAATCACTAATAATTAGAAAATTTAAAATTAAAACAACTCTACGATACTAGCTTCCACTTATCAGATTGGTTGTGATAGGAAAGGAAAGTGTTAAATGCTGGAGGGAATATGGAAAATTAGGAATATTAACATACTTTTGGTAGAGCTGTGATCTGGTCCAAATATTTTGGAAAACAACTTAGAACTATGCCCAAAGAGCTATGAAATTGTGCATACCTTGACCCAGCAATACTGCTACTGGTTCTGTACTCCAGAGTTCAAGGAAAAAGACCTAGGTGTACAAAAATATTTATAGCAGTTCTTTTTGTGGTAAAAAAGAATTAGAAACTGAGGGGATGCCCATCAATTGGGGAATGACTGAACAAGTTGTGGTATATGATTATGTTGGAGGTATAAGAGATGATTAAGGGGATGGTTGCAGAAAAAACTGGAAAGACTTATATGAACTGATGCAAAGTGAAATGAATAGGACTAGGAAAACATCATATACAGTAATAGCAATACTGTAGATAATTGTAAGACTTAGCTACTCTGATTAATACAGTGATGCACAACATTTTCAAAGGACTCATCATAAATGCTATCTACCTCCAGAGAAATGATGAACTCTGAGTACAGAAGGAAGTATATATTTTTTTCAGTTTCTTTATTTTTCTTGTTTTTTCTATCACAACATGACTAATGTGGAAATACGTTTTGTATGAATTAATTTGTATAACAAGTATCATTTTTTGCCTTTTAGTTGGTGGAGGAAGGGCTGGAGAAGGGAGAGAATTTAGAACAAAATAAAAATAGAAAAATTTAATATAAATAAATGAAAAATCAAAATATTTATATATTTAAACATATATATATATATATATATATATATATGCTCACTATGTAGAACTACAGATTAGCCACACAGCATACTATAAATTGCTATGAATTCTTTTTCATATATGTACATATATGAAAAAGAATTCATAGCAATATATATATAAGTCCCACTGTAGTATTCAGGTTATATATTGATGGTTACTCATCCTCACTATAAGATCTCTCTGGTCACACATGTTCTTAATGCTATCTTTGATCCACTCTCTCAAGAAAGTCATTATTGTTAATATGCTCACTTATATGATGTGTCTTTATATTATCCTTTGAGTTATTAGTTATATTTATTCTTCCAAGAGCATGATTTCCATTGATTCACAGCTGTGTGCCACCACTGGTAGAGTATTTGTATTAAGTAAATGAGTTTTTGTAGCAGTGGGCATCTTAGGATCTCTGCATATACTGTATAGTTCTCCAGATCTAATTCAGCCAAATTTTCTCCTCATCCAATTTTGAGCCCAGCTCATTGCGCATCAGAAGCACTTGCAAGAATATAATCACAAATCATTATCATTATTCCCAATACCAACAACTATCAATTTATATGCCTACATTCCCATCTATAGAACAATATTTTGAGACTCAATTATACATGCGTTGAGAGTGTTTTTAATGAAGGCATTAGTAGGGAACAGGCAGGCTTTCATAAACAGTAATCTGCAGTAGTTAACATCTTTAATATTTCACAATTGACTGAAAAATGGAGACCATATAAAAATCCTCCTGTCCTTATTGTTCATTTTGAAAAAGAGTATGATTCAGTAGAGCAAAATGTCATCTTAAAGGCTCTCTTCTGAAAAGCATCTTCTGTTCACATATCAAAATTATTCAAGATTCCTTGAAAAATGCAACAGAGATAACCTTATTAAACAATATTCTGATCACAAACATCATGTGAGGTATAAAACAGGGAAATCTATTCTTGCCAAAGATTTTTCCTTTGTGATGGAGTAAATCAAACCCACACAGTAAGTTGAAGGATTCTTTGTGGATGGTGATGCACCTGTTTGCAAATTACATTATGCTGATTTCATCAAGCCATGTAACATTTCAGAGCATCCTGGAAGAGATCCATATGAACACCAAGGAGTTCAGCCTAACCATCTATACAGGAAAGAACAAGTAGATGAAAAATGTCTATTGTTCAGATTATGACATGCAGCTGGAAGCATAAGTTCTAAAACTTGGCCATTCATAAGTGTACATACCTGGAACTGGCTGTACAAATGGAAGAGTTAGACCTGTAATGAAACAACTAGATTACCTTCAAAAATATCAAAATTCCTTTAAAGACTCCAAACTTCTCCCAAAATAAAGGTCTATCTTTCTAATACCAATATTCTACTGTTGTTGTCACAATGGTGTGAGGCATGGACCACAACAGTCTTTGAAGAATTGAAAATAAGTATCATGGAGAGGATAATGAGGAAGTATATGGTAGATAATAGTGTATTGAAGAATATAACCAATGAGAAATTTCAAAGAAGAATATTATCAAAGAAATATCTCATAGGAATAGAAGATGAGCTGGTCATAAGTAAGGGCAAGGGTGAACAGCAAGTGTTCCACTGATATCCTTGCAGTGTAAAGAGAAATCAAGGAAAGTATTCAGCCCATTGGGGCACTTTCAGGGGTGAATTTAAGGTAGGCCACAGATAAGAGTCATATAGGATGGGAGTCATGGAAGGGATGTGATCTGTACCTTTGGAGGTAATATCCAGTATCCAAATTGATGAGCTCAAAGAAACACTTAAGTCTTTATATACCCAGTCTGAGTAGCATTTTAAAAAATCTGTTTTCTTTTGCTGAGCCAACAGACAACAGATAAAATAACATCGTAATTATTTGTATCTCTCTATCAGTTGTCTTGCTGTAATGATGTGGTCTGTTACAGAAACTTATTTGTGGAATCCTTCTGATTCCCTTTTATGTTTTCTTCAAGGATAACCTTGGTGTGTCCTTGGAACATTCTCATAAACATTTTGTGGATAAGAGAAGGTAGAACTCAATGTGAATTATTGATTGACAACGTTCTCAGTTGCTGTTTAAAAAAAAAATAGTAACATCATGCATGATGATGATAGATTCCAGGTATAGCATATTAAGTTTTACAAAACACATGTTATTCATTGCATTATTTATTCCTTCTAATGACCTTGTCATTTAGGTAAAATAAATAGAATTATCCCCATTTTATAGATGAAGAAATTGAAGCTCAAAGAATTTAATGGATTCGCTTCTCATTGTATAACTAGTCAGACATAAGATTCAAATTCAGGTTTCTCCGTATTCTGAGATCAATGCCCTTTGCATTACACAATCTACTACCTTTTTCTTCTTTTGGAATCCTCTTTGCTTTGAGATGTACTGAAAATAAATTCCTGAAGACCTTCAAATTTGGGTTGACTCCAGCACGTATTTCTTCTTTATGCCTTTGATTAATTCTTCATTGTGTCATTGCCATTTTCTCAGATAGTTTGTTGAGTACTAATATGAAAGAGTAGAAATTCAGTGGTTCCACAACTGTTATTGATGAGAATGCTTCCCTATAGAAAGATCAACAGACCTATTCCATTTCACATCTCTTTACTATCCTCATTCTGCTTTTTTGTAGAAATTATCTCAGGATAATCTTAGTTGGATATCATGGAAATATTTCTGTATGCTTATTTTCTGCTCACATACTTTTATTTTTATTTTAAGGCAATATTGCCTATAATCTTCCTCATCATTTATCTCAATAATATTTTGAAAATGTTTTGTACACTAAGTTGATGCTGTCCTTATCTACCATGCAATAGAATCATAGATTTAGAGCTGAAAGCTACCTTAGGGACCATGTACTACAATCCTAATATCTTGTGGATGGCCCAGAGAAATTAGGTAACTTTCACAAGGTCACAAAGCTGGTTAAATCATGGGTAGGATTTGAACCCTGGTCTTTCTGGGTTCAGCAGACAAACCATTATGCCATGCTGCCTCATTATTGACAAGGTGATTATGCTTGTATTACATAAGTTAATCCTAGCCTCTTTTACTATCTTCCTTGAGGAGATTGTTTTGCATTGTTCAAGCTTTCCTAAGAAAAACTAATGGTTATTGTAATTTCATCCATTTCCCTTTTTTCAGATGTTTAGACATATCAGGTTAGAAATGGTACAATTGTACTCCATGTCTTCTGACATTCATTTTTTAAAAAATGTTTGGGCAATTGAGTGGGGCAGAGTCAGGATGGTGGAGTAAAAGTAGGAACTTGCTTGAGTTTGTCCCCCAATTATCTCCAATACCTGTAAAAAATTACTCTAAACAAATTTTAGAGTTACAGAATCCACAAAATAACAGAGTGAAACAAATCTCCCACAGAAGACAGTTCAGAAGGCTAGCAGGAAGAGTCTTATCACACTGGGCTGGGAGCAGAGAGTGCCGGCACAAATCAGGCTGGAGCAGAACTCTGGGGACTGAATCACTGGCAGCTGTGGTGGTCTCCAGACTTCTCAACCTACCAACACCAAAGACAAAGTAAAAGGTTAGTGGAGAAACTGTTGGACCTGGAGGACTGAAGATTGTCATCCAGCCCCTGCCCCCAGGGTCAGCAGAAGTAGCTGTGGCTCTGACAGCAGCAGCAGAAACAGCAGAAGTAGCAGTGGCTGCTTCTGGAGCTCCAGGCCCACAGATGATGGCGGAACCAAGCAGCTGATGATAGGGCAATTGCAGGAATCTCTTTGCTGGAACTGAGACAGGATTCTCTTGCTTTGCCCTGCTTGGATCAGGGTCAAAGTCTTGGGTGGCAGTCCTGGGATAAGGAGGAGTGCCGACATGGCAGAGCTTGTGGTGGCTGTGGAGAGGGAGTCCTCATAATTCTGAGGCAGGTGCCTAGAAGTAGGTCTGACAATAGCTGTGAAAAACCCCAGAAATTTGAGACATAGCACTCTCCACTCTGGAAGCAGAGTTCTACTTTGGCAAAGAACTCAAAAGTCAAGTAATTGACTGGGAAAATGAGCAAACAGAGGAAAAGAAATCAGGTTGTAGACATTCTTTGGTAACAAAGAAGATCAAAACATAGAACCAGAGGAAGACAACAAAGTCAAAACTCCTGCATCAAAAGCCTCAAACAAAAATATGAATTGGTCACAGGCCATGGAAGAGCCCAAAAAGGATTTTGAAAATCAAGTAAGAGAAGTAGAGGGAAAATTGAGAAGACAAATGAAAGTGATGCAAGAAAATCATGAAAATTTATCAACAGCTTGCTAAAGAGACCCAAAATAATTCTGAAGAAAAGAAGACCTTAAAAATAGACTAACTCAGGGGGCAGAGCCAAGATGGCGGAGTAGAAACAGCTCTTCCAAGCCTCTCTGCCCCCAGATTCCCCACAAACTATGTAAAAAAGGATTGTCAACAACTTCTGGAGCCCCAGCACCCACAGAACAACACAGAGAAGCTAACCTCCCACTGAGGACAGCCCAGCAGCCCTGCAGGAAGGACCAGCGCAGTGGTCTGGGAGCCGGCAGAGCGCAGGAGCCGAGCCGAGTCGAGCCCAGGTCCGCGTGAGCCGAGGTTTTAGCTCCAGGGCAGCAGGGCCAGCAGCCAGCTGGAGGAACCCCAGAACACCAGGAGCTGTGGCAATTCCAGAATTATCAACATAGACATGCCTAGGACAAAGTAAGAGGTTAGTGTCCTATGGACTTTGGGGCCTGTATTTGGGGAATGCGTCAGCTCCCTCTCCTGGGGGCTAGAAGCCGCTGAGGAGACACGCCATTTTGTAGTTTTCAGAGGCAGGTCTGGCTCCCAGCCTACAAATCGTGGGGAGATCCAGCGATCAGTCTTGGGGGTAATCGCTCTTGCTTTAACCTCCCTGGATCTGGATTGTGATCTAGGGTGGAAGTTGTGGGTGGGTTTACAGCTTGCCAGAAACGGAAGTTGCCCCCACACGTTCGGTACGAAAATTCCTCTAGCTGGCCTTAAAGCAATAGTGTGGCAACAAGCCCAAAAATCAAGTACTTAAGCGGCAACATGCCAAGGCAAAGGAAACAGAAAAATGCAACCCTAGACTCCTATTTTGGGGGCATAGAGCAGGAAAAGGACTGTGAGGTCAGAAGTCTGCTCCAAAAGCCCCAGGGGAAAACATGAGTGGGTTGCAGGCCATAGAGGACCTTAAGAAGGACTTTAAAAATCAAATAAGAGAAGTGGAGGAAAAATTGGAAAGAGAAATGAGAAGTATGCAGGAAAAGTATGAAATGAGGGTCAACAGCCTGACTGAGGAAAACAACACCTTAAAATAGACTAACTCAAATGGCAAAGGAGGCCCAAAAGGGCAATGAGGAGAAGAATGCCTTAAAAAGTCGAATTTGCCAGATGGAAAAAGAATCTCAAAAGCTCACTGAGGAGATTCATTCCTTCAGAGATAGACTAGAGCAAATGGAAGCTAGTGACTTTATGAGAAATCAAGATACTATTAAACAGATTCAAACAAATGAAAGAATAGAAGGCAATGTGAAATATCTCATGGGAAAAACCACTGACCTGGAAAATAGATCCAGGAGAGACAATTTAAAAATTATTGGACTACCAGAAAGCCATGATCAAGGAAAGAACCTAGAAATCACCTTCAAGAAATTCTCAAGGAAAACTGCCCTGATGTTTTAGATCCAGAGGGCAAAATAGAGGTTGAAAGAATCCACCGATCACCTCCTGAAAAAGATCCCAAAAAGAAAACTCCCAGAAATATTATAGCCAGGTTCCAGAATCCCCAGGTCAAGGAGAAAATACTCCAAGCAGCCAGGAAGAAACAATTTCAATATTGTGGAAACACAATCAGAATAGCCCAGGACCTGGCAGCTTCTACACTGAGGGATCGAAGGGCATGGAATATGATATTCCAGAGGGCAAAAGAACTGGGAATGAACCCAAGGGTCACCTACCCAGCAAAACTGAGTATTTTGTTCCAGGGAAAATATGGTCATTCAGTGGAATAGAGGACTTTCAAGCATTCTTGAGGAAAAAACCAGAGTTGAATAGAAAATTTGACATCCAGACGCAAGAAGTAAGAGATGCCTGAGAGGTAATCAGGGAAAAGAAATCAAAAGGAACTTATCAAAGTTGAACTATTTACATTCCTATATGGAAAAGCAATAACTGTGACTGATGATATCTTTCTCACTATGAAAATAATGGAAGAAGGGGGTGTGGTCATATGAATACATATGTGAATGTGTGTGTATATAGTTACAGTTATATATGGATAGAGGCATAGGTTGAATTTGTTGGGAAGGGAGAATACTCAAGGGATGAAATTATGAGGTGAGAGAGGAAAGTGGCAAGAGGAGATGGGGAGAGACAGGGTAGGGTAAACTATCCCATGTAGAAGAAGCAAGGGGAAGTGGTTGCAAAGGAGGGGGAGAATAAGGAAGGCTAAAATGAGAAAACCACATTCCCATTGAATTTGGTTCAGGGAGAAAATGACATACATACTAAATGGGATATCTCAACCTGCAGCAGGATAGGGGGAAGGGGGATGAGAGGAGGGATGATGGATGGGAGGGCATCCTTGGGGAGAGGGGAGGTTGGAAGTACCCACTATAGAAGAGGGACAGGATTATGTAGGGAATGGACCAGGTGGGGGGTGGGATGAGTGGGAGGGAATTATAAGCAGCCTTGTACAATATATCTACTGTGATAATGTTTTGCATAGCTAGACATGTACAACATATACTGAATTGCTTATCTCCCAAGAAGGAATGGGTGACAAGGGAGGAAGGAAATGGATCTGAAATTCGAGGTCGTAACATTAAATGTTTCAAATATATATAAATACTATTAGTAATACTCTTTCGCTTGTAATAGGGAGATAAGATGTGCAGGCATTGGGACACAAAGATTCACCTTCCTCTAATGGAAAAGTCAATGGGGGTATGGGAGAAGGTATGGGAGAGAGAAGATTGGAGGAAGTGATATCTTGTGGGACTACTATTCTGGGAGGTTGGGTAGGGGAATAATGGGGGGAAAATGATTGTAACTCAAAATCTGGTGGAAATGAATGATGTAAAACAGAAGTTAATAAAGCACTTGTTTAAAAAAAAAATAGACTAACTCAAATGGCAAAAGAGGTCCAAAAAATCAAAGAGTAGAAGAATGCCTTAAAAAGCAGACTTAGCCAGATGGAAAAGGAAGTTCAAAAGATCAATGAAGAAAATAATTCCTTCAAAATTAGAATGGAGCAAATGGAAGCTAATGCCTTTAAGAGGAATCAATTATTTGTGAGAAATCAAATATAAAACAAATCCAAAAAATAAAAAAAAAATAGAAGACAATATGAAATATCTCATTGGAAAAAACACTGACTTGGAAAATAGATCCAGGAGAAATAATTTTAAAATTATTGGACTACCTAAAAGCCATGATCAGAAAAAAAAGAGCTTAGATATCATCTTTCAAGAACTTATCATGGAAAACTGCCCTGATATTCTAGAATCAGAGGGTAAAATAGAAATTGAAAGAATTCACTGATCACTTCTTGAAAATGATCCCCAAAAGAAAATTCCTAGGAATATTATAGCCAAATTCCAGTGTTCCCAGGTCAAGGAGAAAATAATACAAGCAGTCAGAATGAAACAATTTGAATATTGTGGAAACACATACAGGATAACACAAGATCCAGCAGCTTCTACATTAAGGGATCAAAGGGCTTGGAATATGATATTCTGGAGGTAAAAGGAGCCAGGATTAAAACCAAGAATCACCTACCCAGCATAATTGAGTATAATACTTCAGGGGTAAATACGGATATTCAATGAAATAGAGGAATTTCAAGCATTCTTGATGAAAAGATCAGAACTGAACAGAAAATTTGTCTCAAATACAAGAATCAAGAGAAACATGAAAAGGTAAACAGGAAAGAGAAATCATAAGGAACTTATTAAAGTTGAACTATTTACATTCCTACATGGAAAGATGATATTTGTGACTCATGAAACTTTTCTCAGTATTAGGATAGTTGAAGGGAATATATTTGTATATGTATGTACATATACAAATAGAATATATATAATAAATATAGCTTTGTATGTGTCCATATATATGTGTGTATGTTTGTGTTTGTATGTATGTATGTATATATGTATGTATGTGTATGTGTGTATGTGTATACATAGACAGAGTGCATGGGGTAAGTTGAATATGAAGGGATGATATCTAAGAAAACTGAGGTGAGAAAGGAATATATTAAGAGGAGAAAGGGAGAGATAGAATAGGGTAAATTATCTCATATAAAAGAGACAAGAGAAAACTGTTACAATGAAGGGGGAAAGCAGGGAGGTGAAAGGGAATGAGTCAACCTTACTCTCATTGTATTTGGCTTGGGGGGGGGTAACATACACAATCAATTGGGTATCTTACCCTACAGGCAAGTAGGGGGGAAGGGGAGGGGGGATTACAGAAGGGAGAGCAGATTAGGGGATAGTGCAGTCAGAAGCAAACACTTTTGAAAAGGGACAGGGTCAAAGGAGGAAACAGAATAAATGGGGGGCAGGATTGGATGGAGGGAAATGTAGTTAGTCTTTAACAGTATGACTAAAGGGCAGCTACTTGGCACAGTGAATAGAGCACTGGCCCTGGAGTCAGGAGGAACTGAGTTCAAATCTGGCCTCAGACACTTAACACAAAACTAGCTGTGTGACCTTGGCCAAGTCACTTAACCCCAATTTCCCTACCTTCCCCTCTCCAAAAAGCAGGAAAAAAAAACCCAAACCAAAAAAACCCCAATATGACTACCATGGGAATAGTTTTCTCAACTATACTTGTATAACCTGTGTTGAATCTCTTGTCTTCTCAGTGGGGGTAGGTGAGGAGGGAAGAAGAGAGAATCTGGACCTCAACATGTTAAAAACAAATGTTAAAAATCATTTTTACATCCAACCAGGAAATAAGATATACAGGCAATGAGGTATAGAAATTCATCTTGCCCTAAAAGAAAGTAAGGGGGAAGGGGCTAAGGGGGAGATAGGAGGGATATGAGAGGGTGAACTGGGGGAAGTAGTAGTCAGTATGCTTGCCATCTTGGGGTGGGGATAGGGGAGAGATGGGGAGAAAATTTGGGACTCAAAATCTTGTGGAAATGAATGTTAAAAACTAAATATAAATAAATAAAATTTTAAAAATGTTTGGTATTTACCTTGACCTTTGCTCTAACCAGTAGACTGCACACAGAAAACAGATCATGAAAAAAATTGCTATGTCGGTCATCTCATCAAGGGTATTCACTGAAATGCCTGAGGAAACAAAGGCTTAACATTCCAGGCATATTGATTTATTACGCAATGTGTGTCAATTGCATAACAAACAGAGACCAGGACCTTCTCAAGTTTGGCACTGTATCTTGAATATAGCGGGAGACAGATTTTTATACATTAGAAGAAAATAATTAACAGGATACAAACCAGGATACAAGATTAAATGATCTGGTTTCTACTGGAGGAAAGATTAGGGGCTTTTCAAGTTGGGAGAGTGAGAGCAAACAGGTACAATATCCTGAAATCAGAAATTAAAAGAGATGTCCAACTCTACCCCAAGTGTCTGTATTCAATCAAAGGAACAAGAAAACAGTAACTGATTGACTAGTACAGGGCCAGTGTTCAGATAAGACATGTGGGTTGCTTGAGAGTTATAATTGTGAGAAAACTCCTTTTATCAGTGTTTGCATTTGACTGGGTTTCTATTCCTAGGTGTTCAGTTAGGGTCTCTAAGGAACAGGTAGCAGTGGTATAGCTTCCTAGTCATGCAGGACTAGATTCAAATAATGCAACAAAGTTTTCTCATACTATTAAGACATAATCAGTTGCATTCTCTCTCTACGCCCCCCCCCATTGTTTCAGTACTATGCCTTTCTCTGTCTCCTTCTCTTTGTCTTACTCTATCTCTGTTGTTATGTCCCTTTCTATTTTTTTTTAGCTCTGTAGCTTTCTATTTCTATCTTTACTCTTTTTCTCTGTCTCCGTCTGTCTTTCTCTTCACTTTCCACTTCTTTCCATAAAGTATGAATTTTTCCCCATAAAGTGTTAATTTCTCTTAGTTTTTTCCACTTCTTTCCATAAAGTATGAATTTTTTTCCCCATAAAGTGTTAATTTTTAATGTTTCTCTTAGTTTTGGATTCTATAAAGGTGAAATATTTATATTCTATGGGGAAGAGGCTTCTAAGTAGTCTTTGAAGTGACTTGTTTAAGGTCACACAAACCTTTGCCTTCTACCATTTCTTGTTCAAGAGCTATGTTTTCCAGTAAAGGTTTGTCCAAGCACACTTATGCCCACTTTGGCATTAAAGTTGGTTGAGTTACTTAGAGCTTGTCAAGTTTTTTAAAATCAATTTCTAAATAAAAATAATGAAAAAATTTAAGAATAAATTCCTCTATTCATCTCTTAAATAGATGTTATGCATAAACTGAAGTTGGCTTCATACTGTTCTGTTTGTCTATGTTCACCATGAACATGAGATGACCAGGTGTCTCATAAAATGATGTTGCCTCTGAATGAAACCAGTGCTGCCAAATTCTCTTTTTCCTCCCCTCTAGGGAAAACCTATGATCCATCCTTCCATTTAGCTGCAACATTTTTATGTCTTCTGGCTTCATTTAGTGAGAATATCAATATGGATTTGCTACATTTCTTCTAGTAGTATGTCAATTCATTGGTCATTTGCACATTATTGTACATAAAGATCGCACATTAAGAGAACCAACAGTTAAATTAATGTTTGTAAATGGTTGAAGAACTATGAAATCTTTATCAGTCTGTTTCTTCTTTCCCCTTTCTTGCTACTTCAACACTGTCACCAGATTGAAGGCCATTCTGCACCTTTTGTTCATCTCACAGGTTGTCATGGTACCCCAAATTCATCATTATGTGGTCAGTCTTCTGGTGACAAGCTTCTCTGTGCTTGGCTAGGCTGACCTTCAGACAACAGACATAGTCTGTCACTGGATTTGCTCTGGAAGACGTTTCAGCTTGGGAGAACTTGACAGAGCTTGTATAGCTTTTAGAAACTCAGGGCCACTGCCACACCATTTAATAACCCTATTAAATGATGTATCTATAGTTTGCAATCTTCTGCTGCCTGTCCCCAATCTTAAATAAGTGAGCCAATAAAAGATTCCCTGAGCAGCTATTAGGGTACAACAGTGAAGCCTCCTCTCCTCCTCTCTTTTTTCACTTTCACTTTATTTTCTCCTTCTAAATGAAATTTTAATCTTTTTTGGGAGGTTAATAAGTATTTATTTTTTCCCTTTCACCTCTTTTCCAACTTTAAAAAAGATACAGTGAGCTGATAAGGGATCAAAGGAATTTATATACAGTGAATTCACACATATAGGATCCAAATAATAAAAGTTCCAATAATAAGAATTGTTTTTGAACATTCTGTGCTTATGAGGAAAAGGTAAATAAGCGGATGGAAAGTATTTATTGAAAATACCAAATGTTAGGTTATGGCAGAGGGTCAGTTTGGATTTATTCTCACAATATTTCTCATATATGTCTCCTTCTCTCTGTTCATATTGCCACCACTATCCTTTGCCATAGATAGAAAGGGTCAGATGCAAGAGGTGTAAAGGTAGAAAGAACAAGGATTAGCAACTGATTGGGTATGATGGGTAAGGAAGGATGAGAGTTAAGAGTCACACAGAGGTTATGAAGTTGGCAGATTAGAAGAATGGTGGTGCCTTTGACAGAAGTAGGAAAGTATGGGAGAAGGGAAAGTTTTGGGGAAAAGATAATGAGTTCTGTTTTGGACATGGTGAGTTTGATATGACGCTGGAACATCCAGTTTGAAATGTGCCCTAAGCAATCAGTGATGCAAGATTGAAGAACAGGAAAGACAATGGGATTGGATATAAAGATCTGAGTCATATATACAGAGATGACAATTATACCCATGGGAGCTGATAAGGTTACCAAGAGAAGAGGGCCCAGGACAGGGGCTTGGGGTACCTACACTTTGGACGTACAATGTATGATGAGCCAACAAAAGAGACTGAAAAAGAGTGATTAGATTGGTAAGAAGATTAACCAGTAGAAAGTAGTGTCATGGAACGCGAGAGAGGAGAGAACATCTAGGAATAAAAGAATTATGGTGTTAAAATGGTGTTAAATCTAGGAGAAAGGTCATGAAGTATGAAGACTGAGGAAAGACCATCCTATTTGATGATTAGGAGATCCTTGTTAGCTTTTGTGAAACTAATTTCTGTTCAATGGTCAGGTGAGAATGCAAGTTGCATGGACTGGGGAGTAAATTACAGGAGTCGAAGTTGAAAAGGGGAGTATAAATAGCTTTTCCTAGGAATTTGGGCTGAGAAATGGAGAGATATCAGGGGATCATCAGATCTAGTAAGGTGTTTTTTTTAATGATAGTGGGGGAATCTGGGCATGTTTGAAGGTAAGAGGGAGAGAGAGAAATTGAAGAGGGGGTATTATTGAGGTTACAAACTACTGGGAAAAAATGAGAGGGGTTGGAATCAACAGCACACATAGAGTGATTGGCATAAGCAAGGAATGGGGTTACCTTGTTGTTGAAGCCTATGGTAAAGGAGGAAAAAGTGAGAAAACAAAGTCAAAGTTTTTTTGACATAAAAGAAATGAAGATGAATTGCCTCAATTTTCCCAGCAAACTAAGAGGTGAGGTCACCATATATGAGAAAAGTAGAGGTGTGAAAAGAAGGAGGTATGGGAAAATTGAGGAGAGAAGAAAATATTCAGAACATTTTCTGTAAGGAGTAAGATAGGGAATCAGTTGGAGGGAAGTATTGCTTTGCTGCAGTGAGGGCCCAACTGATACAAATCTATTATGTACCCAGTCAGTATGGCTACGTGACTTCCTTCAACTTGGTTCAGAGGGTTTCAAGAACAGAGAAGAGCATGGAGATGAATTGACCATCTATAGAGTTAAGATTAGAGAGGGAGAAAAGTGAAGTCAAGAGTATGGAGAAAATGCTGGGGTGGAAGTGTTACAAGCATTAGAGTTAATGATAGGTTAAGAGAGGTGAGGCAGAGAGAGCTAAGGAATGATCGCTGGTTATAGTCAGTTAGAGGAATGTAGAGTTTTTCATTAAGGAACTAGAACACTTGTAGAAAATGGAGACATCTGGGGGTGGCTAGGTGGCGCAGTGAGTAGAGCGCTGGCCTTGGAGTCAGAAGGACCTGAGTTCGGATCTGGCCTCATACACTTAACACACACAAACAAAAACCTAGCCGTGTGACCTTGGGCAAGTTACTTACCCCCAATTGCCCTCCAAAAAGCAAAAAAAAAAAAAAAAAAGAAAGAAAAGAAAATGGAGACATCTAGGGTATGGCCACCATGGATTTAAAGAGAATGGGGAAATAGGAGGTTAGAAAGTTTGATGGACTAATAGGATAGATGTTGCTATCTCTTTGCCCCTTCCCCAAAAGCTTCTGGGGGTCCTTATATTTCAGGAGAGGGGCCAGTAGTCAATTAGATGAAACAGTATAGCTAGCTAAGTATTCAGTGAATAGAATGCTGGGCCAAGAATCAAGAGGACCTGAATTCAAATCTGGTCTCAGCTACTTATTAGCTGTATGATCCTGAGCAAGTCACTTAACCTCTGCTTCACTTTCCTCAACTGCAAAAAGAGGATAATGACACACCTATCTCACAGAGTTGTGAGGAGTAAATGAGATAATTATAAACTGCTTAGTACAGTGCCTGACCCACAGTAGGTACTATATAAATGCTTCGCCCCCTCCTTTCCCCTTCCATTCCCTTCCCTTCCCTTCCTTCTAGACTGACCAAGAAGGAAAAGAGACTTTGGAGGACTGCCAGAGTTTACCATCTGTCCTGCAGTTGTGCTCTATAAACCCGTAGGCATTGTCATCCTATGTACTGATAATGTACTGAGACTCCTGGACCTTGCCTTTTGCTCTGAAACAGTATGCTTTTGTAAGTGTTATCTTACCAATTAGATTTTTTATTTTTTTGCTTTTTGGAGGGCAGTTGGGGTTAAGTGACTTGCCCAAGGTCACATGGCTAGTTTTTGTGTTAAGTGTCTGAGGCCGAACTTGAACTCAGATTCTCCTGATTCCAGGGCCAGTGCTCTATTCACTGTGCCACCTAGCTGCCCCTGTACCAATTAGATTTTGAGCTCCTTGAGAGCAGGATCTCTCTCTCTCTCTCTCTCTCTCTCTCTCCCCCTCCCTCTCCTAAGTACTTGGTACATCAAAAACAATGAAGACCTTTTAATTAATTAATTAATTGATTGATTGAAGTCTCCTGGTAGAAGTACAGTTGTTGGAGAGGAGAGGAAGATGGTAAGCCTGGTGCAGAAGTCCTTGAGAAAGGAGAGAGAATTACCTGGGAATCAGTACAAAATAGCCACTGTGATCTAGATTGGGTGGAAAATTTTAATTAAGTGAACCTCAAAGGAAGTGAGGTTACTAAGTGATTATGGTAAAGGGGGATTTCAGACATGACAATGGGAAAGAAGGTTGATTTCCCACTTCCCCTCAGGACTGCTGTGTCCTGGTGTGTAAATGAAGGTACAACCAGTGCTAGAAAGAATATCCAGGGATACAGTGTCTTCAGGGGAGAAGCAGCTCTCAGTGTGGGATAGTAGATAGAAGGATTATGTTAGAAAAAAGAAATACAGAAATGAAAGATTGTTTGTTTGCTGCAGAATCAGAGTTACAAGGGTCATAATGAAAGGGGTGGGCAGAATTGGAGTGGCATGTGGGTGGGATAGAGTTGAGGAGGACAGGTGGAAGGAATGGGAGTTGAGGATAGTCTGCTCTTATGTGGCCTGTGACTGCTTAACATAGGATTATATATAGTAAAAAGAGATGAGAGATTGTTAGCTATAAGACTAGTGAGGGGCAGATTAATACTAATGTTCAGAGTGTTAAAGGGGTTGTTGTTGCTGGGTGCACAAGGAGGGAGTAATAAGAATCAGTCATTCAACAAGAATTTATTAATTCTCCCTCACATGATGATAATCAATACTGCAATGGATCTGTGGTTTCCCAGATTCAGCAGCTCCCCCCAGTGATACAAATGGTAATCCATCCATGCCTTCCCATTCTGTGAGACTGTTGTCCACATTTTCTCATCAGTTTGACCCAGGGCTTCCACCCAATATGATGAAAAACTTTACAGTTTTCTTCTGACATTGTGAAGCTACCAGCAGAGCACTCTCAATGTCTACCTCTCAGTCTTTTCCCTCACCACAGGAGCAGCCCATCTTTTCTTCCCATAATACATTTATTTTTAATAAATTTTGTTTTTTCTCCAATTGCCTGTTAAGACAATTTTTAAACATTTTTGTTAAAGTTTTGAGTTCTAAATTCTATCTTTCCCTCTTTGCCTTCTCCCCTTCCTGAAATGGTAAGCAATTTGATAAAGGTTATACATGTGTAATCATGTAAAATATTTTCATATTCATCATTTTATATGACTCAAAGAGAAAGGAAGGAAGGAAGAAGGAAAGGAAGGAAAAGAGGAAGGAAGAAAATAGTATGCTTCAGTCTGTAGTCAGATAATATCAATTCTTTCTCTGGAGGCAGACAGCATGTTTCATCATGAGGCCTTTGGGATTGTCTTGGATTGTTGTGTTGCTGAGAATAGCTAAGTAGTTCACAGTTCTTCATTGTACAATATTGCTGTTGCTGTGTACAATGTTCTCTTGGTTCTGCTCACTTTACCTTGCATCAGTTCATGTAAATCTTTCCAGTTTTTTTTCTGAAATCATCCTATCTGTAATTTCTTATAACAATAATATTCCATCACAATAATATACCATGACTTGTTTGACCATTCTTCAGTTAATAGTCATCCTCTCAATTTCCAATTCTTAGCCACCCCACAAAGAGCTACTATAAATATCTTTGTACAAATTGGTCCTTTCCTTCTTTTTTTAATCTCTTTGGGATATAGACCTAATGGTGGTATTGTTGGATCAAAGGGTATACAGTTTTATAGTACACAGTTTTATAGCCCTTTGGGCACAGTTCCAAACTGTAGTGTTGGTGGAGTTGTGAACAGATCCATCATACATTTCTGCAACATCTTTTATTCATCTTCTTTGAAATTCCTCATTGGTTGTATGTCTTATCCTGTTCACACTCACCATGGCCCTCTCTACTGGGGGTAATTTTATTCCATTCTTCACTGCTGTATGAAAATGGAGCACTAGGAATACAGAAACAAAATGGAGTCATTCCACACCATCACAGAGCCTGGACATTCTATAGGGTGAGATGACATATACAACACATTCACATATAACAAGATAAAATAATAATAGAAGTGAAGCTCTGGCACTTGTCCCTTGTTGCACCCCTGCCATTAACTGACGGTATTTTAACCCAGACTTACTCCTTGAGCTCCATTTTGTTAGCCCTGCCCAAAGTCATAGCTATAGTATCAGAGGACTCCATTTTATTTGCTTATCTGCTCTTAGGAACTTACTCTGAATGCTGTAGTAAATAAGCTCTGTCTTTACAAAAGAAGCAAGAACATGGAAAGACAGTGACAGGAAAGACTGAAGAAAAGTCAGAGAAATGGAGAGAAAATAACAGAGGAGGGAGGGAGGAAGGGAAGGGGAGGAGAGAGAGAGAGAGGAAGGAGGGAAGAGGCGAGAGAGATAAAGACATAGAGACATACAGAGGCAGAATGAGACAGAGAAACATGGAAGCAATGAAAAAGAATCAGAGAGAGAGAGAGGAGAGAGGAGAGTGGGAAGGAGGGGGGGAGAGAGAGAGAGAGAGAGAGAGAGAGAGAGAGAGAGAGAATGAGAATAAATGACTTCATTATTGGCAGAGTGACAGATGGGATTGGGGAGGATGGGAGAGAAGAGAAAGTGAAAAGGAATGCAATTAGGAATGCTATCATTTTCCTGTCTAACAACTGGACATGTAGAGTTCAAAGAATTTCCACATTTGCTCTCTCATTTTATCCCCATAACAACTCTGTGAGGTAAGTAGGGCAGGTATTCTTAGCAGCTTTTGATAGATGAAAAAAGCAAGGTTAAATGATTTTGGGAGAGTAGTGTGCCTAGTGAGTGGGGGTACTAGATCCCAGCCAGTGCTCCTCAACTTCTCTCTTTGTATCCTTCCCACCACACCATATACCAATGTACAACGAGTAACAGAAATGTATCAAGGGTGACCAGAAAAGCAATCGTTTGCCTTCCACTTCAAGGGTTAAAGTTCATCCAGGTTAATTCCCATCCTGTCAGAGCCCATTATAGACAGGGGATCCTTTAGTATAATGAAGATGAACTTAGACTCACAGATTCAAGGCCCTACAGGAGCCCCTATCTTTACTGAAGGAAAATGTGAACTTCCACATGAAACATCCTGTGTACTTAGTTTTCTTGTTCCCTGGAGACAATGAGCTAGAGTGAAAAGAAATCATACTTAGGGAAGGATAAATGTCATCTTGACATTCGCTTTGTATGCACATGTGTGAGCCTGAGCATATGTGGACTCTTAAAGAGAAAAAGGGCATCTCGGGAATCTCTTTTTTATGCTTTAAATTGGGGACAGTAATGTTTTTTACTTACTACCTCAGAGTTGTGAGGACGGGCTAAAATGTGATATCAAAGAGAATGGCAATTTTGCTCTCCCCCCCCATATCCATTCTTGGTGTGTGTTTAGACCCATGGCTCCTCCCAGTAATCCTATCCCCCTCCCCACTTTACTACTGGATAATTATTCCTTGTTGGTTTGTGATTCTTTCTAACCTTATTCTTCTCTCCTTCCATCCCTTCCTCTTTCCTTCTTTCTTTTTCTCCTTTTTTGCCTATTTTTTGCTTTTGTCTTCTTACTTAAAGGCAGACAACTTGGATTCAAATTGGGTATCTTCCCAGTTCTGCTCTGATTCCTATGTCTTGCCCAGGGCCTGAATAGGGATTTGGACCTTAAGCCAGGTTTATTCAACTAACTGGCAATACCGTGGGGTAGATATGAGGGAGAGTGCCACAGAAGTGGCAAGAAGTCAGAGTAAGCTAAGCATAGTGGTATATAAGGAAATGGGGAGTTGCTAGAGAGAATGTGAGAAGCATGTTGTTTTCTGGACCCCAAAAGTACACTTGACCATCGTATTCATTTTCCTTACTAATGTAAAACTTTGTTCTCTTTAAATGGGGTTACATTTCTAGAATCCTCCGTTCCCAAAATAAGATCCTCCAATTTGGAAAATCTAGCTGAAATGAATGAAAATAACAGATGGAAAAGAAATAACAGAAGCTATCCAAAGAACAGCAAGAGATACGAAGTTGGGAATCATCTGTCTAGAAAATGGCACTCAGTTGTACTTTTGAAATTAAAGGTACATTGACTTTTAAAAAGATGATAATTTTTCTCTTGACACTTCCTCTTTATACATTATTGTCCTTCCTGGGCCAAGGTTAGCACATAAGAGGTATATTTTTCTTTTCTATTCCTGCTTCTCCCATTTGGTGCTTCTTCCATCTGTTCAAAGGTGTTAAGATCAACTGTTCTGTTCTCTTGGATAAAGGTTCTGGCTTTTGGCAAGGCTCTGTAAAAATGCAAAGTGATACTATTAGCATAGGATGTTTAATAACAGATTATTAATGCTCTTTTAGGTGCCTCTCAAAGCAATGGAGTGCACCTACTAGCACTGCTGTATCTCTGTGGGAATTGCTAGCCTTGCCTGCCTAGGACAGCACTTTTGCAGATCAACTGTTTCTTATCGGTAGGCATGGGATCATCTGCAAAAGAATATTGTTCTCCCTCCCTAGGTGCCTTTTCCTCTCTCCCACTGAATTCCTTTTTGAGGGGAAAAACAACCAAACAAACCCAGCACATCTGTTGCTTGGGAGACAAATACAGTTTGATTTATGATGTTGCAGAGGTCACGTTCTATTCTTGTCCTATTTGACTGTGTAATCTTGACCAGATCGATTAATCTCCTTGCATCTCCTTTTCTTCATTGATAAAACAGAGATAAGGCCTCCTAACCTCTTTCTGGTGGATTTGGGAAACTTAAGGTGGTTTATGTGACAGTGCTTTGAGTTCTTGGAATGAATGGTGATATATAGCATTATTACAACGTATTCATTTCTAAGAAAATTATGAATTTTGAATATACGTTTTGAGTAATTTAATGAAATTTAAAAGTGTTATAGTGTGACATCTAATTTTTTAATCATTCAACAATCACTAAGTGCCTGATATGTACATGGCATTGTGCTTGGCACTGGGAATATAAAGACAACAATCAATGTTACTGCCCACAAGAGGCTTATATTCTGTTTTGCCACTGATTCCCCAAGTGATCCTGGAAAATTGGAGGTCTTGGTTTACTAAAGAGCTCCTCATTACTTTAGTAGCCTCACTTTGGTGAATGCCTGACTGCCAGACAGTCATTGTGTAGCTCACTTTGGATACCCAGGGATCTTTACTTTTCTCATTTAAAGTTTCCTGGGTGCTTCTGGTACTAACAGCATTTAGTGACTTATTTCTGTAGTGATAGCCTTTAATAGACTCTAGAATATACTGTTCTAGAGCGAAAACCAAGAGGGCTGGTCAGATAGCTGCATATTCCAGGGATGTTCAACTTTATGCTGAGAATGATTTCTTTTGACTGCCTGTGAGTCTTGTGGTTATGGGTATGGAAGTGTGGGCAACCAGCAGTAAAAATGGGTATGGGTGGGTGGGGAGGGGGATAGAAAAGAGGAAGCTCCTGTCTTCCCTGCTGGGAGGCTCCCAGAGTCAAAGGGGGGAGGGCTGTGACAATGCCAGCTGGCACAGAGATGAACCAAATCCTTCAACATGAACAAGTTGATTTTGACTAACCTTTTGGGGAGCCCCAGCCTAGTTTATTTCATGGGATGAGAGGTGGGGCCATTCTCTAATTTCAAATCTTCTCAAATTGCCCATTTTTTTTTTTTCTGATGCTACCAGTTCCTAGGAAAGCACTTTTCCTTCCCCTCCCCTATGGCATGTCTCTTAGAACTATCTCTTCCTTCCTATAACCCTTTTTTTTCTGGAAAAGTAGCATGCAAACCCTACATCATGCTTATTTTCCTTCCAAAACTGTGAAATTGTGGGAGAAAGGGAATAAATACTACTATAGTAGAGGAGGGATGACCAGAAGTCCTCTCTCTTCCTCTCTTTCACTTCCTCTGTATCTCCTATGAGTTGATAACGAGATAGACACTTTTCTAACCTAAAATACCTTTTAACCCTTAAAATGTATGTAAATATTGGCTGTTTTTTTTTTTATTAATTTCTCTGCTAAAATCCTCCTTTGTCCAGGGCATATTACCCTTAATGCTTCTAGTCTTGTCTTGAAAGCTAAGAAGGGTCAAACCTTCTTAGTGTTTGGATGAGAACTCACCAGGTAATAATACCAGGTGTTAAACATCTAGCAAAATCCTAGTCTGATACTCCATGAAGGTGAGCCAAGGTGCTTGATAGCTTGATAGCTATGCCAGTGAAAGGCAAGTTCTAATAGATGCTACCATACTAATGAAGTGTGGTAAGATGACATTGGGCCCACTAGCAGACTCAATATCTCTGCCCTCAAAGTGCTCTGGCTAAAAACAACCACATTTTGCCTTGTAAGATGCAGAACTACAAGTTTATAGCTTGCCCCCGTTATTCACAGCTGCCTTTTCATTACACAATGGTACCCAATTTTTGCCCTTTCAACTCCCCTTACCCTCAACCAAGATGCCCTAGTGGAGTTTGGGATTTAGAATCAGGGAGATCAGAGTTAGAATCCTGCCTCAGATACCAATTAGTTCATTGTGACCCTGGGCAAATCACTTAACCTTTATCAACCTTTATATATTAACCTTTCCACATCTTATACAATGAGGATAATAAAATCACCTTTCTCACAAGGTTGTGAGGACCAAATGTGATAACATGTAGTCTTAGAGAGATCACTGGGAGCCCTGAGAGGTTAAGAGATTTGCCTAAAGTCATATAATCAATTGATAAACATTCATTAAATGTCTTTTATGTGCTAGGCACTGTGCTAAGCTCTGGGGATACAAAAAGAGTCAAAAGGCAACTTCTTGTCCTTGAGGAGCTTACAATCTAATGGGGGGAAACAACATGCAAAATATACAAAGCAAGCTATATACAGGATAAAGAGGAAATAATTAACAGAGGGAAGGTCCTGGAATTAAGAGGGGTTGGGGAAGACTTCTTATAGAAGATGGGATTTTAGTTGGGATTTAAAGAAAGCCAGTATATTAGGGGCAGGACTTGAATCCAGGTCTATTGACTTTTGAGGCCAGTTGTTTAAGCCATTCTGGTTTTTTGCTGACATGTTAAAATTCTCTGATATCGAGGGTTTTTTTCAACTTTAGAATGGATTACTAGAGAAAAAAAAAATCTATGAACGTAATATAATTCCAACCATTCTCATATGGCTTTATGGCCTTAGCATCATTTTACTGGAGCAACTGAAGTAATATGTATGAAAACTCCTTTTCAATGGTGCATCATTCTGAAGTACTATGTACATCTAAGATAATGTGATTTGCCATAGAATGTCAGCACTGGAAAGGACCCTAGGGATAATGTAGTCCAACCTCTTTATTTTTCATATGAGCAAACCCAAATGCAATACGTTTAGGTGATGTGTCCAAAATTAGCAGCAGAAGGCGGAAATAGAACCCAGGTGTAAAACTCCCAGGCCATTTTCCTAGCACTACAGTGACTTCTTAAGAGTTCTTTGGAGCCCTTCAGGCCCATGATTTTAATGTTGTTCTTTGATTTCCAAAAATGTTGTAGTTATTGGATAAGAGATTCCTTTTTAAAATAAAGAAATCTATTTTTTTAAACAGCATCAGAAGAAAAACAATCTCTTTTAATTAGTTGTATTCCCAAACTGGACAACTAAATATGGTAAAGGGAAATGGGGAAGAAAGGGGAACCTGGTGGGATCTCTTAACTCTGCTGCCTAGCAGGCAGACTTGAGTATGGTCCTCAAATGAGAAGGGGGAAGAATGAGTAAAAATTACTCAGTCGGTATAGGAAAGTAACCTGTAGTGATCAATAGCATCAAATGTAGCACTAAGGTCCAAAAAAGCTAGCATTGAAAACAAGCCCTAACTGGCACAAAATAAAAGGCTTTTAACCGCATGGAGCAAATCAGTCTCTGGGCTGTGCCAAGATGGAAACTGGAAGGGACACAATTATGGAGATTATGACTAGAGAGATGATTAGGGACTTGGGGAATTCTTTTTTCAAGGACTTGCTAAGGAAATGGGATTGTAATTAGAATGGGAAGTGGAATGAAGTTTTTTTTTTTTTAATAAGGTGAACTGAAAAGCTTTAGTAAATACATAGCAAGAACCTACCAAGGTTCCAAATCAGTGGGAAAATGTTCTAATGTCAAAAATCACTAATGAATACATTCAAAAAGCAAACTAGCACATTTCAAAATCAGTGTCTTTTACCTAGCTGCCAAATCCTCCACTTAGGATTTCAGGTATGTCCTGAAGCAGCAGATGACAAGTGACTGAAACAGAAATTATGAATAAAATTAAGACCGCCCTATAGAGGCAAAGTGGTAAGAGACAATTCTAAAGGTTTTGTGAGTTGAGAGCTGATGACTGATGGTCTTGCTTCAAAATTTTTTGAAATTGTCTTTTTTGCATTTCTTTTTTTAAAAAGAAGCTGTGATTTTGAATTTTATATTTTGGTAAATTTTGAAGATATGATGGCATAATTTTGGCATTCAAGGATTGAGAGGCAAATGGAAATGACATCATTTGGCTTGGGGGAAAATAGAATGAGCAGCAAAAGTATATTTGGACAATTTCAGAAGTTGGCTGCTGCTGGAATAATTTTGAATCCCCTTTCAGTGAATTTAGTTGTCATAAAAGGCAAAGAATTGACATCCCAAGAGAAGAAAATGAAAAATTCCCAGGCATCCCGAGTTTTGAGCTAATCCATGGGGAATTATTGGAAAGATAATTGTTGTTGACATACATGGAGTGATTGACTTATACAGTGTAGCTGCCTTTTTGGGGGCAATATATTTTGATATTGGGAATAATGTCCATAGGCTTAGTGAAATGACCCAGTTGCAGTGCTGTTGGGTTCTAAACTGGGTTGCACTGGTGACAACTGGATCATTGGAGTTAGAGCTGAAACTAACCTTTAAGACCACTTGGTCTAATCCCCTCATTTTTCTGAATCAGAATTGAGGCTTGAAGTGAAGATTTAACTTGCCCAAGGTTATAAAAGTAATCAGTAGCAGAGCTAGGGATTCAAATACAGTTCCCTTACCTTCAAATTAAGAACTGTTGCCTAGAATAATTTTCCATTACTGATGCCCTGAGCCAACCAAAAGTGCCCTGTTTCTAGGCAGCAGATAATGTATTTTGAAACATGAGGCAAAAATCCTAAAGCTCTTTACATTTATGACTTAGTTTGCTAAAATGGGATAGAAACAAATCATAATCCTGTGTGAAAGCATATATGTGTGTATATATGTACACATATATAATTATTTTTAATCTACTTCATTTAATTAAGAAGAAACTGGAAAAAATCTTGAAAGATGACGTGAAGGCATGAGAAGAGATTTCTAGAACAGCATTATGACTTAAACAACTTAGCAGGAATGGGAGAATGTTGGGAGTTTCTCTCTGGTGTTCTCTTTCTCCCTTTCCCTGAATTGGTTCTGTATGGAGATGGTATAGCATCCCCCCCTTTCTGTGATGATCCCCCGACTTCCATTTGCATTTCAGGTTAGATCCCTAAAGGAAAACTGACTATTTTTCTCAAGGTCCTAAGGATAACATAAAGGTGCTGGATTTTTTTTTTAATGTTCTCAAGCCCCTACATTGCTTGCTAACTTGACAGAATTACCTTTTAGAAAAAGTTTTACTAAGCAGGTATATCAAGGACAGATGTTAAATCAATATTCCCACTTCCCCCAATCCAGGGGTGTACTCTTGTCTTGTGCACATGAGGTCACTGTGGAGAGTAGGGTCAGACTTAGAAAGTACATGTGACCAAAGTATAACACTTTTATCCCCTGGATACTGAAAGTCCTTTTCTCCCTTGCATCTTCAGGAAACTCCCTTCAGAGCTCTCTGATTATCTCCAAGGATCAGTGTTCTTGTAGAGTTCTAAAGCTGCCACTTCTCCATGTATCTAGTTGATTCTCAGTTTGCCTTTCACCTCTTAATGGACATTCTGCCATCAGTTACTGCTGCTACAGACACTGATGAGGATGCCATTTGACTGACTTGTTGATGGTAGGCAAAATTTTGAACTAGTTTGCTGTTTATCCATAGCCCCACAGGGTGTGACCAGTTCTTTTTAAACAACCACAGGCTATTTCTGGTGTGGAGTCATCTGTTTTTGTCCAGTGACCCATACATTTTACTTCTATCTAGCTCCACCTTTTATTTAACCAGTTGTCTGAGCTTTCTATATTTACAATAATTGGGTTGAAGGTAGACTGTCCCACATTGTAATGGAAATGCAAATTTAAAGATCTTCCCTGCCCTTAGCTTAAGTGCACCTGGAGCCTGTGGTGGGAGGCTTGTTTTTCAGGAAAGCCCACACCTTGATACTTTGTGATTGGGCAGTGGGTCCAGAAGGTTGTTACATTCTCTGAGCCAGGAGAAGGCTATATAAACCCTTAGGAGAGGCTTTGCTTTGGGGGCTCACTTTGAGAAGTGTTGTGTGATTTGACCAGATGAGACTCTGGGAAGCCATTGTTGAGAGCCCCCCAGCTTTGAAAACCCAGATGTTGATGCTTCCCTCTCTGGTAACTGTGATTTGGTATTGATATATTTGTAGGACAGTTTGGAAGCCTGTCTGTTTGATCTGTAAGTTCTGTAACTCTGAAGTTCGGGGTGCTGACCTTTTTCCCCTGAACTAGGTAATGTATGTTTGTTTGATTAAAGTAAGCTTGTTAACCCATTTTGAGTTGCTTTCCTTTACAAAAGCAGATCTAAGAACCTGTGTTGGCAGTAACCCTGGGGATATTGGGGTGCTTGCTGCTACACACATCTACAAGGAAATAGACGTTCTCTGGAGAGAAGCAAAAAGGGAAGATAAGAGGCAGAAAGGAGGAGGAAGAATGTGTCCTAGAGCTGGGTGCAGTCATTCTAAAACAGAGAACCAAGAGGAATGTCAGTTCAGTTCCTCTTTGCTCCTTCTCACTTCAAGCTTTGTATAGTATTGCTGCCAAAGTTATTTGTTGTTTCCCAAAATGTCTGTTTATGTCCTTCAAGCTTGCTTTCTGGGTTTAGGATAGGTGAGTTCATTTTCCAACTTGGAAAACTGAAACATGTGCTACTAAATCCATATTGCCATGCATCTTGTTGATGAAAAACTTGGATTTTGCATTAGCATCATCCTAGATTTTGATTTGTAAGGGACTTTAGATATACACTAATCCAATTCCTTTTATAGATAAGGAAACTGTGTTTCAACAAGGTAAAAAAATTGCTTATGGTTACCTAGATGGTGAATGGAAAAGGGAGGTTTTGAATTCATGTCCTCTGAATCCAAGTATATGTGTTTTTTACACTTCATCAGATGATTATCCATGGGTTTGGTTTTTTTTTTTTTTTTTGCTTTTTTTTTTGGAGGGCAATTGGGGTTAAGTGACTTGCCCAAAGTCACACAGCTAGTGTGTTAAGTACCTGAGACAGCATTTGAACTCAGGTCCTCCTGACTCCAGGGCTGGTGCTCTATTCACTGCGCCACCTAACCGCCTCAATTATCCATGTTTTAATGTCCATATCTGTTGTACTGCTTTTTTATACCTTCTGCTCCAAGGCATTTATTTCTATTGTGTCTAGAAAGATCTTTTTTACACAAAATTTATATCATTAACCGTCAACAATAAGTACCACATTTTAGTTTTCCTAAAGTGTTAAATGACTTTGCACAAGTAGATTTAATGAAATCTCACCAAGTCAAGACACTGGATAAAAAAACATCCATTGCCAGGAAAGGACCAGAAGAAAGTCAAAAGGAAGAAGAAAACAACTAGGATTCTTGTCTAGAATGAAAATACCCTTGTAGATCAAACTGGGAGGGTAGATCCACTGAACTGCTGGTCCAAAGAGAAACTGACTATTTACATTTACTCAGTCAGAAAGGCTGAAAAAATAACCAGTAACTGGTACTTGAGGAGTTGGGTTTTTTTTGTTAGTTTTGTTTTTAAAGAGGCCTATTCACTGAAGGGGTATTGCCTCCCTCAAAGTAAGAACCTGGAAAGAGCTTAGCTTAAAAGGGCCAAGGTCTCCCACTGCATCCTGGACCATCTCCAGTCATCCTGATCAATATATGGCCACTGGATCCATATGGCTCTGGAGGAGAAAGTGAGGCTGGTGACTGCACAGCCCGCCTTACTCAAATAAAATCAATCGCAAGTCATGTCATCATCTCCCTGATGTCCTCTTCCAGAACAAAGGATAAACCACACACAACCCTTGTAGATATCATGCCTAGGTTGATGAAATCCCAGGCCCAGAGTTCCTTCATCCCCCCAAAATATTATCACTAGCACAGATTCATTAAGAGGCAGGAGAAAGAAAGAATATGAAATACCAACAAAAGGAAGCACTCAAGAAGGAAGCAAAGGGTTATTGAACTGAGAATGAATGGGGAACTAAAGACAATTCACAATTTTGCCTATATCTGGTTTGACTTTGCTATTTTGGGCACTTGTGTTAGAAGGTCAATAACTTTAGCTCTAGGTGCCATAGATGAAAACAAATTTGAGAGAGTATGTTTCCATTTTATTCCAGTCACTATATCCTATTGTATTTTGTCAATTGATCACAGGGTTTTTGCAAGGATTATCCCCCTTTTCTTGTTTTCCTTGTAGTATCATATCCATTAATAAGATTATACTTGGATAAAGCCCATATCAGAATTTTTTTTAAAGTTTTGGCATTGGAGAAAATTCTTGACTTTTTTACAAAAATCTGTCCTTATACTGAATGTTCCTGGTGACTTCTTGGTGGCAGTACTATTTTTGAGGGTAGATTACACTAGAAATATTATTACAAGAGTATGCCATAGTTGTTCACCACATGTATCAAGTGCGCACTATGGACCAAACTAAGTGCTAAGGATACAAAGTATAGTTAAAAACAAAAATAACCACACATATATAAATCGTGTCTACTTTCAAGAAGCCTACAGTCTAATGGCTGAGATAACATAAAAACAGCTACATACAAGCAAGATATACGCATGGTAAATTGGAGACAATCTCAGAAGGAAGGCACTGAGATGAAAGATAACTGGGAAGGGCTTCTCAATGGAGTTGGAACTTTTGCAGAGACTTGAAGGAAGCCAGGAAAGTCTAAAGGTGCAGGATTGAGACAACTTTTGGAATGGAGAACAGCCAGGAAAATGCCCAGAGTCAGAAGATGGTGTGTTTTGCATGAGGAACAACTAGAAGACTAGAGTCACAGGATGGCAGAGTATATAGAAGAGAGCAAAGTATAAGCAGACTAGAAAGGTAGAGGAAAGTGTCAAGTTATGAAAGGTTTTAAAAATCCCCAAGGAGGATTTTACACTTTTTCCTGGAGGTAAAAGGGAGAGCCTTGACTTTATGGGGCTGGCATGACAACATGGAAAAAGGACTGAAGACAGTACTTTAGTGGAGAGATCATGAAGAAATTTTTAGTGACCTAGATGGGGTGTATGATGTTTGCATTTCTGCTACAGTCCAACTGACTACTATCTGTGTTCAAAGTTCAGGCTGGCCGTCTTCTGAAAGATAAAGTAAAGAGGCTCAAGGATAACTTCTGTACCCTCAAGGTTCTTAGGGAGAATGAAGTTTTTCTTAATTTTAAAAATATGAAGGCTTCAATATAAAAAAAAGTGAAGAAGAAGCAGAGAATCCTGACCCGATGTCAGAAGGTTGAAATTTGGAAGTGTATTTTACAGAGTTTAAGAAGCAAAAGAAAGAGTCATGGAACACTTGGTTCTAAAAACAAATGAGACCCTTCCCCAAAATGAGGGAACTGAATACTTGGAAGAAGCAGCTGCTTGTGTTATAAGGAATAATGTGTATGGTCATATACAGAGTTGCATATACTAATTTATACTGTATCAATCAATATCCTAAGGGTTTACTTCATAGAACTAGGAAAACAAATATGTGTAGAAAGAATAGATCAGGGGCGGCTAGGTGGCGCAGTGAGTAGAGCGTCGGCCCTGAAGTCAGAAGGACCTGAGCTCAGATCCAGCCTCAGACACTTAACACACAAACAAAAACCTAGCCGTGTGACCTTGAGCAAGTTACTTAACCCTAATTGCCCTCCAAAAAGCAAAAAAAAAGCAAAAAAAAAAAGAATAGATCAAACATTTTAAGGGAAACAATGAAGCATAGGAATGAAGAAGACCCCTTAATTAACGTTAATTAGCGTTAATTAACACACACACACATGCATTACTATTGAAAAAATTATTTGTGAGCAGTTACACAAATCCAAAAGTAGAACAATGGAATAGAATAGATAACTAAAACCTAGAAGCAAATGAAGACAAAAACATAATGTTCATTAAACACAAAGATATAAATCCTTATTCAACAAGAATTTCTGAGAAATCTGGAAAGCAGTCTTGCACAAAATAGGTTTAAACCAATACAGTACACCAAATGTCACAAGTTCATAATTTATAAAAGATAAAATGTAAAAGATCAAATTGTTTTTAAAAATTGGAGGAGAATGGAAAGTTATATCTTCTGAAGCTCTAGTTAGATCCACTCAAATACCATGGAATCACAGTCAGTATCACACAATATTTAGCAGCTACCATGTTAAAAGATCAGAGGGCTTAGAATATAATATTTCAGAAGGAAAAAGAGCTTGGATTGCTTCCAAGAATAACCCACCCAGCAGAACTGAGTATAATATTTCAAGGGAAAAATAGATATTTAATGAAGTAGAGGGCTTTCAAGAATTCCTGATGAAAAGACCATAGCTGAATAGAAAATTTTACTTGGAAATACAAGATAAAAAGATAAACGTCAAAGACAAATCATAAATGACTCAGTGAGGTTAAAGTTTGCCCTTCTATATGGGAAGATGATACGTATATTGTTTTTTTTTTACAGTTTTTTTAATATATATATTTGAAACATTTAATGTTAAGACCTCAAACAAGAATTTCAGATCCATTTCCTTCCTCCCTTGTCACCCATTCCCGCTGGGAAGATAAGTAATTCAGTATATGTTGTACATGTCTAGCTATGCAAAACATTATCATAGTAGATATATTGTACAAGGCTGCTTATAATTCCCTCCCACTCATCCCACCACCCACCTAGTCCATTCCCTACATGATCCTGTCCCTCTTCTATAGTGGGTACTTCCAACCTCCCCTCCCCCCAAGGATGCCCTCCCATCCATCATCCCTCCTCTCATCCCCCTTCCCCCTGTTCTGCTGTAGGTTGCGATATCCCATTTAGTATGTAAGTCATTCTCTCCCTAAACCAAATTCAATGAGAATGTGGTTTTGCCTTTTTGCCTTCCTATTCTTCCCCTCCCTTGCAACCACTTCCCTTTGCTTCTTCTACATGAGATAGTTTACCCTACCCTGTCTCTCCCCATCTCCTCTTGTCACTTTCCTCTCTCACCTCATAATTTCATCCCTTGAGTATTCTCCCTTCCCAACAAATTCAACCTATGCCCTCTATCCATATATAACTGTAACCATATACACACTCATTCACATATATATTCATATGACCACACACCTTTCTTCCATTATTTTCATAGTAAGAAAGATATCATCAGTTATAGTTATTGTTTTTCCATATAGGAATGTAAATATTTCAACTTTGATAAGTTCCTTTTGATTTCTTTTCCCTGATTACCTTCTCAGGCATCTCTTGCTTCTTGTGTCTGGATGTCAAATTTTCTATTCAATTCTGGTTTATTCCTCAAGAATGCTTGAAAGTCCTCTATTCCACTGAATGACCATATTTTCCCCTGGAACAAAATACTCAGTTTTGCTGGGTAGGTGACCCTTGGGTTCATTCCCAGCTCTTTTGCCCTCTGGAATATCCTATTCCATGCCCTTTGATCCCTCAGTGTAGAAGCTGCCAGGTCCTGAGCTATTCTGATTGTGTTTCCACAATACTGAAATTGTTTCTTCCTGGCTGCTTATAGTATTTTCTCCTTGATCTGGGGATTCTGGAACCTGGCTATAATATTCCTGGGAGTTTTCTTTTTGGGATCTTTTTCAGGAGGTGATCGGTGGATTCTTTCAACCTCTATTTTGCCCTCTGGATCTAAAACATCAGGGCAATTTTCCTTGAGAATTTCTTGAAGGTTGATTTCTAGGTTCTTTCTTTGATCATGGCTTTCAGGTAGTCCAATAATTTTTAAATTGTCTCTCCTGGATCTATTTTCAGGTCAGTGGTTTTTCCCATGAGATATTTCACATTGCCTTCTAATCTTTCATTTGTTTGGATCTGCTTAACAGCATCTTGATTTCTCATAAAGTCACTAGCTTCCATTTGCTCCAGTCTAACTCTGAAGGAATGAATCTCCTCAGTGAACTTTTGAGATTCTTTTTCCATCTGGCAAATTCGACTTTTTAAGGCGTTCTTCTCCTCATTGCCCTTTTGGGCCTCCTTTGCCATTTGAGCTAGTCTATTTTTTAAGGTGTTGTTTTCCTCAGTCAGGCTGTTGACCCTCATTTCATACTTTTCCTGCATCCTTCTCATTTTTTTTTTTTTTTTTGCTTTTCGGAGGGCAATTGGGGTTAAGTAACTTGCCCAAGGTCACACGGCTAGGTTTTTGTTTGTGTGTGTATTAAGTGTCTGAGGTCGGATCCGAACTCAGGTCCTTCTGACTCCAGGGCCAACGCTCTACTCACTGCGCCACCTAGCCGCCCCCATCCTTCTCATTTCTCTTTCCAATTTTTCCTCCACTTCTCTTATTTGATTTTTAAAGTCCTTCTTAAGGTCTTCTATGGCCTGCAACCCGCTCATGTTTTCCCCTGGGGCTTTTGGAGCAGGACTTCTGACTTCACAGTCCTTTTCCCACTCTATGACCCCAAAATAGGAGTCTAGGGTTGCATTTTTCTGTTTCCTTTGCCTTGGCATGTTGTCACTTAATTACTTGACTTTTGGGCTTGTTGCCACTGCATGGCCTGGTGTCAGACAGGAACTTTCGCCCCAAACGTGTGAGCGGGCCAGCTTCCGTTTCTGACAAGCTGTAAACCCACCCATTACCTCCACCCCAGATCACAATCCAGATCCAGGGAGGTTAAAGCAAGAGTGATTACCCACCAATACTGATCACTGGATCTCCCTACAGTTTGCAGGCCGGGAGCTGGAGCTGCCTCTGAAAACTACAAAATGGCGTGTCTCCTCAGCAGCTTCTAGCCCCCAGGGGAGGAAGCCGACGAATTTCCCAAATACTGGTCCCAAAGTCCATAGGGCACTAACCTCTTACTTTGTCCTAGGCATGTCTAGGTTGATAATTCTGGAGTAGCCACGGCTGCTGGTGTTCTGGGGTCTCTCCAGCCGGCTGCTGGCCCTGCCACCCTGGGGCTAAAACCTCAGCTCACCGGGACCTGGCTCCGCTTGGCTTGGCTGGGCTTGGCTCGGCTCCCGCGCTCTGCACGCTGCTGGCTCCCAGACCGCTGTGCTGGTCCTTCCTGCAGGGCTGCTGGGCTGTCCTCAGCGGGAGGTTAGCTTCTCTGTGTCGTTCTGTGGGTGCTGGGGCTCCAGAAGTTGTTCAGAGTCCCCTTTTACATAGTTTGGGGGGAATCTGGGGGCAGAGTGGCTTGGATGAGCTGTTTCTACTCCGCCATCTTGTGTCCGCCCCCCGTATATTGTTTTTTAAGAACTTTACTGTTATTAGGACATTTAGACAGATTCTGTATTAAAAGAGCATGCAGGAATGAGTCTGTTATGTTGGGATAATGTAAAAAAATTGATAGGTGAGGAAGAGGAATGTTCTGGGAGAAGGTGGAAGGGAGAAGAAAAATGGGGGAAATGATCTCATATAAAAGAGGCATTCATGAAAGAACTTTTCAGTGGAGGGGAAAATGGTGGGTAACACTTGAACCTCACTCATATGTAAATTGGTTCAAAAAAGGGAAAAATACACACACACACATACATACATTCAAAATTGGTAATATAAATTATCTTATCCAACAGGGAAGTAGCAGGGGAAGGGGAGAAATGGAAAGTGGGGATGATAAAAGGGAGGGCAGACAGGGTGAAGCAAAAAGCACAGTTAGAAAGTATAACTGTGAATGTAAATGGGATGAATTTATCCTTAAAACAGACATGAACAGCAGAATGGATTAGAAACCAGAATACAACAATAGGTTGTTTACAAGAAACACATGTGAAACAGAGAGACACGCACAGTTAAAATAAGGAAATGGAGTAGAATCTATCATGCATCAACTGAAATAAAACAGGCAGCAGTGGCAGTCCTGATATCTTTTCAAAATTGTTTTGGATTTTCGTTGAGTTGTTTCAGTTGTGTCTGATTCTCCATGGCACCATAGATTAAAAGCTAATTGGAAATGAAACAGTCTGATTCTAAAGAATGAATAGGCCAAAGAACAAAGTATAGAAACAACTAACAATTTCATTAAAGAAAATGGCAACGAGACAACATTCCAGAATTTGTGGGATACAGCCAAAAAATTAGGGGAAAATTCATATCTCTAAATGTATATATCAGTAAAAGAAAGAACAAATCAATGAATTTGGCATACAACTAAAAAAAAGCTAGAAAAATAGCAAATTAAAAATCCCCAATTAAGCCCCAAAATGGAAATCATGAAAAGCAAAGGAAAGATTTGAAAACTTGAAAGTAAGAAAACCATTAAACTAATAAAACTAGAAGCTGGTTTTATGAAAAAAGCAGCAATAACAATAAAATAGACAAACTACTAGCTAATTTGATTTTAAAAAAGAAAGAGGAAAACCAAATTACCAGCATCAAAAATACAAAGAGAAAATGCACCACCAAAAAAATGAAATTAAAATAATTAATAGGAGTTATTTCACCCAATTATTTCCAGTAAACAGATGATCTAAGTGAAATGGATAAATATTTTTTAAAAATACTAACTCCCCAGATTAAAGGAAGAGGAAGTAAAATATTTAAATGACCCTATTTTAGAAAACAAAATTGAACAAGTCAGCAATGAGTTGCCTAACAAAACATCCCCAGGACCAAATGGATTTACAAGTGAATTCTACCAAACATTTAACGAACAATTAATCCCAATGCTACATAAACTATTTGAATTATTTTCTAGAGCTAAAAAAATAGTAACAAAATTCATCTAGAAGAACAAAAGATCAAGAATAACAAGGGAATCGATGGGAAAAAAAAGTTAAGCAAGATGGCCTAGCAGTTACAGCTTTCAAATTCTATTACAATTTGCAATCAGCAAAACAATCTGGTACTGACAAAAAATAGAGTGGTGGATCAGTGAAATAGATTAGCTACACTATACACAGTACTAAATGACCACAATAATCTAGTATTTGATAAACTCAAAGGTCAAAGCTTTTGGGGTAAGATTCAATATTTGACAAAAAATTTCTGGGGAAAAAGCAGTTTGGCAGAAAGTAGGCATTGACCAATATCTCACATCATAAACCCAGATAAGGTCAAAATGTATCAATGATTTAAATATAAAGGGTGATATAAATTTGGGAAGCACAGAAAAATGTTGATGGATTAGGAAAGAGTTTATGACAAAACTATGATGCTAGAGAGCATCATAGGATATAAAATGGATAATTTTGATTATATGAAATTAAGAGACTTTTGCACAGATAAAACAAATGCAGCCAACATTATAATAGAAACAGAAAACTTGGGGGAAATTTTATGAATTTCTCTGAAAAAGGCCTTATTTCTCAAATATGTGGGGAACTGAGCCAAATTTATAAAATTATGAGTCATTCTCCAATTGATAAATGGTCAAAGGATTCAGAAGAAGAAATCAAAATGGTCACTGGTAACATAAAAATCCTCTAAATCACTAATTATTAGAGAAATGCATCTAAAATAACTCTGAGTACCACCTTACATCTATCAGATTGGTTAATATAACAGAAAAGGAAAATGACACATGCTAAAGGGGATATGGAAAAATTGGGACACATATTTTTGGTAGAATTCTGAACTGTTCTAATCATTGGGGAGAACAATTTGGAACTACACCCAAAGGCTATAAAATTATGCATACCAGTATTACCAGTACTGGATCTGAAGAAATCTAAGAAAAGGAGAAAGGACCTATTTATACAAAAATATCTATAGCAAAGTGTTGGAAAAGAATAGGATCACCATTAATTGGGGAATGACTAAAGAAGTTGTGGTTTTGGTTGTGAATGTTATTGTGCTGTTAGAAATGGTAAGGAAGACACTTTCAGAAAAATTTGGGAAGACTTATATGAACTCATGCAAAGTAAAGTGAGCAGAACCAAAAGAGCACTGTCCACAAAATAACAATTTTGTAAGAATGATCAACTATGAAAGTCTTAGCTACTCTGATCAAGAAATAATCCAAGACAATTCCAAAGGATCCATGATGAAAAATGCTATTTACCTCCAGAGAGAGAAATGAACTCTGAATGCAGTTTGAAGAATACTTTAAAAGTATTTTCATTTTTATTATTTTATTTTGTTTGTGGGGCTTTTTTTTGCAACATGGCTAACATAAAAATATGTTTTACATGACTTCACATATAAAATCAATATAAAATTACTTGTTTTCTCAGTGGTGGGGAGAGTTTACAGGGAGAGAATTTAAAACTCAAAATGTTAAAAAAAATCATTGTTAAAAATTTTACATGTAATTGGAAAATATCTAATGAAATAAATAAAAGTAATTTAAAAAAGACATAAATGAAACTGCATACCAAACTTTTTGGAATATAGACAAAGCAATCCTTAGGGGAATATTTATATCTCTATTTTTGCTTATCAACACAAAGTGAGAAAGCAAAGAATAGTACATTGAGAATGCAACTAGAAAAGCAACAATTTAAAAACTAGCAAACACCCAAAATATAAATTCTGAAAAAATCAAAGTATAAATGGACACAATTTAAGGCAATTGACTTGATAAATAAAACTGGAATCTAGTTTCTTGAAGGGAAATCATATGTAAGAGGGTTTAGACTTTTTCTGTTTGATCCAAGAGACCAAAACTAAGAACAATGGGTAGGTATTTCAAAGGGGAAATTATTTTTGCTCTTAGGAGAAAAACAATCTTCTAAGTGGTTAAATCTATCAGAAGTGGAATGATCTGTTTTGTGAGGTAATGGGCTCTCTGGTTTTCATGCAAAGGTGAAAAAACCACTTTCCAGGATTCTTTTATAGCAATGGGTTGGCCCAGATAGCTTCTGAAGTCCCTTCCAATTTTGATTCTGTGGCATGAAAAGACATCTTCAATACACATCAAAGGTGATCTCAGACCAGAAGAATAAGAGTACAATTCAGGTTCATTTATTCTCAACATTTTTTGTTCTGGACCTAAGATTGAAAATGTGAATGAGAATATATTCACCTATCCCCAAGCAGATGTAATGGTAATGTGGATTTGAAGATCTTCCCTGCCCCTTACATTGGCAATCAAACACCTTGTTTTCAGTTCATGATTGTATCAAGTATTAAGATCCAGAACATGTGAGTCCCACAATGGGAGGAATTTGCTGATGTAACAGGAAGGGGAAGAACAGGGAGGAGCTAATACCACATATAAGGAAAAGCCCAAGCTAGAGAGCCAAAATTGCTGAGAGAGAGAGAGAGAGAGAGAGAGAGAGAGAGAGAGAGAGAGAGAGAGAGAGAGAACTGCTAGGATCCTGAGAACTTCTGAGAACTGCTATGAATTGAGAGCAGAATTTGAGAACAGAACTTATGGGGGGAAGAACTGAGGACTGAGAACTGAACTAAGAACTGAGAAAAGAATTGAGAAGAACTGAGAAATGAGGAGAGGAGAACTGGGAGGAAGCATGGCTGTGGTGCTGGTACTTTGTCTGTCTGTTTTGACGTTACTTTGCCAGATTTGTCTGCTAATAGAGGATGTTGCTGTTGTTACAGAAGCCCTGGGACCTTCCTTCTGGTTCAGAAGCCCTGAAAGAGGATTTCTTGTATGTTTATAGAAATTGGGGGTGAGGGTTTTACTGATGTTTTCAGAGGTCCTGGGACTATACTGATGATTTGTGTTTATTTCTCAGACCTTGTTGTTGGGTCTATGTTGATTTCACAGGCAGAAAGTGAATTGACCAGGAAGCTGGCAATGTTTATGAATGTTATTGTGGCTTTGTTAAACTTTGTCTTCCCAGAAACAGAAACTATGAAGGACTTAAGGTGGACTAGACACTGTGAGTTACAGTATGGAACAGGAATTTCACAAGGAGCTGGACAAGGAACTGAGCTGTCTACTTTTGAACTCAGGTGACAGTTGGGTAGATTTGGGCAGGAGTTGGGACCATGGAAGAAGAACCATGGAAACTGAGAGTCAGCCTCAAGTCAAGATGAAAATACCTCTCCTTGGGTATTTTATGCAAACTGAGAAAATCATGATTTACTGTGGTCTAGGGTGGAACACTATATACTTTGTATCATGTACCTTTTCAGGATGATTGAATTAAGGATAATTGGAACTAATCTCCATTTAAGAAGAAAGAAGACTTTTTGACTGAGAGAATAAGAAAATGTAACCTAGGGGTGGAGAGCTTTGACCTTTTTACTTTGTGTCCATTAAGATCTTTAAAGATGATTGAAATATGGACTTACTAAATGATTGTACTTCGTTTAAAACTATGTGGCCACTTTGGTGAAAACTATGTGGTTATTTTAGTGATAAGTTGTTATGTCATAAGATTATGAATGTTGTACTTTGATTTCTATGAATGTTTTGCTTTAATTTACTGCTGAATAAATATAGAGCTCACTATACTATGTAATCAGAACTTGAAGCTGTTCATAGCAGCAGTCCTCTGGAAAGCTGCTTGTGCTTGGCTTTACAATGACTTGGGGAATTAGATAGAGTTAACTAACATTTATTTTATTAGCCTTGTTTATGAGAATGGTGAAGCAGCCAGCTTGTATGAGAGTGAGCTTTAACCTTACCCTGATACTTATGTGGAATTCTTTAGAATGGAACACTTCATCTTTACCACTTAAATTCATTAGTATAGTTTTCATTCTAGGTAATTGCTGAACTTTTGGATTTTATTCTTTATTGTTCAGTGGATGAATCTGATAATGTTCTTGAAGGAGGTAATACATAATGAAAAGCTTTGTCTTCCCCTATTGTTTCTTTAGTTGTATTTGCTTGACAATACTTTGGAATTGATATATTAAAATCAAGGATTAGTATTTTTAAACTAAGGAAATATTTTTGAAGATATTGCTTACTATATTTTAGATATATAGATATTTTGTCTCAAATAAGAGGTTGCAGATCATTTTACTAATAATGAACAGAAACCAGTTTTAATATGTATCACAAATCTAGCAGAATGGTGCAGTGAATAGATAATGGTGTAGTGAACAGAGAATTAGAAATGGAGGCAGAAACTAGGTTCAAATCCTGCTTCAGACACTTATTAGCTGTGGGACCCTGGGAAAGTCACTTAACTTCCCTGTGCCTCAGTTGGACTTGATGGCATTTACTGTCCCTCCCAGCTCCAAATCTATGATTCTTTGTTTAACTTTAGTTAAATTTTACTGAAGAATTCCTTCATGAGGGGAAATTGTAATGGCTTACAACAAAATGCATGATAAATATTTTAAAATATTGTTATATTGGGAAATATCATGGACTGTCACAATAATACAGGAGACCTTATTCATGGGAGAGGGGCAGGCAGATAGCAGAGTGAGGCTTGAAGTCTTGAAGTAAGGAGGATTCATTTTCCTAAGTTCAAATCTGGGCTTAGACACATACTTACTATGTGACCTTAGGTAAGTCACTTAACCCTGTTTGCCTCAGTTGCCTTATCTATAAAAATGAGCTAGACAAGGGAATGGCAAACCACTCTAAGATCTTTGCCAAGAAAACCCCAAATGGGGTCATGAAGAGTTGGACACAAGTGAAATGACTGACCACAACAAATTCATGGGAGATAGGTTCTAGAGATCATAGAATTATGCAATCTAGAATTTAGAGAATTACTGAAAAAGGCTGTCTGGTTCAAACAATACCTGAATAGGAATCCTCTATATAACCTCCACAATAAGTAATCTTCCAATCTTTGTTTGAACACTTCCATTGAAAAGGAAACTATTGCCTTCTGTGGAAGTCCATTATAATTGGAGGTAGTTCTAATTAGTAAAAAGATTTTTCTTCTTCATGTTAAGCCTAAATATACCCCCCCTCAATTTCTGTCAGTTGCCACTAGTTTTGCCTTCTAGGATCAAGCAAGAAAAATTCTTCCACATAATAGTTATTCAGATATCTTAAAGACAGCTATTATTCCTCACCTCCTCAGCATTTTCTCACATCCAACCTAAGGACCCCTAATTCCTTCAGTTGATCCTTATGTTGCATAATCTCCTCTCCCTTCAATATCCTCATCTTCTTCCACTGGACCTATTCCAATACCAATATCCTTCCTAAATTACTGTGCCAAGAACTGAATAAAATGCCCTAGATATGGTGTGATTAGGACAGAATACAGTGGAGCTATAATATCCTTCATTCTGGACACTGAACTGTTTTGAACGTAGCTTAACATCATTAATATTTTTGACTACTATGTCATATTTTTGTCATAGAGCTGGTTGTCTATGAAAACTCTGTGTTTTTCAAACTGTTCATCTGTTATACTTCCTAATGTTTACCTCTTTTGAATCAAAGAGGTTCTTTACAATTATCCCTATTAACTTTTTTAGCTTCAGCTCATTATTATAGACCATCAACTCTTTTTAGATTTAGACACTGTCATCTAGAGTAGCTACCTTCCCGAAATTTACATAATAAGTAAAATTTACAGGTATTCCACATATGACTTCATCCAAATTGTGATAAAATGTCAGGTAGCCAAGAACCAAAAGCAGGTCGTTGGCAGAGCTCCACTGGATACCTCCTTTTAAGGTATAAACCTATATAAACCTATAGGTATAAACCTATAAAACCTTATAAACCTATTAGAGCTTATTTTAAATCTGATCATTCACTCTATTCAAAATCTACCTAACTGTGCTACATCTAGCCTATATCTCTCCATCCTCTCCACAAGATTAGCCTGAGATTTTGGCAAATCCTTTGGTTAAAAACCATCTATACAATATTTACAGTATTCCCCTAGGTTTTTATAATTCTAGTAATCCTTTCAAAAATACTAATGAATAAATAAATGAATGATAAAAGCATGCATTAAATACTTACTATGTGCCAGATACTATGCTAAGTGCTGGGAACTCAAATGGATTAGTGTCCAATGATGCCAGTTAGCACCCTACCTACTTTAGTACTTTAGATACTCTAGTATCTAGTCTATCTTCTCCCAAAAGTTAGGTCATTGGGCCCTCCTCAGTGTGCTAGAGATCTTCTACCTGACACTGCAAAGGCATCAGTGGTGCTCTCTCGTTGTTATCTTGTCATGGCTGTCCTTGCTTTTATTATTATCATTATGTGATTAGCTAATCTTATCCTAACATGCCATTTATCAATTGGCATCCTTTACTCCTATTATTTGGAGTTCTGCATTGGTTATATGTTGAAGCTTGCTTATACCCACCATGTACCTTTCCATTGCTCTTCCATCTTATATTCAGCTTTAATTCTTCAGAGAATTAAATTCCATGTTTCAGCATTGGTAGAATATTAGTCTTGAAAAGATGAACCCCTGCTCCTGACCATAAATGCATTTGTTGAGTGTTTTTCTTCTTTCCCTTCTCTTTGTCACATGTTTCCAAAAACCTAGTACAGATTGGGATTTCTTTTCTGCCTCTTCATAGTTTGGTTTTATTTTTCAAGCATTTCTATCATTTTCAGGAATATTTCATCCTTTCTTGATAACTTGAAGAATAGAGAAAGAGGTATTTTTTTTAGCTCCTTAACCTTCTACTTTAGAAGGGACACCAACCCATAGTTTTTAATGGTTACTTGGTACTGTCATAAGCACAATAGATCTCACTCTCTGTAGGTAACTTCAAACTCTCCCTTGCTTTCCATATATGCTAGAAGTAAGATGTTCATCCCTTTTTGTTCTTCTTGGCCACTCTTGTGGCAGGTTTCCATGACAACATTCAAGTTTTTCATGCCCATTTGCTCCTTGGTAGCCTCACAAACTTGGTGCTCCTGAATAAGTATTGGAGGGGGGAGGTGGCTTTTCATTTCTTCTCATGATACAAGAGGTTTTCTTCCTTAGCTTCCTTTAACCATCAGTTAGCAGAGTCAGGAATCTGCTAAGCTGTCAAGAAAATAGAAACTGCCCTCAACTATTATTTGTGAAAGAATTTGAATCAGAAATCCAATTAGAAACATCTTTATCAAATTATATCTTGTCACTTACATCTTCCTTCTTATTCTTGATGACAGATTTCACACACCACCTTGCCATTTCACTGGTCATCTCCTCTGGTTTCTTAAGAGGTCTCTGATCATAGATTTTGTCTTCCTAAAGCCCTTCTTAGGGGGTGATGGGGCAGGGATAATCCATTCTTAGATTAAAGACATGATAAAATATGGACAATTGGGAATAAGATACCTCAGTGAAGCCTTTGGTTCTTTAGTATTGGTTTAAGCTTTATTACCTTAAAACTATTTTGGTATGTCCTGTATTTGTTACTAGAAAAGGAGACTTGAGTACCCCAAACAGAATTTATTTGTTGAAAATTAGAAAAAGATATCCCAAGAAGGAATGGGTGACAAGGGAGGAAGGAAATGGATCTGAAATTCAAGGTCGTAACATTAAATGTTTCAAATATATATATAAATACTATTATTAATACTCTTTTGCCTATAATTGGGAGATAAGATGTGCAGGCATTGGGACACAAAGATTCATCTTACTCTAATGGAAAAGTCGATGGGGGTATGGGAGAAGGTATGGGAGAGAGCAGATTGGAGGAAGCGATATCTTGTGGGACTGCTATTCTGGGAGGTTGGGTAGGGGAATAATGGGGGGAAAATGATTGTAACTCAAAATCTGGCGGAAATGAATGATGTAAAACAGAAGTTAATAAAGTATTTGTTTAAAAAAAATTAGAAAAAGAAGGCCAATATTATTTTATTTGGTTGAGTGATGGAAAGATAAGCACCTATCCATTCAATAAATATTTATTAAACTTCTACAGTGAGCAAGGCAGAATGGGGACACAAACTTAGTCAAGGACGGTGCCAAATAGTATTTCTGACTTTTGCAAAGCCAACTTAGTATAAAAAGTGAATACAAAGAAGCAAAACCAAAAATGTTTCAAGATGGCATATGTTTAATGCCTAATGAGTGGTACAGATGACAACTGCTAAGGGTTTAGCTGAGGTCCAATAACTGGGGGTTATAGTGGTCCTGGGAATTTTCTAGGAGAATTTTCACTAATATAAGATAATATTCTATAGGATTATACTTATAGAATTATTATTCTGGTAAACATACCATCTTATATGTTCCTTGAGGGTGGGTTTTGTTTTTGTTTTGTTGTACCTTTCTTTGAATCCTTAGTGGTTAGCACAGTACCTGACACACAGCAAATGTTTAATAAAATCTTATTGACTGACTAATAATAGCCAATATTGCACCTGTAATTAGGATGACAAGTAAAAATAAGAAAGTCTACTTTCAATGGTCTCTAGATGAGATATCTCTTAAAGGGGAATCATTATTGGTAAGACAAAGAAATATTGGATAGATTAAGGAGAGGCAGGTCCTAGGGCTATCTCTGCCACTAACTGGTTTTGAACCTCTGGGCAAGTCATTGTAGGTGGGAAAATAGTAGCTGTTTTCAAATATTTAAGGAACAGTCATGTGAGATTTTTGGACTGTTCTTTTAGTCACTGTGGGGAAAAAGTAGTAGGAAAGGGCAAGAGTTATAAAGTGCCAAATTTGCATTTCAACCAAATTTGGATGACCTTTCATTGGGTACGCATAGTGCAGATTCTTGTTCAGATGTAGCTTGGACTAGATATTCTCTGAGATTCCCTTTAATCTTCATATTCTGTGATTCTTGGATTTACCATTAGAAGGTTGACCAATAAATTATTTCTCCCCACCCCCAAATATGGCCATAGTAACTCAAGAAACTCTCTATGATGTGGAAGAGTTAAATATTCATTGGTGGTTTTCATGCAATCTGATTTTCATGCAAAGAATAGAGAAAGGCCATTTTTCAGGATTGCTGTTTAGCAGTGGGTTGGATTCTAAACTTCCTTCTAATTCTGATTCTATAACATGAAGATACATTGAAAGATGATCTCAGACTAGAAGAATGAGTATAGAAAGTATTATATAGATAAATAGATAAACAGATAGAGAGTATGTAAGAAACACACATTGATGAACTCATAAATCTTTAGATGTATTGAAGTTTTTTGGTAATTTTTTTCTCATAATAAGCCTGGAAATCAGCCTATCATTTTTACTTTATGGGAAAATGAATAAAGAAAGAGGTTTACATATTGAGGGCAGGGGAAATGGACTATGAATTAGGGACTAAAACATCAAGATTAGAACATAAAGTGGTTAGATTCCCATTCTTTCTCCCAACTCTATGAACTATGTTGTTTTTCTATTCCTATTCATAATTTATCTGTTTTCAAATTTGTTAACAAGTTACAGTTCTAGTGATAATTATTGCATTTCTATATTTATAGATAACTGGCACATATGGAGGTGGAATAGCACAATTTGATATTTCCCCATGTGCCAGATTTTTTTAATAAATATAGAAATCCTATAGTTTATGAAAAACTATTTGTTAAAATTAAATATATATGCTCCTGGACATCTGTTCTGATATCTCATATTCTCTGGAGAACCAGTTATCCCAGTTGCCATTCGGTGAGTATCAGCATTAGCCAAGAAGAACTTAGGGGGCATTAGTCTGTGAATAAACAATTCATGATCAAAACTTTCCTTTACTCCTACAATAAACTCAGATCAAGCAATATTAATTAAGCTTTTGTTTTCTATATAGAGCATTTAAAAGGATATTTTTATCATGTCAAACTATTTGAGGATTTTGGGGGGTCAATAATAAGAATTCCCAATACATGTTAATATATGTTAACCTATATGTTTCAGAAATGTTACTATAATTAATATGTTGGCTTTTAAAATGAGTTCCCATAGAAGTAGCCAGGGGCATTCATCTTTCCAAAAAGCTGAGACCTCCCAGCAATTGTAGAATATTTATCACGGGAAAAATGGTTGTGTTGCTCAAAAATGTGAGCTTACAGAATATTACTGTGTGGAAAGAACTTTGGATTTGGAACCAAAGGACTTGGATTCAAATCCTGAGTGTCACCACCACCACCTTTTTCCCATGCTGCTGCAGCTGCTGCTGCTACTACTACTATTACTAGTACTACTACTACTACTGATACTGCTACTACCACTTCCATCTACTATGTGTGTGACCTTTGCCAAATCACTTAAACTCTCTGGGTAAAATGAGAATGTCA
>WOXC01003605.1:0-37217 GCA_011680675.1 Gymnobelideus leadbeateri
AATGCCTGTTTTTGTAGAGTTATGGTCAGTTATACCTTTCTAACAAACATGCTCAGAATATGCTAACTGGAAAAAAGGTGAAAACCTGAATTTCTCAGAAGTCCTTTAAAATAAAAGAATTCTAAGCACTGTTGTACACAGAGTTACTTCAACTCTCAACATCTTTATTCAGACTGCTGAAGGTTTGCTTTTACTGTTTTAGCATAAGTGCTTTATAACTGCCTACTTTGGTTTAAATGGGTGAAAACTAAGGATGCCATTTCCAAAAAAAGAAGACCAAGTAATATAGATGTAGTGGTTGTTTTAAAGACATCTGGCTAAGAGAATCTTTCCCAGAAAAGAAGTTACATGTAATGCCTGTTATTGTAGAGATACGGTCAGATACACCATTCTACCAAACATGCTCAGAATAGGCTAACTGAAAAAAAAGTGAGAACCTGAATTTCTCAGAAATCCTTTAAAATACAAGAATTCTAAGCACTGTTGTACACCCAATTCCTTCCACCCTCAACATCTTAAGTCAGACTGCTGAAGGTTTCCTTTTACTCTTTTAGCAAAAGGGCTTTATACGTGCCTACATTAGTTTCAATGGGTGAAAAACTTAGGATGCCATTTCCGACACCACAAGGCCAAACAATAGAGATGTAATGGCTGTTTTTAAGACCTCTAGCTAAGAGAATCTTTCCCAGAAAAGAAGAGACATGCAATGCCTGTTATTGTCGAGATATGGTCAGATATACCTTTCTACCAAACATGCTCAGAATAGGCTAACTGAAAAAAAGGTGAAAACCTGAATTTCTCAGAAGTTCTTTAATATACAAGAATTCTAAGCACTGTTGTACACACAGTTCCTTCAACCCTCAACATCTTAAGTCAGACTGCTGAAGGTTTGCTTTTACCGTTTTAGCAAAAGTGCTTTATACCTGCCTACATTGGTTTCAATGGGTGAAAACCTAAGGATGCCATTTCCAACAAAAGAAGACCAAGCAATAGAGATGTAATGGCTGTTTTTAAGACCTCTAGCTAAGAGAATCTTTCCCAGAAAATAAGTGACATGTAATGCCTGTTATTATCGAGATATGGTCAGATATACCTTTCTACCAAACATGCTCAGAATATGCTAACTGAAAAAAAGGTGAAAACCTGAATTTCTCAGAAGTCCTTTGAAATACTAGAATTCTAAGCACTGTTGTACACAAAGTTCCTTCAACACTCAACATCTTTAGTCAGACTGCTGAAGGTTTGCTTTTACTGTTTTAGCAAAAGTGCTTTATACCTGCCTACATTGGTTTCAATGGGTGAAAACCTTAGGATGCCATATCCAACAAAAGAAGGCCAAGCAATAGAGATGTAGTGGCTGTTTTTAAGACCTCTAGCTAAAAGAATCTTTCCCAGAAAAGAAGTTACATGTAATGCCTGTTATTGTCGAGATATGGTCAGATATACCTTTCTACCAAACATGCTCAGAATAGGCTAACTGAAAAAAAGGTGAAAAGCTGAATTTCTCAGAAGTCCTTTGAAATACTAGAATTTTAAGCACTGCTCCACACACAGTTCCTTCAACCCTCAACATCTTAAGTCAGCCTGCTGAAAGTTTCCTTTTACTCTTTTAGCAAAAGTACTTTATAACTGCCTACATTGGTTTCAATGAGTGAAAACCTAAGTATGCCATTTCCAATAAAAGAAGACCAAGCAATAGAGATGTAATGGCTATTTTTAAGACATCTAGCGAAGAGAATCTTTCCCAGAGAAGACGTTACATGTAATGCCTGTTTTTATAGAATTATGGTCATATATACCTTCTCTACCAAACATGCTCAGAATAGGCATTCTGAAAAAAAGGTGAATACATGAATTTCTCAGAAGTACTTTGAAATACTAGAATTCTAAGCACTGTAGTACACACAGTTCCTTCAACTCTCCACATCTTTAGTCCGACTGCTGAAGGTTTGCTTTTACTCTTTTAGCAAAAGTGCTTTATACCTGCCTACATTGGTTTCAATGGGTGAAAACCTAAGGATGCCATTTCCAACAAAAGAAGACAAAGCAATAGAGATGTAATGGCTGTTTTTAAGACCTCTAGCTAAGAGAATCTTTCCCAGAAAAGATGTTACATGTAATGCCTGTTTCTATAGAGTTATGGTCATATATACCTTCTCTACCAAACATGCTCAGAATAGGCATTCTGAAAAAAAGGTGAATACATGAATTTCTCAGAAGTCCTTTGAAATACTAGAATTTTAAGCACTGCTGTACACTCAGTTCCTTCAACCCTCAATATCTTAAGTCAGACTACCGAAGGTTTGCTTTCATTGTTTTAGCAAAAGTGCTATATACATGCCTACATTAGTTTCAATGGGTAAAACACTAAGGATGCCATTTCCAACAAAAGAAGACCAAGCAATAGAGATGTAATGTCTGTTTTTAAGACCTCTACCTAAGAGAATTTTTCCCAGAAAAGAAGTTACATGTAATGCCTGTTATTGTCGAGATATGGTCAGATATACCTTTCTACCAAACATGCTCAGAATAGGCTAACTGAAAAAAAGGTGAAAACCTGAATTTCTCAGAAGTCCTTTAAAATACAAGATTTCTAAGCACTGTTGTACACCCAGTTCCTTCCACCCTAAACATGTTAAGTCAGACAGCTGAAGGTTTCCTTTTACTCTTTTAGCAAAAGTCCTTTAAACGTGCCTACATTAGTTTCAATGGGTGAAAACCTTAGGATGCCATTTCTGACACAACAAGGCCAAGCAATAGAGATGTAATGGATGTTTTTAAGACTTCTAGCGAAGAGAATCTTTCCCAGAAAAGATGTTACATGTAATGCCTGTTTCTATAGAGTTGTGGTCAGATATACCTTCTCTACCAAACATGCTCAGAATAGGCATTCTGAAAAAAAAGTGAATACATGAATTTCTCAGAAGTCCTTTGAAATACAAGAATTCTAAGCACTGTTGTACACACAGTTCCTTCAACCCTCAACATTTTTATTCATACTGCTGAAGGTTTGCTTTTAATGTTTTAGCAAAAGTGCTTTATACCTGCCTACATTGGTTTCAATGGGTGAAAAACCTTAGGATGCCATTTCCAACAAACGAAGACCAAGCAATAGACATTTAATCCATGTTTTTAAGAACTCTAGTTAAGAGAATCTTTCCCAGAAAAGATGTTACATGTAATGCCTGTTTCTATAGAGTTATGGTCATATATACCTTATCTACCAAAAATGCTCAGAATAGGCATTCTGAAAAAAAAGGTGAATACATGAATTTCTCAGAAGTCCTTTGAAATACAAGAATTCTAAGCACTGTTGTACACACAGTTCCTTCAACCCTCAACATTTTTATTCATACTGCTGAAGGTTTGCTTTTAATGTTTGAGCAAAAGTGCTTTATACCTGCCTACATTGGTTTCAATGGGTGAATAAAACTTAGGATGCCATTTCCAACAAACAAAGACCAAGCCATAGACATTTAATGGATGTTTTTAAGAACTCTAGTTAAGAGAATCTTTCCCAGAAAAGAAGTTACATGTAATGCCTGTTATTGTCGAGATATGGTCAGATATACCTTTCTACCCAACATGCTCAGAATAGGCTAACTGAAAAAAAGGTGAAAACCTGAATTTCTCAGAAGTCCTTTGAAATACTAGAATTCTAAGCACTGTTGTACACACAGTTCCTTCAACACTCAACATCTTAAGTCAGACTACTAAAGGTTTGCTTTTACTCTTTTAGCAAAAGTGCTTTATACCTGCCTACATTGGTTTCAATGGGTGAAAACCTAAGGATGCCATTTCCAACAAAAGAAGACCAAGCAATAGAGATGTAATGGCTGTTTTTAAGACCTCTAGCTAAGAGAATCTTTCCCAGAAAAGAAGTTACATGTAATGCCTGTTTCTATAGAATTATGGTCATATATACCTTCTCTACCAAACATGCTCAGAATAGGCATTCTGAAAAAAAGGTGAATACATGAATTTCTCAGAAGTCCTTTGAAATACTAGAATTCTAAGCACTGTTGTACACACAGTTCCTTCAACTCTCAACATCTTTAGTCAGACTGCTGAAAGTTTCCTTTTACTCTTTTAGCAAAAGTGCTTTATAACTGCCTACATTGGTTTCAATGGGTGAAAACCTAAGGATGCCATTTCCAACAAAAGAAGACCAAGCAATAGAGATGTAATGGCTGTTTTTAAGACTTCTAGCTAAGAGAATCTTTCCCAGAAAAGAAGTTACATGTAATGCCTGTTATTTTCGAGATATGGTCAGATATACCTTTCTACCAAACATGCTCAGAATAGGCATTCTGAAAAAAAGGTGAATACATGAATTTCTCAGAAGTCCTTTGAAATACTAGAATTCTAAGCACTGTTGTACACACAGTTCCTTCAACTCTCCACATCTTTAGTCCGACTGCTGAAGGTTTGCTTTTACTCTTTTAGCAAAAGTGCTTTATACCTGCCTTCATTGGCTTTAATAGGTGAAAAACATTTGGAAGCCATTTCCAACAAAAGAAGACCAAGCAATAGAGATGTAATGGCTGTTTTTAAGACCTCTAGCTCAGAGAATCTTTCCCAGAAAAGAAGTTACATTTAATGCCTGTTATTGTAGAGATATGGTCAGTTATACCTTTCCAACAAACATGCTCAGAATAAGCTAACTGGAAAAAAGGTGAAAACCTGAATTTCTCAGAAGTCCTTTAAAATAAAAGAATTCTAAGCACTGTTGTACACAGAGTTCCATCAACCCTCAACATCTTAATTCAGACTACTAAAGGTTTGCTTTTACTGTTTTAGCAAAAGTGCTTTATACCTCCCTACCTTGGTTTAAAGGGGTGAAAACTAAAGATGCCATTTCCAACAAAAGAAGACCAAGCAATATAGATGTAATGGTTGTTCTAAAGACATCTGGCTAAGAGAATCTTTCCCAGAAAAGAAGTTACATGTAATGCCTGTTATTGTAGAGATATGGTCAGATACACCATTCTACCAAACATGCTCAGAATAGGCTAACTGAAAAAAAAGTGAGAACCTGAATTTCTCAGAAATCCTTTAAAATACAAGAATTCTAAGCACTGTTGTACACCCAATTCCTTCCACCCTCAACATCTTAAGTCAGACTGCTGAAGGTTTCCTTTTACTCTTTTAGCAAAAGGGCTTTATACGTGCCTACATTAGTTTCAATGGGTGAAAAACTTAGGATGCCATTTCCGACACCACAAGGCCAAACAATAGAGATGTAATGGATGTTTTTAAGACCTCTAGCTAAGAGAATCTTTCCCAAAAAAGATGTTACATGTAATGCCTGTTTCTATAGAGTTATGGTCAGATATACCTTCTCTACCAAACATGCTCAGAATAGGCATTCTGAAAAAAAGGTGAATTTCTCAGAAGTCCTTTGAAATACAAGAATTCTAAGCACTGTTGTACACACAGTTCCTTCTACCCTCAACATTTTTATTCATACTGCTGAAGGTTTGCTTTTAATGTTTTAGCAAAAGTGCTTTATACCTGCCTACATTGGGTTCAATGGGTGAAACAGTAAGGATGCCATTTCCAACAAAAGAAGACCAAGCAATAGAGATGTAAAGGCTGTTTTTAAGACCTCTAGGAAGAGAATCTTTCCCAGAAAAGATGTTACATGAAATGCCTGTTATTGCCGAGATGTGGTCAGATATACCTTTCTACCAAACATGCTCAGAATAGGCATTCTGAAAAAAAGGTGAAAACCTGAATTTCTCAGAAGTCCTTTAAAATACAAGAATTCTAAGGACAGTTGTACATAAAGTTCCTTCCACTCTCCATAACTTTAGTCACACTGCGGAATCTTTGCTTTTACTGTTTTAGCAATGGTGCTTTATACCTGCCTACTTTGGTCTCAATGGGTGAAAATTTAAGGATGCCTTTTCCAACAAAATTATACCAAACTATAGAGATGTAATAGGTGTTTTTAAGACCTCTATCTAAGAGAATCTTTCCCAGAAAAGATGTTACATGTAATTCCTGTTATTGTCGAGATATGGTCAGATACACCTTTCTACCAAACATGCTCAGAATAGGCTAACTGAAAAAAAGGTGAAAACCTGAATATCTCAGAAGTCCTTTAAAATACAAGAATTCTAAGCACTGTTGTACACCCAGTTCCTTCCACCCTCAACATCTTAAGTCAGACTGCTGAACGTTTCCTTTTACTCTTTTAGCAAAAGTGCTTTATAACTGCCTACATTGCTTTCAAAGGGTGAAAACCTAAGGATGCCATTTCCAACAAAGGAAGACCAAGCAATAGACATGTAATGGCTGTTTTTAAGACATCTAGCGAAGAGAATCTTTCCAAGAAAAGAAGTTACATGTAATGCCTGTTTCTATAGAGTTATGGTCATATATACCTTCTCTACCAAACATGCTCAGAATAGGCATTCTGAAAAAAAGGTGATTACATGAATTTCTCAGAAGTCCTTTGAAATACTAGAATTTTAAGCACTGCTGTACACACAGTTCCTTCAACCCTCAACATCTTAAGTCAGACTACCGAAAGTTTGCTTTTATTGTTTTAGCAAAAGTGCTTTATACCTGCCTACATTGGTTTTAATTGGTGACAACCTAAGGATGCCATGTACAACAAAAGAAGACCAAGCAATAGAGATGCTATGGTTGTTTTTAAGACCTCTAGCTAAGAGAATCTTTCCCAGAAAAGAAGTTACGTGTAATGCCTGTTATTGGCGAGATATGGTCAGATATACCTTTCGACCAAACATGCTCAGAATAGGCTAACTGAAAAAAAGGTGAAAACCTGAATTTCTCAGAAGTCCTTTAAAATACAAGAATTCTAAGCCCTGTTGTACACACAGTTCCTTCCACCCTCAACATCTTAAGTCAGACTGCTGAAGGTTTCCTTTTAATGTTTTAGCAAAAGTGCTTTATACCTGCCTACATTGGTTTCAATGGGTGAAACACTAAGGATGCCATTTCCAACAAAAGAAGACCAAGCAATAGAGATGTAAAGGCTGTTTTTAAGACCTCTAGCGAAGAGAATCTTTCCCAGAAAAGATGTTACATGTAATGCCTGTTTCTATAGAGTTATGGTCAGATATACCTTCTCTACCAAACGTGCTCAGAATAGGCTTTCTGAAAAAAAGGTGAATACATGAATTTCTCAGAGGTCCTTTGAAATACAAGAATTCTAAGCACTGTTGTACACACAGTTCCTTCAACCCACCACATCTTTAGTCAGACTGCTGAAGGTTTGCCTTTACTGTTTTAGCAAAAGTACTTTTTACCTGCCTATATTGGTTTCAATGGGTGTAAACCTTAGGATGCCATTTCTGACAAAAGAAGGCCAAGCAATAGAGATGTAATGGCTGTTTTTAAGAACTCTAACTAAGAGAATCTTTCCCAGAAAAGAAGTTACATGTAATGCCTGTTTCTATAGAGTTATGGTCATATAAACCTTCTCTACCACACATACTCAGAATAGGCATTCTGAAAAAAAGGTGAATACATGAATTTCTCAGAAGTGCTTTGAAATAGTAGAATTCTAAACACTTTTGTACACAATTCCTTCAACTCTCCACATATTTTGTCAGACTGCTGAAGGTTTGCTTTTACTGTTTTAGCAAAGGTGCTTTATACCTGCCTACATTTGTTTCAATGGGTGAAAACCTAAGGATGCCATTTCCAACAAAAGAAGACCAAGTAATACAGATGTAATGGCTGTTTTTAAGACCTCTAGCTAAGAGAATCTTTCCCAGAAAAGAAATTACATGTAATGCCTGTTATTGTAGAGATATGGTCAGATATACCTTTCAACCAAACATGCTCCGAATAGGCTAACTGAAAAAACTGTGAAAACCTGAATTTCTCAGAAGTCCTTTGAAATACTAGTATTGTATGCACAGTTGTACACAGTTCCTTTAACCCTACACATCTTTAGGCAGACTGCTGAAGCTTTGCTTCTACAGTTTTAGCAAAAGGGCTTTAAATCTTCTTACTTGCGTTTCAATGGAAGAAACCTAATGATGACATTTCCAACAAAAGATCAAGCACTTGAGAAGTAATGGCTGTGTGAAGATAACTAGTTAAGAGAACCATTTACAGAAAAGAACTTACTTATAAATGTCTTTTTCTACAGAGTTATGGGCAAATATACCTTCTCTACCAAACATGCTCAGAATAGGCATTCTGAAAATAAGGTAAATACATGAATTTCTCAGAAGTGCTTTGAAATACTTGAATTCAAAGCACTGTTGTTCACAGAGTTGCTTTTCCCCTCCACAGGTTTAGCCAGACGGCTGCAGCTTTGCTTTTACTTTTTTAACAAAAGGCCTTTATATCTGCCCTCTTTGGTATCAATGGGGGAAAACCTAATGATGCCATTTCCAGGAAAAAAGCCAAAGCATTTGATATCCAATGACTGAATTGAAGACAGCTAACTAAAAGAAATATTTGACAGAATCAAATTTCCGGATAATCTGTATTTCTAGAGAGTTATGCGCAGATATACCTTTTCTACAGAACCCTTTTGTAACAGTCTATCTGAAAAAAGGTAAAAACCTAAATTTCTCAGATGTCTTTTGAAATACTTGAATTCAAAGCACTGTTGTACACAGAGTGGCTTTTACGCTCCATATCTTTAGTCAGATGGCTGCAGGTTTGCTTTTCCTTTTTTTTCTAAAAGGCCTTTATATCTGCCCTCTTTGATTTCAATGGGGGAAAACCTAATCATGCCATTTCCACGAAAAGAACCCAAAGCATTTGAAATGTAATGCCGTGTTTAAGAAAACTAGCTATGAGAAAGCTGTGACAGAAAAGAACTTCTGGGTATTCCCTTTTTATAGAGAGTTATGCCCAGATATACTTTTTCTACCCAACATTCATGTAACACTCTATCTGAAAAAAGGAAAACCTAAATTTCGCAGAAGTCTTTTGAAATACTTGAATTCCAAGCACTGCTGCACAAAGAGTTGCTTTAACCCTCCACATCTTATTCATGCTGCTGAACCTTTCTTTTCCTTTTTTACCAAAAGGCCTTTATATCTGCCCTTATTGGTTTCAATGGGAGAAAACCTAATGATTCCATTTCCACGAAAAGGAGGCAAAGCATTTGATAGGCAATGCCTGTATTTAAGACAACTAGCTAAGAGAAAGCTGTGACAGAAATGAACTTCTGAGTAATGCCTCTTTCTAGAAAGTTGTGCTCAGATATACATTTCTACCAAACATGTTTGTAACAGTCTATCTGAAAAAAGGTAAAAACCTATATTTTCAGTAGTCTTTTAAAGTACTTGAATTCAAAGCACTGTTGTACACAGAGTTGCTTTTACCCTCCACAACTTTAGTCAGAATGCTTCAGCTTTACTTTTATTTTTTTAGCAAAAGGCCTTTACATCTGCCCTCATTGGTCTCAGTGGGGGAAAACCTGATGATGCTATTTCAACGAAAATAAGCCAAAGCATTTGATAAGTAATGCCTGCGTTTAAGACAACTAGCTAAGAGAATGCTGGTACAGAAAAGAACTTCCAGATAATCCCTGTTTGTAGATAGTTATGCTCAGATATACCTTTTCTACCAAATATGCTTGTAAGAGTCTATCTGAAAAAAGGTCAAAACCTGAATTTCTCTGAAGTCTTTTAAAATACTTGAATTCAAAGCACTGTTGTATACAGAGTTGCTTTTACCCTGAACATCTTTCGTCAACCTGCTGAAGCTTTCCTTTTACTGTTTTAGCAAAAGGCCTTCATAGCTGCCCACGTTGGTTTCATTGGGAGTAAATCTAATGATGCCATTTCCAACAAAAGAAGACCAAACATATTAGATGTAATGGCTGTGGTTAAGACAACTAGCTAAGAGAACCTTTCACAAAAAGAACTTACATGTAATGCCTGTTTCTACAGAGTTATGGTAAGATTTACCTGAATTTAAGGCAACTGACTAAGAGAAACGGTGACTGAAAAGACCTTTCAGGTAATCACTGTTCCTAGAGAGTTATGCTCAAATATACCTTTTCTACCAACCATGCTTGTAACAGTCTATCTGAAAAAAGATAACAACCTAAATTACTCAGAAGTCTTTTGAAATACTTGAATTCAAAGCTCTGTTGTACACAGAGTTGCTTTTACATTCTACATCTCAGTCAGACTGCTACAGTGTTGCTTTTACTTTTTTAGCAAAAAGCCTTTTTATCTGCCCTCTTTGGTTTCAATGGTAGAAAACCGGATGAAGCCATTTCCAGTTAAAGAAGCCAAAGCGTTTGAAATGTAATGCCTGGATTTAAGACAAGTAGCTAAGAGAAAGCTGTGACAGTAAAGACAGGTGACAGGTCTTCATATTTGCACTTACTGGTTTCAATGGGGAAAATATAAGGATGCTATTTCCAGGAAAAGAAGCCAAAGCATTTGTTATGTAATGCCTCTGTTTAAGACAACTAGCTAAGAGAAAGCTGTGACAGAAAAGAAATTCTGGCTAATTCCTGTTTCTAGAAAGTAATGCTCAGATATATCTTTTCTACCCAACAGTCTTGTAACAGTCTATCTGAAAAAAGGAAAAACATGTATGTCTCAGAAGTCTTTTGAAATACTTGAATTCAAGGCACTGTTCTACACAGACTTGCTTTAACCCTCCACATCTTTAGTCAGACTGCAACAGCTTTGCTATTATTTTTTTAGGAAAAGGCCTTTATAATTGCCCTCATTGGTTTCAATGGGGTAAAACTTAATGATGCCATTTCCAGGAAAAGAAGCCAAAGCATGTGATATGAAATGCTTACGTTTACGACAACTAGCTAAGAGAAAGCTGGGACAGAAAAGAACTTCGGGGTAATCCAGGTTTCTAGAGAGTTATGCTAAGATATTCCTTCTTTACCAAACATGCTTGTAACAGTCTATCTGAAAAAAGGTAAGAACCTAAATTTCTCAGAAGTCTTTTGAAATACTTGAATTCAAAGCACTGTTGTACACAGAGTTTCTTTTACCCTCCACATCTTTAGTCATACTGCTGAAGCTTTGCTTTTGCTTTTTTAGTAAAAGGCCTTTACGTCTGCCCTCACTGGTTTCAATGGGGTAAAACCTAATCATGCCATTTCCACGAAAGGAAGGCAAAGCATTTGATATGCAATGCCTGTATTTAAGACAACTAGCTAGGAGAAAGCTTTGACAGAAACAAACTTCCGGATAATCCCTGTTTCTAGAGAGTTATGCCCAGATAGACCTTTTCTACCCAACATTCTTTTAACAGTCTATCTGAAAAGTGTTAAAATCATGAATGTCTCAAAATTCTTTTGAATTACTTGAATTCAAGGCACTGTTGTACACAGCATTGCTTTCATCCTCCACATTTTCAGTCTAACTGCTGCAGCTTTCCATTTACTTTTTTAGCAAAAGGTCTTTATATCTACCCTCATTTGTTTCAAAGGGGAAATCCTAAACATGCCATTTCCATGAATAGAAGCCAAAGTATTTGATATGTTACGGTTCCGTTGAAGACAACTAGCTAAGAAAAAGCTGTGACAGAAAAGAACTTCCGGGTAAGCCCTTTGTCTAGAAAGTTATGCTCAGATATACCTTTTCTACCAAACATGCTTGTAACAGTCTATCTGAAAAAAGGTAATAACCTAAATTTCTCAGAAGTCTTTTGAAATACTTGAATTCAAAGCACTGTTGTACAAAGAGTTTCTTTTACCCTCCACATCTTTAGTCATACTGCTGCAGCTTTGCTTTTACTTTTTTAGCAAAAGGCCTTTACATATGCCCTCATTCGTTTCAATGGGGTAAAACCTAATGATGCCCTTTCCAAGAAAAGAAGCCAAAGCATTTGATATATGCCTGTGTTTAAGACAACTAGCTTAGAGAAAGCTGTGACAGAAAAGAACTTCCGGCTAATTTCCGTTTCTAGAAAGTAATGCTCAGATCTACCTTTTATACCAAATATGCTTGTAACAGTCTATCTGAAAAAAGGTCAAAACCTGAATTTCTCTGAAGTCTTTTAAAATACTTTTATTCACAGCACTGTTGTAAACAGATTTGCTTTAATCCTTGACATCTTTAGTCAGACTGCTGAAACTTTGCTTTAATTTTTTGGCAAAAGGCCTTTGTATCTGCCCTCCTTGGTTTCAATGGGGGAAAACCTAATGATGCCCTTTCCAAGAAAAGAAGCCAAAGCATTTGATATATGCCTGTGTTTAAGACAACTAGCTTAGAGAAAGCTGTGACAGAAAAGAACTTCCGGCTAATTTACGTTTCTAGAAAGTAATGCTCAGATATACCTTTTGTACCAAACATGCTTGTAGCAGTGTATTTGAAAAAAGGTAAAAATATGAATTTCTCAGAAGTCTTTTGAAATACTTGCATTCAAAGCTCTGTGGTACACAGAGTTGCTAAAAACCTCCACAACTTTAGTCAGACTGCTGCAGCTTTTCTTTTACATTTGAAGCAAAAGGCCTTTTCATCTGTGATGATTGGTTTCAATGGGGGGAAACCTAATGATGCCATTTCCAGGAAAAGAAGTCAAATCATGTGATATGTAATGCCTACCTTTAAGACACCTAGCTGGGTGCGGAGCCAAGATGGCGGAGTAGAAACAGTTCATCCAAGCCTCTCTGCCCCCAGATTCTCCACAAACTATGTAAAAAAGGACTCTGAAAAACTTCTGGAGCCCCAGCACCCACAGAACGACACAGAGAAGCTAACCTCCCGCTGAGGACAGCCCAGCACCCTGCAGGAAGGACCAGCGCAGTGGTCTGGGAGCCAGCAGCACGCAGAGCGCAGGAGCCGAGCCGAGCCCAGGTCCACGTGAGCCGAGGTTTTAGCCCCAGGGCTGCAGGGCCAGCAGCCGGCTGGAGGAACCCCAGAACACCAGGAACTGTGGAGATTCCAGAATTATCAACCTAGACTTGCCCAGGAAAAAGTAAGAGGTTAGTGTCCTATGGACTTTGGGACCTGTATTTGGGGAATGCGTCAGCTCCCTCCCCTGGGGGCTAGAAGCCACTGAGGAGACATCCCATTTTGTAGTTTTCAGAGGCATTTCCGTCTCCCAGCCTACAAATCGTGGGGAGATCCAGCGATCAGTCTTGGGGGGTAATCGCTCTTGCTTTAACCTCCCTGGATCTGGATTGTGATCTAGGGTGGAAGTTGTGGGTGGGTTTACAGCTTGCCAGAAACTGAAGTTGCCCCCCACACGTTCGGGACGAAAATTCCTCTAGCTGGCCTTAAAGCCATAGTGTGGCAACAAGCCCAAAAGTCAAGCAATTAAGTGGCAACATGCCAAGGCAAAGGAAACAGAAAAATGCAACCCTAGACTCCTATTTTGGGGGCATAGAGCGGGAAAAGGACTGTGAGGTCAGAAGTCCTGCTCCAAAAGCCCCAGGGGAAAACATGAGCGGGTTGCAGGCCATAGAGGACCTTAAGAAGGACTTTAAAAATCAAATAAGAGAAGTGGAGGAAAAATTGGAAAGAGAAATGAGAAGGATGCAGGAAAAGTATGAAATGAGGGTCAACAGCCTGACTGAGGAAAACAACACCTTAAAAAATAGACTAACTCAAATGGCAAAGGAGGCCCAAAAGGGCAATGAGGAGAAGAATGCCTTAAAAAGTCGAATTTCCAGATGGAAAAAGAATCTCAAAAGTTCACTGAGGAGATTCATTCCTTCAGAGTTAGACTGGAGCAAATGGAAGCTAGTGACTTTATGAGAAATCAAGATGCTGTTAAGCAGATCCAAACAAACGAAAGATTAGAAGGCAATGTGAAATATCTCATGGAAAAACCACTGACCTGGAGAATAGATCCAGGAGAGACAATTTAAAAATTATTGGACTACCTGAAAGCCATGATCAAGGAAAGAACCTAGAAATCACCCTTCAAGAAATTCTCAAGGAAAACTGCCCTGATGTTTTAGATCCCGAGGGCAAAATAGAGGTTGAAAGAATCCACCGATCACCTCCTGAAAAAGATCCCAAAAAGAAAACTCCCAGGAATATTATAGCCAGGTTCCAGAATCCCCAGATCAAGGAGAAAATACTTCAAGCAGCCAGGAAGAAACAATTTCAATATTGTGGAAACACAATCAGAATAGCCCAGGACCTGGTAGCTTCTACACTGAGGGATCGAAGGGCATGGAATATGATATTCCAGAGGGCAAAAGAACTGGGAATGAACCCAAGGGTCACCTACCCAGCAAAACTGAGTATTTTGTTTCAGGGAAAATATGGTCATTCAGTGGAATAGAGGACTTTCAAGCATTCTTGAGGAAAAAAACCAGAGTTGAATAGAAAATTTGACATCCAGACACAAGAAGGAAGAGATGCCTGAGAAGGTAATCAGGGAAAAGAAATCAAAAGGAACTTATCAAAGTTGAACTATTTACATTCCTATATGGAAAAGCAATATCTGTGACTGACGATATCTTTCTCATTATGAAAATAATGGAAGAAGGGGGTGTGGTCATATGAATACATATGTGAATGTGTGTGTATATGGTTACAGTTATATATGGATAGAGGGCATAGGTTGATTTTGTTGGGAAGGGAGAGTACTCAAGGGATGAAATTATGAGGTGAGAGAGGAAAGTGGCAAGAGTAGATGGGGAGAGACATGGTAGGGTAAACTATCTCATGTAGGGGAAGTGGGTGCAAAGGACGGGGAGAATAAGGAAGGCTAAAAAGGCAAAACCACATTCACATTGAATTTGGTTCAGGGAGAAAATGATATACATACTAAATGGGATATCTCAACCTACAGCGGGATAGGGGGAAAGGGGATGAGAGGAGGGATGATGGATGGGAGGGCATCCTTGGGGTGAGGGGAGGTTGGAAGTACCCACTATAGAAGAGGGACAGGATCATGTAGGGAATGGACCAGGTGGGGGGTGGGATGAGTGGGAGGGAATTATAAGCAGCCTTGTATAATATATCTACTATGATAATGTTTTGCATAGCTAGACATGTACAACATATACTGAATTACTTATATCCCAAGAAGGAATGGGTGACAAGGGAGGAAGGAAATGGATCTGAAATTCAAGGTCGTAACATTAAATGTTTCAAATATATATATAAATACTATTATTAATACTCTTTTGCCTATAATTGGGAGATAAGATGTGCAGGCATTGGGACACAAAGATTTATCTTCCTCTAATGGAAAAGTCTATGGGGGTATGGGAGAAGGTATGGGAGAGAGCAGATTGGAGGAAGCGATATCTTGTGGGACTGCTATTCTGGGAGGTTGGGTAGGGGAATAATGGGGGGAAAATGATTGTAACTCAAAATCTGGCGGAAATGAATGATGTAAAACAGAAGTTAATAAAGTATTTGTTTAAAAAAAAAGACACCTAGCTAAGAGAAAGCTGTGACAGTAAAGATCTTCCAGGTAATTCCTGTTGCTAGAGAGTTATACTCAGACATACCTTTTCTACCAAACATGCTTGTAACAGTCTATCTTAAAAAAGGTAACCACTTGAATTTCTCAGAAGTCTTTTGAAATACTTGAATTCAAGGCACTGTTGTACACAGAGTTGCTTTTACCCTCCACATCTTTAGTCAGACTGTTACAGCTTTGCTTTTACTTTTTTTGAAAAAGGCCTTTATATCTGCCTTCCTTTCTTTCAATGGGGGAAAACCTAATGATGCCATTTCCAAGCCTAGAAGACCAAACTATTTAGATGTAATGCCTGCGATTAAGACAACTAGATAAAAAGTTTTCACAGAATCGAACTTACATGTATTGCCTGTTTCTACAGAGTTATGGTAAGATATATCTTCATTTAAGGCAACTGGCTAAGAAAAACTGTGACCGAAAAGTCTTTCTGGGTCATCACTGTTTCCAGCGAGTTATGCTCAGATATACCTTTTCTACCAAACAGGCTTGTAACAGTCTATCTGAAAAAAGGTAACCACATGAATTTTTCAGAAGTCTTTTGAAATACTTGTATTCAAAGCCCTATTGTACACAGAGTTTCTATAAACCTCCACATCTTTAGTCAGACTGCTGAAGCTTTGCTTTTACTTTTGTAGCAAAAGGCCTTTATATCTGCCCTCATTGGTTTCAATGGGGGAAAACATAATGATGCCAATTCCAAGAAAAGAAGCCAAAGGGTTTGAAATGTATTGCCTGTGTTTAAGACAACTAGCTAAGAGAAAGCTGTGACAGGAAAGAACTTCCGGGTAATACCTGTTCGTACAGAGGTATGCTCAGATATATGTTTTCTACCAAACATGTTTGTAACAGTCTATCTGAAAAAAGGTAAAAACATTGGGGCGTCTAGGTGGTACAGTGAGTAGAGTGCAGGCCCTGGAGTCAGAAGGATCTGAGTTCGGATCCAGCTGCAGACACTTAACCCACACAAACAAAAACTTAGCCATTTGACCTTGGGCAAGTTACTTAACCCCAATGACCCTAAAGGGTCAGCTAGGTGGCTCAGTGAGTAAGAGCACCTGCCTCTGAGTTGTGATGACCCGAGATCAAATCCGAACACAGAAAATGAGCCCCCACACATAAATAATGACTAGCCGTGTAACTTTGAGCAAATTGCTTAACGCCAATTGCTTTAAAAAAACAAAGTTAAAAACATGAATTTCTCAGAAGTCTTTTGAAATACTTCAATTCATGGCACTGTTGTACCAGAGTTGTTTTAACCCTCCACATCTTTACTCAGACTGCTTCAGCTTTGCTTTTATTTTCTTACCAAAAGGTCTTTATATCTGCCCTCATTGGCTTCAAAGGGGGAAACCTAATGATGCCTTTTCCAAGAAAAGAAGACAAAGCACATGATATGTAATGCCTGTGTTTAAGACAACTAGATAAGAGAAAGCTGTTACAAAAAAGAACTTCCTGGTAATCCCTATTTCTAGAGAGTTATGCTCAGATATATCTTTTCTACGAAATGTGCTTGTAACAGTCTATCTGAAAAAAGGTCAAAACCTGAATTTCTCTGAAGTCTTTTAAAATACTTGATTTCAAAAGACTGTTGGACACAGAGTTGCTTTAATCCTCGACATCTTTAGTGAGACTGTTGAATCTTTGATTTTACTTTTTTAGCAAAAGGCCTTTATTTCTGCCCTCATTGGTTTCATTGGGGAAAACCTATTGATGCCATTTCCAAGAAAAGAAGCCAAAGCATGTGATATGTAATGCCTGTGTTTAAGACAACTCGCTAAGAGAAAGCTGAACAGAAAAGATTTTCTGGGTAATCCCTGCTCCTAGAGAGTTATGCTCAGATATACCTTTTCATCCAAATATGCTTGCAACAGTCTATCTGAATGAAGTTAAATCTTGAGAGTTGCTCGAACCTTCCACATTTTTCGTCAGACTGCTGCAGCTTTCCTTTTACTTTTGTAGCAAAATGCCTTTATATCAGACCTCATTGGTTTCAGTGCGGGAAACTTAATGATGCCATTTGCACGAAAAGATGCCAAAGAATTTGAAATGTAATCCCTGTGTTTCAAAAAACAAAGAGAAAGATGGCCAGAAAAGATTTTCCGGGTAATCCCTGTTCCTAGAGAGTTATGCTCAGATACACCTTTTCTACCAAATATGCTTGTAACAGTCTATCTGAAAAGAGGTAAAAATATGAATTTCTCAGTAGTCTTTTGAAATACTTCCATTCAAATCACTGTGGTACACAGAGTTGCTACACCCTCCACATCTTTAGTCAGACTGCTACAGCTTTGTTTTTTACATTTTTAGCAAATCGCCTTTTCATCCATGCTCATTGCTTCCAATGGTGGGAAACCTAATGATACCATTTCCAGGAAAAGAAGCCAAAGCATGTGCTATGTAATGCCTATGTTTAAGACAACTAGCTAAGAGAAAGCTGTGACAGAAAATATCTTCCAGGTAATACCTGTACCTAGAGAGTTATGCCCAGATATACCTTTTCTACCCAACATTATTGAAGCAGTCTATCTGAAAAAAGTTAATAACCTAAATTTCTCAGAAGTCTTTTGAAATACTTGAATTCAAAGCACTGTTGTACACAGAGTTGCTTTTACCCTCCACATCTTTAGTCAGAATGCTTCAGCTTTACTTTTACTTTTTACATCTGCCCTCATTGGTCTCAATGGGGGAAAACATGATGATGCCATTTAAACGAAAATAAGCCAAAGCATTTGATAAGTAATGCCTGTGTTTAAGACAACTAGCTAAGAGAATCCTGGTACACAAAAGACCTTCCAGGAAATCCCTGTTTGTAGATAGTTATGCTCAGATATACCTTTTCTACCAAATATGCTTGTAAGAGCCTATCTGAAAAAAGGTCAAAACCTGAATTTCTCTGGAGTCTTTTAAAATACTTGAATTCAAAGCGCTGTTGTACACAGAGTTGCTTTAGTCATTGACATCTTTGGTCAGACTGCTGAAGCTTTGCTTTTACTTTTTTCCCCAAAGGCCTTTGTATCTGCCCTCGTCGGTTTCAATGTGGGAAAATTTAATGATGCCATTTCCACAAAAAAAGCCAAACTATTTGAAATGTAATACCTGTGTTTAAGAAAACTAGCTAAACGAAACCTGGAGAGAAGAGAACTTCCAGGTAATACCTGTTCCTACAGTTATGCTCAGATATACGTTTTCTATCAAACATACTTGGACCTGAAAAAAGGTAAAAACCTATATTTTCAGTAGACTTTTAAAATACTTGAATTCAAAGCACTGTTGTACTCAGAGTTGCTTTTACCATCCACATCTTTCCTCAGAATGATTCAGCTTTCTTTTAGTTATTTTGCAAAAGGCCTTTATATCTACCCTCTTTGGTTTCAATGGGGGAAAAGCTAATGGTGCCATTTCCACGAAAAGAAAGCCAAAGCATTCGAAATGTAATGCCGGGGTTTAAGAAAACTAGCTAAGAGAAAGCTGTGACAGAAAAGAACTTCTGGGTAAACACTGTGTTTAGAGAGTTATTCTCAGATATACCTTTTCTAGCAAATATACTTGTAACAGTCTATCTGAAAAAACATCAAAATCTGAATTTCTCTGAAGTTCTTTAAAATACTTGAATTCAAAGCCGTGTTGACCCAGAGTTGCTTTAATCCTGGACATCTTTAATCAGACTGCTGAAGCTTTGCTTTTACTTTTTTAGCAAAAGGCCTTTATATTGCCCTCATTGGTTTTAATTGATACCTAATGATGCCATTTTCATGAAAAGAAGCCAAAAAATTTGATATAAGGAAAGATCTTCCGAGTAATGCCTTTTTCTAGAGACTTACGCTCAGATATACCTTTTCTGCCAAACATGCTTGTAACAGTCTATCTGAAAAAAGGTAAAAATATGAATTTAACAGAATTCTTTTGAAATACTTGGATTCAAAGCACAGTTGTACACAGAGTTGCTTTAACTCTAAAGATCTTTAGTCAGACTGCTGAAACTTTGCTTTTACCTTTGTAACAAAAGGCCTTTATATCTGCCCTCACTGGGTTCAGTGGGGAAAAACTTAATGATGCCATTTCCAGGAAAAGAAGGCAAACCATCTGATATGCAATGCCTGTATTGAAGACAACTAGCTGAGAGAAAGCTTTGACAGAAACGAACTTCTGCATAATCCCTGTTTCTAGAGAGTTATGCCCAGATATACCTTTTCTACTAAACATACTTGTAAGAGTCTATCTGAAAAAAGGTAAAAACATGAATATCTCAGAAGTCTTTTGAAATACTTGAATTCAAGGCACTGTTGTACACAGAGTTGCTTTAACTCTCCACATCTTTAGTCTGACTGCTGCAGCTTTGCTTTTACTTTTTTAGAAAAAGGCCTTTATATCTGCCCTCATTGGTTTCAATGGGGAAAACATAATGATGCCATTTCCATGAAAAGAAGCCAAAGCATTTGATATGTGCCTGCGTTTAAGACAACTAGCTTAGAGAAAGCTGTGACAGAAAAGAACTTCCGGGTAATCCCTGTTTCTAGAGAGTTATGCTCAGATATACCTTTTCTACCAAACATGCTTGCAACAGTCTATCTTAAAAAAGTTAAAACTTGAATTTCTCAGAAGTCTTTTGAAATACTTGAATTCAAGGCACTGTTGTACAAAGATTTGCTTTAATCCTCCACATCTTTAGTAGACTGCTGCAGTTTGCTTTTACTTTTTTGAAAGGCCTTTATATTTTTTGGTTTAATGGGGAAAAGCTAAGAGAAAGGTTTTTTTTTTTTTGTTGTGTTGTGTTTTTTTTTTTTGTTTTTCTGTGGAGATAAGTAATTCTGTTAATGTGTCCTCTGGTAGCTAGAGATTATGTTGTAGATATATTGTGGTGTTTTTTTTTGGTTTTGTTGTTTTTTGTGGGTTTCCTTTTCTACTAAGCTTGTAACAGTTTTTATGAAAAAAGGTCAAAACCTGAAGTTTTCTGAAGTCTTTTAAAATACGTGAATTCAAAGCATTCTTGATACAGAGTTGCTATAACCCTCCACATCTTTAGTCAGACTGCTGAAGCTTTGCTTTTACTTTTGTAGCAAAAGGCCTTTATATCTGCCGTCATTGGTTTCACTTGGGGAAAATTAATAATTCCATTTCCATGAAAAGAAGCCAAAGCATTTGAAATGTAATGCCGGGTGTAAGAAAACGAACTAAGAGAAAGCTGGGACAGAAAAGAACTTCTGGGTAATCCTTGTTTCTAGAGAGTTATTCTCAGATATACCTTTTCTACCAAATATGCTTCAAATATTCTATCTGAAAAAACATCAAAACCTGAATTTCTCTGAAGTCTTTTAAAATACTTGAATTCAAAGCACTGTTGTACACAGAGTTGCTTTAATCCTTGACATCTTCAGTCAGATTGCTGAAGCTATGCTTTTACTTTTGTAGCAAAAGGCCTTTATATCTGCTCTAATTGGTTTCAATGGGGGAAAAGCTAATGATGCCATTTCCAGGAAAAGAAGCCAAAGCATCTGATATATGATTGTGTTTAAGACAACTAGCTAAGAGAAAGCTGTAACAGAAAAGAACATCCGGGTAATCCCTATTTCTAGAGAGTTATGCTCTGATATACCTTTTCTACCAAAAAAGCTTGTAACAGTTTTTTATGAAAAAAGGTCAAACCCTGAATTTTTCTGAAGTCTTTTAAAATACGAAAATTCAAAGCATTCTTGATACAGAGTTGCTATAACCCTCCACATCATTAGACAGACTGCTGAAGCTTTGCTTTTATTTTTTAGCAAAAGGCCTTTATATCTGCCCTCATTGGTTTCAATGTGGGAAAAATTTAATGATGCCATTTCCATGAAAAGAAGCCAAAGCATTTGAAATGTAATGCCTGTGTTTAAGACAACTAGCTAAGAGAAAGCTGTGACAGAAAAGAACTTCTGGGTAATCCTTGTTTCTAGAGAGTTATTCTCAGATATACGTTTTCTACCAAATATGCTTGAAATATTCTATCTGAAAAAACTTAAAACCTGAATTTCTCTGAAGTCTTTTAAAATACTTGAATTCAAAGTACTGTTCTACACAGAGTTGCTTTAATCCTTGACATCTTTAGTCAGACTGCTGAAGATATGCTTTTACTTTTGTAGCAAAAGGCCTTTATATCTGCCGTCATTGTCTTCACTTGGGGAAAATTAATAATGCCATTTCCATGAAAAGAAGCCAAAGCATTTGAAATGTAATGCCGGGTTTAAGAAAAAGAGGTAAGAGAAAGCTGAGACAGAAAAGAACTTCTGGGTAATCCTTGTTTCTAGAGAGTTATTCTCAGATATACCTTTTCTACCAAATATGCTTGAAATATTCTATCTGAAAAAACATCAAAACCTGAATTTCTCTGAAGTCTTTTAAAATACTTGAATTCAAAGCACTGTTGTACACAGAGTTGCTTTAATCCTTGACATCTTCAGTCAGATTGCTGAAGCTATGCTTTTACTTTTGTAGCAAAAGGCCTTTATATCTGCCCTCATTGGTTTCAATGGGGGAAAAGCTAATGATGCCATTTCCAGGAAAAGAAGCCAAAGCATCTGATATATGATTGTGTTTAAGACAACTAGCTAAGAGAAAGCTGTAACAGAAAAGAACATCCGGGTAATCCCTATTTCTAGAGAGTTATGCTCAGATATACCTTTTCTACCAAATAAGCTTGTAACAGTTTTTATGAAAAAAGGTCAAACCCTGAATTTTTCTGAAGTCTTTTAAAATACGTGAATTCAAAGCATTCTTGATACAGAGTTGCTATAACCCTCCACATCTTTAGTCAGACTGCTGAAGCTTTGCTTTTATTTTTTAGCAAAAGGCCTTTATATCTGCCCTCATTGGTTTCAATGTGGGAAAAATTTAATGATGCCATTTCCATGAAAAGAAGCCAAAGCATTTGAAATGTAATGCCTGTGTTTAAGACAACCAGCTAAGAGAAAGCTGTGACAGAAAAGAACTTCTGGGTAATCCTTGTTTCTAGAGAGTTAATCTCAGATATACATTTCCTACCAAATATGCTTGAAATATTCTATCTGAAGGAACTTTAAAACCTGAATTACTCTGAAGTCTTTTAAAATACTTGAATTCAAAGCAGTGTGGTACACAGAGTTGCTATAACCCTCCACATCTTTAGTCAGACTGCTGAAGCTTTGCTTTTACTTTTGTAGAAAAGGCCTTTATATCTGCCGTCATTGGTTTCACTTGGCGAAAATTAATAATGCCATTTCCATGAAAAGAAGCCAAAGCATTTGAAATGTAATGCCGGGTTTAAGAAAACGAGCTAAGAGAAAGCTGTGACAGAAAAGAACTTCTGGGTAATCCTTGTTTCTATAGAGTTTATCTCAGATATACCTTTTCTACCAAATATGCTTGAAATATTCTATGTGAAGGAACTTTAAAACCTGAATTTCTCTGAAGTCTTTTAAAATACTTGAATTCAAAGCAGTGTGGTACATAGAGTTGCTATAACTCTCCACATCTTTAGTCAGGCTGCTGAAGTTTTGCTTTTATTTTTTAGCAAAAGGACTTTATATCTGCCCTCATTGGTTTCAATGTGGGAAAAATTAATGATGCAGTTTCCTTGAAAAGAAGCCAAAGAATTTGATATATGCCTGGTTTAAGAAAACTAGCTAAGAGAAAGCTGTGACTGAAAAGAACTTCTGGGTAATCCTTGTTTCTAGAGAGTTATTCTCAGATATACCTTTTCTACCAAATATGCTTGAAATATTCTATCTGTAAAAAGTTAAAAATTGAATTTCTATGAAGTCTTTTGAAATACTTGAATTCAAGGCACTGTTGTACACAGAGTTGCTTTAATCCTTGACATCTTTAGTCAGATTGCTGAAGCTTTGCTTTTACTGTTTTTAGCAAAAGGCCTTTATATCTTTTCTAATTGGTTTCAATGGGGAAAAGCTAAGCAAAAGAGTCTTAATAATAATATTCATATATATTTCAGACATTTAATGTTAAGACCTCAAATTTCAGATCCATTTCCTTCCTCCCTTGTTACCCATTCCCTCTGGGGAGATAAGTAATTCAGTATATGTTGTGCATGTCTGGCTAAGCAAAACATTATCATAGTAGATATATTGTACAAGGCTGCTTATCATTCCCTCTCACTCATCCCACCCCCCACCTGGTCCATTCCCTACATGATCCTGTCCCTCTTCTATAGTGGGTAGTTCCAACCTCCCCTCCCCCCAAAGATGCCCTCCCATCCATCATCCCTCCTCTCATCCCCCTTTCCCCTATTCTGCTGCAGGTTGAGGTATCCCATTGAGTATGGATGTCATTCTCTCCCTGAACCAAATTCAATGAGAATGTGGATTTGCCGTTTTTTTCCCTTCCTATTCTCCTCAGCAGCTTCTAGCCACCAGGGGAGGGAACCAACGCATTCCCTAAATACCAGTCCCAAAGTCCATAGGACACTAACCTCTTACTTTGTCCTAGGCATGTTTATGTTTATAATTCTGAAGTCGCCGCAGCTTCTGGTGTTCTGGGGTTCCTCCATAGGGCTGCTGGCACTGCCGCCCTGGGGCTAAAACCTAGGCTCAAACGGACCTGTGTTAGGCTCGGGTCCTGCGCTCTGGACCCTGCCCTCTACCAGGTCCCAGACCGCAGCGCTGGTCTTCCCTGCAGGGCTGCTGGGCTGTCCTCAGCGGGAGGTTAGCTTCTCTGTGTCGTTCTGTGGGTGCTGGGGCTCCAGAACATGTTCAGAGTCCCCTTTTACATAGTTTGGGGGGAATCTGGTGGCCGAGCAGCTTGGATAAGCTGTTTCTACTCTGCCATCTTGGCTCCGCCCCTCTCATTTTTCTCTACCAAATATTCTTGTAACAGTCTATCTGAAAAAAGGTGAAAACCTAATTTCTCAGATGTCTTTTGATATCCTTGAATTCAAAGCACTGTTGTATACAGAGTTGATTTTACCCTCCATATCTTTAGTTAGACTGCTGAATCTATGCTTTTATTTTTTAGCAAAAGGACTTTGTATCTGCCCTCAATTGTTTCAATGGGAGAAAACGTAATGATGCCATTTCCAAAAAGAAAGCCAAAGCATTTGATATGTAATGCCTGCAATTAAGACAAGTAGTTAAAATAAAGTTGTATCAGAAAGAACTTCTGGGTAATCCTTGTTTGTAGAGAGTTATTCTCAGATATACATTTTCTACCAAATATGCTTGTAATATTCTATCTGAAGGAAGTTTAAAACCTGAATTACTCTGAAGTCTTTTAAAATACTTGAATTCAAAGCAGTGTGGTACACAGAGTTGCTATAACCCTCCACATCTTTAGTCAGACTGCTGAAGCTTTGCTTTTACTTTTGTAGAAAAGGCCTTTATATCTGCCGTCATTGGTTTCACTTGGCGAAAATTAATAATGCCATTTCCATGAAAAGAAGCCAAAGCATTTGAAATGTAATGCCGGGTTTAAGAAAACGAGCTAAGAGAAAGCTGTGACAGAAAAGAACTTCTGGGTAATCCTTGTTTCTATAGAGTTTATCTCAGATATACCTTTTCTACCAAATATGCTTGAAATATTCTATCGGAAGGAACTTTAAAACCTGAATTACTCTGAAGTCTTTTAAAATACTTGAATTCAAAACACAGAGTTGCTATAACCCTCCACACCTTTAGTCAGACTGCTGAAATTTTGCTTTTATTTTTTAGCAAAAGGACTTTATATCTGCCCTCATTGGTTTCAATGTGGGAAAAATGTAATGATGCCATTTCCTTGAAAAGAAGCCAAAGCATTTGAAATGTAATGCCGGGTTTAAGAAAACGAGCTAAGAGAAAGCTGTGACAGAACAGAACTTCTGGGTAATCCTTGTTTCTAGAGAGTTATTCTCAGATATACCTTTTCTACCAAATATGCTTCAAATATTCTATCTGAAAAAACATCAAAACCTGAATTTCTCTGAAGTCTTTTAAAATACTTGAATTCAAAGCACTGTTGTACACAGAGTTGCTTTAATCCTTGACATCTTCAGTCAGATTGCTGAAGCTATGCTTTTACTTTTGTAGCAAAAGGCCTTTATATCTGCTCTAACTGGTTTCAATGGGGGAAAAGCTAATGATGCCATTTCCAGGAAAAGAAGCCAAAGCATCTGATATATGATTGTGTTTAAGACAACTAGCTAAGAGAAAGCTGTAACAGAAAAGAACATCCGGGTAATCCCTATTTCTAGAGAGTTATGCTCTGATATACCTTTTCTACCAAATAAGCTTGTAACAGTTTTTTATGAAAAAAGGTCAAACCCTGAATTTTTCTGAAGTCTTATAAAATACGAAAATTCAAAGCATTCTTGATACAGAGTTGCTATAACCCTCCACATCATTAGACAGACTGCTGAAGCTTTGCTTTTATTTTTTAGCAAAAGGCCTTTATATCTGCCCTCATTGGTTTCAAAGTGGGAAAAATTTAATGATGTCATTTCTATGAAAAGAAGCCAAAGCAATTGAAATGTAATGCCTGTGTTTAAGACAACCAGCTAAGAGAAAGCTGTGACAGAAAAGAACTTCTGGGTAATGCTTGTTTCTAGAGAGTTAATCTCAGATATACATTTCCTACCAAATATGCTTGAAATATTCTATCTGAAGGAACATTAAAACCTGAATTACTCTGAAGTCTTTTAAAATACTTGAATTCAAAGCAGTGTGGTACACAGAGTTGCTATAACCCTCCACATCTTTAGTCAGACTGCTGAAGCTTGGCTTTTACTTTTGTAGCAAAGGCCTTTATATGTGCCGTCATTGGTTTCACTTGGCGAAAATTAATAATGCCATTTCCATGAAAAGAAGCCAAAGTATTTGAAATGTAATGCCGGGTTTAAGAAAACGAGCTAAGAGAAAGCTGTGACAGAAAAGAACTTCTGGGTAATCCTTGTTTCTATAGAGTTTATCTCAGATATACCTTTTCTACCAAATATGCTTGAAATATTCTCTGTGAAGAAACTTCAAAACCTAAATTTCTCTGAAGTCTTTTCAAATACTTGAATTCAAAGCACTGTGGTACATAGAGTTGCTATAACTCTCCACATCGTTAGTCAGGCTGCTGAAGCTTTGCTTTTATTTTTTAGCAAAAGGCCTTTATATCTGCCCTCATTTGTTTCAATGGGGGAAAACCTAATCATGCAGTTTCTCCGAAAAGAAGCCAAAAAATTTGATATATGCCTGCGTTTAAGACAACTAGCTAAGAGAAAGCTGTGACTGAAAAGAACTTCCGAGTAATCCCTATTTCTAGAGACTTATGCTCAGATATACCTTTTCTACCAAATATGCTTGCAACAGTCTATCTGTAAAAAGTTAAAACTTGAATTTCTAAGAAGTCTTTTGAAATACTTGAATTCAAGGCACTGTTGTACACAGACTTGCTTTAACCCTCCACATCTTTAGTCAGACTGCTGCAGCTTTGCTTTTACTGTTTTTAGCAAAAGGCCTTTATATCTTTCCTCATTGGTTTCAATGGGGAAAATCTAAGCAAAAGAGTCTTAATAATAATATTCATATATATTTCAAACATTTAATGTTAAGACCTCAAATTTCAGATCCATTTCCTTCCTCCCTTGTTACCCATTCCCTCTGGGGAGATAAGTAATTCAGTATATGTTGTGCATGTCTGGCTAAGCAAAACATTATCATAGTAGATATATTGTACAAGGCTGCTTATCATTCCCTCTCACTCATCCCACCCCCCACCTGGTCCATTCCCTACATGATCCTGTCCCTCTTCTATAGTGGGTAGTTCCAACCTCCCCTCCCCCCAAAGATGCCCTCCCATCCATCATCCCTCCTCTCATCCCCCTTACCCCTATTGTGCTGCAGGTTGAGGTATCCCATTGAGTATGGATGTCATTCTCTCCCTGAACCAAATTCAATGAGAATGTGGATTTGCCGTTTTTTTCCCTTCCTATTCTCCTCAGCAGCTTCTAGCCACCAGGGGAGGGAACCAACGCATTCCCTAAATACCAGTCCCAAAGTCCATAGGACACTAACGTCTTACTTTGTCCTAGGCATGTTTATGTTTATAATTCTGAAGTCGCCGCAGCTTCTGGTGTTCTGGGGTTCCTCCATAGGGCTGCTGGCACTGCCGCCCTGGGGCTAAAACCTAGGCTCAAACGGACCTGGGTTAGGCTCGGGTCCTGCACTCTGGACCCTGCCCTCTACCAGGTCCCAGACTGCAGCGCTGGTCTTCCCTGCAGGGCTGCTGGGCTGTCCTCAGCGGGAGGTTAGCTTCTCTGTGTCGTTCTGTGGGTGCTGGGGCTCCAGAACATGTTCAGAGTCCCCTTTTACATAGTTTGGGGGGAATCTGGTGGCCGAGCAGCTTGGATAAGCTGTTTCTACTCTGCCATCTTGGCTCCGCCCCTCTCATTTTTCTCTACCCAACATTCTTGTAACAGTCTATCTGAAAAAAGGTGAAAACCTAATTTCGCAGATGTCTTTTGATATCCTTGAATTCAAAGCACTGCTGTACACAGAGTTGATTTTACCCTCCATATCTTTAGTTAGACTGCTGAATCTATGCTTTTACTTTTTTAGCAAAAGGACTTTGTATCTGCCCTCAATTGTTTCAATGGGAGAAAACGTAATGATGCCATTTCCAAAAAGAAAAAGCCAAAGCATGTGATATGTAAAGCCTCCAATGAAGACAAGTAGTTAAAATAAAGTTGTATAAGAAAGAACTTCTGGGTAATCCCTGTCTGTAGAGAGTTATGCTCAGATATACCTTTTCTACCAAACATGCTTGTAACAGTCTATCTGAAAAAAGGTAACAACAGGAATTTCTCAAAAGTCTTTTGAAATACTTGAATTCAAAGCACTGTGGTACACAGAGTTGCTATAACCCTCCACATCTTTAGTCAGACTGCTGAAGCTTGGCTTTTACTTTTGTAGCAAAAGGCCTTTATATCTCCGGTCATTGGTTTCACTTGGGGAAAATTAATAATGCCATTTCCATGAAAAGAAGCCAAAGCATTTGAAATGTAATGCCAGGTTTAAGAAAACGAGCTAAGAGAAAGCTGTGACAGAACAGAACTTCTGGGTAATCCTTGTTTCTAGAGAGTTATTCTCAGATATACCTTTTCTACCAAATATGCTTGAAATATTCCATCTGAAAAAAACATCAAAACCTGAATTTCACTGAAATATTTTAAAATACTTGAATTCAAAGCACTGTTGTACACAGAGTTGCTTTAATCCTTGACATCTTTAGTCAGACAGCTGAAGGTATGTTTTTACTTTTGTAGCAAAAGGCTTTTGTATCTGCCCTCATTGGTTTCAGTGGGGGAAAACGTAATGATGCCATTTCCAGGAAAAGAAGCCAAAGCATCTGATATATGATTGTGTTTAAGACAACTAGCTAAGAGAAAGCTGTAACAGAAAAGAAGATCTGGGTAATCCCTATTTCCAGAGAGTTATGCTCAGATATACCTTTTCTACCAAATAAGATTGTAACAGTTTTTATGAAAAAAGGTCAAAACTTGAATTTTTCTGAAGTCTTTTAAAATACATGAATTCAAAGCATTCTTGACACAGAGTTGCTATAACCCTCCACATCTTTAGTCAGACTGCTGAAGCTTTGCTTTTACTTTTTAGCAAAAGGCCTTTATATCTACCCTCATTGGTTTTAATGGGGTAGAACCTAATGATGCCATTTCCTTGAAAGGAAGCCAAAGCATTAGAAATATAATGCCTGTGTTTAAGAAAACTAGCTAAGAGAAAGTTGGACAGAAGAGAATTTCCGGGTCATCACTGTTCCTAGAGTGTGATTCTCAGACATACCTTTTCTACCAAACATGCTTCTAACAGTCTATCTGAAAAAAGGTCAAAACCTGAATTTCTGTGAAGTCTTTTAAAATACTTGTATTCAAAGCAAAGTGGTAAACATAGTTGCTTTTTAAGCCTCCACATCTTTAGTCAGACAGCTGAAGCTTCGCTTTTACTTTTTTAGCAAAAGGCCTGAAATGGACACTCGGACAGAGTCAAAAGGCCAAGACCATCAGTAACCAAATTCAGGAAGCATTTATTAGCTGGCCAGCGGCAGTCCTAGGGATAGAGTCCCAGGAGATGCCCGAACCCCAGTAGACACACAGTTTCAATAGTCAAAGACCACCATCGTATCAGGAGTAACAATAATGGGGCAGACTGGTCAGGCAGATATCATTCAAGTGCAGGATGTGGGCTGGGGCAGGCTGTTCATGACTGATCAAGCTGAGGGGAGGATTTTTGAGTTCCAGGAATTCAGGATACAAAGATGGGTCCCTCATAAGCCAGTGAAATGTTAAGGCTTACTATTTCAGGCCTTTATATTTTCCCTCAATGGATTCAATGGGGGAAATCCTAATGACGCCATTTCCATGAAAAGAAGCCAAAGCATCTGAAATGTAGTTATGTTATGCTCGGATATACCTTTTCTACCACACATACTTGTAACACTCTATGTGAAAAAGGGTAAAAACCTAAATTTCTCAGAAGTCTTTTGAAATACTTGAATTCAAAGCACTGTCCAACTCAGAGTTGCTTTTAGCCTCCAAATCTTTAGTCAGACTACTGCAGATTTGCTTTTACTTTTTTTGAATAAGGCCTTTTATCTGCCCTCATTGGTTTCAATGGGGGAAAAACCTAATGATGCCATTTTCATGAAAAGAAGCCAAAGCATTTGAAATGTAATGCCTGCAGTTAAGAAAACTAGCTAAGAGAAAGTTGGACAGAAAAGAATTTCCGGGTCATCCCTGTTCCTCGAGTGTTATGCTCAGATATACCTTCTCTATGAAACATGATTGTAACAGTATATCTGAAAAAAGGTAAATACATGAATATCTAAGAAGTCTTTTGAAATACTTAAATTAAAAGCACTGTGGTACACAGAATTGCTATAACCTTCCACATCTTTAGTCAGAATGCTGAAGCTTTGCTTTTACTTTTGTAGCAAAAGGCCTTTATATCTGCAGTCATTGGTTTCACTTGGGGAAAATTAATAATGCCATTTCCATGAAAAGAAGCCAAAGCATTTGAAATGTAATGCCGGGTTCAAGAAAACGAGCTAACAGCAAGCTGTGACAGAACCAAACTTCTGGGTAATCCTTGTTTCTAGAGAGTTATTCTCATATATACCTCTTCTACCAAATATGCTTGAAATATTCTATCTGAAAAAACATCAAAACCTGAATTTCTCTGAAGTCTTTTAAAATACTTGAATTCAAAGCACTGTTGTACACAGAGTTGCTTTAATCCTTGACATCTTCAGTCAGACTGCTGAAGCTATGCTTTTACTTTTGTAGCAAAAGGCCTTTATATCTGCTGTCATTGGTTTCAATGGGGGAAAACCTAATGATGCCATTTCCATGAAAATAAGAAAAAGCTTCTGATATGTAATGCCTTTGTTAAAGACAACTAACTAAGGGATAGTTGGACAGAAAAAACTTCTGTGTAATCCATGTTCCTAGAGAGTTATGCTTAGATATACCTTTTCTACCAAACATGCTTCTAGCAGTCCACCTGAAAAAAGGTAAAAACATGAATATCTCAGAAGTCTTCTGAAATACTTGAATTCAAGGGACTCTTGTACACACCATTGCTTTAACTCTCCACATTTTTATTGTGACTGCTGCAGCTTTGCATTGACTTTTTTAACAAAAGGTCTTTATATCTGCCCTAATTGCTTTCAATGGGGAAAATCTAATGATGCCATTTCCATAAAGAGAAGCCAAAGCATTTGATATATGACTGAGTTTAAGACAACTAGCTAAGAGAAAGCTTTGACAGAAAAAAAATTTCCGGGTAATCACTATTTTTAAGAGTTACGCTCAGATATACCTTTTCTACCAAATATGCTTGCAACAGTCTATCTGAAAAATGTTAAAACTTGAATTTCTAAGAAGTCTTTTGAAATACTTGAATTCAAGGCACTGTTGTACACAGAGTTGCTTTAATCCTTGACATCTTTAGTCAGACTGCTGAAGCTTTGCTTTTACTTTTGTAGCAAAAGGCCTTTATATCTTTCCTCATTGGTTTCAATGGGGAAAACCTAAGCAAAAGAGTCTTAATAATAATATTCATATATATTTGAAACATTGAATGTTAAGGCCTCGAATTTCAGATCCATTTCCTTCCTCCCTTGTTACCCATTCCCTCTGGGGAGATAAGTAATTCAGTATATGTTGTACATATCTAGCTACACAAAACATTATCATAGTACATATGCTGTACAAGGCTGCTTAGCATTCCCTTCCACTCATCCCACCCCCCACCTGGTCCATTCCCTACATGATCCTGTCCCTCTTCTATAGTGGGTACTTCCAACCTCCCCTCCCCCCAAAGATGCCCTCCCATCCATCATCCCTCCTCTCATCCCCCTTCCCCTTATTCTGCTGTAGGTTGAGGTATCCCATTGAGTATGGATGTCATTCTCTCCCTGAACCAAATTCAATGAGAATGTGGATTTGCCTATTTTTTTCCCCTCCTATTCTCCTCAGCAGCTTCTAGCCACCAGGGGAGGGAACCAACGCATTCCCTAAATACCAGTCCCAAAGTCCATAGGACACTAACCTCTTACTTTGTCCTAGGCACGTTTATGTTTATAATTCTGGAGTCGCCACAGCTCCTGGTGTTCTGGGGTTCCTCCATCGGGCTGCTGGCACTGCCGCCCTGGGGCTAAAACCTAGGCTCAAACGGACCTGGGTTAGGCTCGGGTCCTGCGCTCTGGACCCTGCCTCTACCAGGTCCCAGACCGCAGCGCTGGTCCTCCCTGCAGGGCTGCTGGGCTGTCCTCAGCGGGAGGTTAGCTTCTCTGTGTCGTTCTGTGGGTGCTGGGGCTCCAGAACATGTTCAGAGTCCCCTTTTACATAGTTTGGGGGGAATCTGGGAGCAGAGCAGCTTGGATAAGCTGTTTCTACTCTGCCATCTTAGCTCTGCCCCTCTTATTTCTCTCTACCCAACATTCTTGGAACAGTCTATCTGAAAAAAGGTCAAAACCTAAATTTCGCAGATGTCTTTTGATATACTTGAATTCAAAGCACTGTTGTACACAGAGTTGCTTTTACCCTCCATATCTTTAGTTAGACTGCTGAATCTATGCTTTTACTTTTTTAGCAAAAGGCCTTTGTATCTCCCCTCAATTGTTTCAATGGGAGACAACGTAATGATGCCATTTCGAAGAAAAAAAGCCAAAGCATGTGATATGTAAAGCCTCCAATGAAGACAAGTAGTTAAAATAAAGTTGTATAAAAAAGAACTTCTGGGTAATCCCTGTCTGTAGAGAGTTATGCTCTTATGTACCTTTTCTACCAAACATGCTTGATTTGAAAAGTAATGCCGGGTTTAAAAAACGAGCTAAGAGAAAGCTGTGACAGAATAGAACTTCTGGGTAATCCTTGTTTCTAGAGAGTTATTCTCAGATATATCTTTTCTACAAAATATGCTTGAAATATTCTATCTGAAAATACATCAAAACCTGAATTTCTCTGAAGTCTTTTAAAATACTTGAATTCAAAGCACTGTTGTACACAGAGTTACTTTAATCCTTGACATCTTTTGTCACACTGCTGAAGCTATGCTTTTACTTTTGTAGCAAAAGGCCTTTATATCTGCCCTCATTGGTTTCAATGGGGGAAAACCTAATGATGCCATTTCCATGAAAAGAAGAAAAAGCTTGAGATAAGTAATGCCTTTTTTAAAGACAACTAACTAAGGGATAGTTGGACAAAAAAAAAAACAAAAAAAACTTCTGTGTAATCCATGTTCCTAGAGAGTTATGCTTAGTTATACCTTTTCTACCAAATATGCTTGTATCTGAAAAAGGAAATAACATGAATGTCTCAGAAGTCTTTTTAAATACTTGATTTCAAGGCACTGTTGAACACAGCTTTCCTTTTACTCTCCACATTTTTATTATGACTGCAGCAGGTTTGCATTTACTTTTTTAACAAAAGGTCTTTATATCTGCCCTCGTTGATTTCAATGGGGAATACTTAATAATGCCATTTCCAAGAAGAGAAGCCAAAGTATTTGATACACAATGCCTAGCTTAAGACAAGTAGCTAAGGGAATGCTGTGACAAAAAAGAACTTCCAGGTAATCCCTGTTCCTAGAGTGTTATGCTCAGATATACCTTCTCTTCCAAACGTGCTTCTAACAGTCTATCTGAAAAAAAGGAAAAACATGAATATCTCGGAAGTCTTTTGAAAAACTAGAATTAAAAGCACAGTGGTACACAGAGTTGCTATAACCCTCCACATCTTTAGTCAGATTGCTGAAGCTTTACTTTTACTTTTGTAGCAAAAAGCCTTTATATCTGCCCTCACTGATTTCAATGAGGGAAAAACTTATGAGGCCATTACCAAGAAAAGAAGCCAAAGCATTTGAAATGTAATGCCTGTGTTTAAGACAACCAGGTAAGTGAAAGCTGTGACTGAAAAGAACTTATGAGTAATCCCTGTGTATAGAGAGTTATGCTCAGATATACCTTTTCTACGAAACATGATTGTAAGAGTATATCTGAAAAAAGGTCAAAACCTGAATTACTCTGAAGTCTCTTAAAATACTTGAATTCAAAGCACTGTGGTACACAGAGTTGCGATAACCCTCCACATCTTTAGTCAGACTGCTGAAGCTTTGCTTTTAATTTTGTAGCAAAAGGCCTTTATATCTGCCCTCATTGATTTCAGTGGGGAAAATTAATAATGCCATTTCCATCAAAAGAAGCCAAAGCATTTGAAATGTAATGCCGGGTTTAAGAAAACGAGCTAAGAGAAAGCTGTGACAGAACAGAACTTCTGGGTAATCCTTGTTTCTATAGAGTTATTCTCAGATATACCTTTTCTACCAAATATGTTTGAAATATTCTATCTGAAAAAACATCAAAACCTGAATTTCTCTGAAGTCTTTTAAAATACTTGAATTCAAAGCACTGTTGTACACAGAGTTGCTTTAATCCTCGACATCTTTAGTCAGACTGCTGAAGCTATGCTTTTACTTTTGTAGCAAAAGGCCTTTATAACTGCCCTCATTGGTTTCAATGGGGGAAAACCTAATGATGCCATTTCCATGAAAAGAAGTAAAAGCTTGTGATAAGTAATGCCTTTGTTAAAGACAACTAACTAAGAGATAGTTGGACAGAAAAAAAAAAAAACTTCTCTGTAATCCATGTTCCTAGAGAGTTATGCTTAGATACACCTTTTCTACCAAACATGCTTGTAAGTCTATCTGAAAAAAGGTAAAAACATGAATGTCTCAGAAGTCTTTTTAAATACTTGAATTCAAGGAACTGTTGTACACCACTTTCCTTTTATTCTCCACATTTTTATTGTGACTGCTGCAGCTTTGCATTTACTTTTTTAACAAAAGGTCTTTATATCTGCCCTCATTGATTTCAATGGGGAAAACTTAATGATGCCATTTCCATGAAGAGAAGCCAAAGTATTTGATACATAATGCCTCCTTTAAGCCAAGTAGCTAAGGGAATGCTGTGACAGAAAAGAACTTCCAGGTAATCCCTGTTTCTATAGACATATGCTCAGATATACTTTTTCTACCAAACATGCTTGTTACACTCTATCTGAAAAAAGGTCAAAACCTGAATTTCTGTGAAGTCTTTTAAAATACTTGAATTCAAAGCACTGTGGTACACAGAGTTGCTTTTTAACCCTCCACATCTTTAGTAAGACTGCTGAAGCTTTGCTTTCACTTTTGTAGCAAATGGCCTTTATATCAGCCCTTATTGGTTTCAATGGGGGAAAACTTAATGATGCCATTTCCATGAAAAGAAGTCAAAGCATTTGAAATGTGATGCCTGTGTATAAGAAAACCAAATAAGAGAAAGCTTTGACTGCATAGAACTTATGAGTAATCCCTGTGTATAGAGAGTTATGCTCAGATATACCTTTTCTACAAAACATGATTGTAACAGTCTTTCTGAAAAAAGGCAAAAATCTAACTTTCTCAGATGTCTTTTGTAATACTTGAATTCAAAGCACAGTTGTACACAGAGTTGCTTTTACCCTCCACATTTTTAGTCAGACTGCTGCAACTTTACTTTTACTTTTTTAGCAAAAGGCCTTTATATCTGCCCTCATTGGTTTCAATGGGGGAAAAACCTAATGATGCCATTTCCTTGAAAGGAAGCCAAAGCATTTGAAATGTAATGCCTGTGTTTAAGAAAACAAGCTAAGAGGAAGTTGGACAGAAAATAATTTCTGGGTCATCCCTGTTACTAGAGTGTTATGCTCAGAAATACCTTCTCTACCAAACCTTCTTCGAACAGTCTATCTGAAAAATGGTAAAAACATGAATATCTCAGAAGTCTTTTGAAATACTTGAATTAAAAGCACTGTTGTACACAGAGTTGCTATAACCCTCCACATCTTTACTCAGACTGCTGAAGCTTTGCTTTTACATTTTTAGCAAAAGGCCTTTTTATCTGTGCTTGTGTGTTTCAATGGGAGGAAAATTAATGATGCCATTTCCATGAAAAGAAGTAAAAGCATTTGAAATGTGATGCCTGTGTATAAGACAACCAACTAAGAGAAAGCTTTGACAGAAAAGAACTTCTGGGTAATCCCTGTTTCTAGAGAGTTATGCTCAGATATACCTTTTCTACCAAACATGCTTGTAAGTCTATCTGAAAAAAGGTAAAAACATGAATGTCTCAGAAATCTTTTTAAATACTTGAATTCAAGGAACTGTTGTACACAACTTTCCTTTTATTCTCCACATTTTTATTGTGACTGCTGCAGCTTTGCTTTTACTTTTTTAGCAAAAGGCCTTTATATCTGCCCTCATTGATTTCAAAGGGGAAAACTTAATGATGCCATTTCCATGAAAAGAAGCCAAAGCATGTGATATGTAATGCCTTCGTTTAAGACAACTGGCTAAGAGAAAGCTGTGACCGAAAAGAACTTCCGTGTAATCCCTGTTTCAAGAGAGTTATACTCAGATATACCTCTTTTGGTAAACATTTTGTAACAGTTTGTCTGAAAAAAGTTAAAAGTAGAATTTCTCAGAAGTCTTTTGAAATACTTGAATTAAAGGGACTGTTTTTGACACAGTTGCTTTAACCCTCCACATCTTTAGTCAGACTTCTGAAGCTTTCCTTTTACTTTTTTAGCAAAAACCCTTATATCTGCCCTCATTGGTTTCAATGGGGGAAAAACCTAATGATGCCATTTCCTTGAAAGGAAGCCAAAGCATTTGAAATGTAATGCCTGTGTTTAAGAAAACAAGCTAAGAGGAAGTTGGACAGAAAATAATTTCCGGGTCATCCCTGTTACTAGAGTGTTATGCTCAGAAATACCTTCTCTACCAAACCTTCTTCGAACAGTCTATCTGAAAAATGGTAAAAACATGAATATCTCAGAAGTCTTTTGAAATACTTGAATTAAAAGCACTGTTGTACACAGAGTTGCTATAACCCTCCACATCTTTACTCAGACTGCTGAAGCTTTGCTTTTACATTTTTAGCAAAAGGCCTTTTTATCTGTGCTTGTGTGTTTCAATGGGAGGAAAATTAATGATGCCTTTTCCAGGAAAAGAACCAAAGCATGTAATATGTAATGCCTACATTTAAGACAACTAGCTAAGAGAAAACTGTGAGAGAAAAGAACTTCTGGGTAATCCCTTTTCCTAGCGAGTTACACTCAGTTACACCTTTTCTACGCAACACGCCTGAGTAATCTATCTGAAAAAAGGTAAAAACATAAATTTCTCAGGAGTCTTTTGAAATACTTGAATTCAAAGCACGGTGGTACAGACTTGATTTAACCCTCCACCTCTTTAGTCAGACTGCTGCAGCTTTGCTTTTACTTTTGTAGAAAAAGGCCTTTATATCTGCCTTCATTGGTTTCAATAGGGAAAACC
>WOXC01003606.1:0-46264 GCA_011680675.1 Gymnobelideus leadbeateri
ACCCCACTCCCCCCTAACCCTCCACTATTCAATTCCTTATCCCTGTAGCCCTCAACCCTCTCACCTGAAGGTCCCAGCTAACCTACTGCTTCCATTATGTCCTCTAGAATGTCTGTTTCATAAGCAATAATAAGCTTGCTTTCACCTCATGTCTTTTCCTTTCCTTTTTGGCGATCACCTACATTTGGCTTGACGCTGAAGACCCAACCTCTTTGATTGTACTGGCTGCACTTTTGTTCATTTCCCTCCTCTTGTTGGTCAAAGCAGGGGTGTTGGAATACTCCTTGCTCCCCATTACTATTTCCAAGTTCTTCTTCTGCCTCCACCAGTCTCCTTTGAGGTCCATACAATCCATATCTTCTACCCAATCAAAATCCCGGTAGCTGTTGTCTATAGACCTCCAGCATACTCCCATTCTTTCCTCAATAATTACAAAACTAGTTCACAATCTTTCTCTCCTCAACTCCTCAAACCTCTCACGGCTTCCCCTCTACCCATAACCTCTCATCTGAAAGTGTTGCCTTATATTTTATAAAAAAAAAATTGAGGCCATTTGTTATAAATTCTCTCTTCTCCCCTCTTCCTCATCTCATATGACTCAAATGCCCTCTGCCACTTTATCTTCCTTCATCCTTGACTCCAAAAAAATCAGATAGTTAACTTCACATCAATACATCTTATTGGCAGTTATATTTATTTACCTTTCTTATCTTTCTTTTGTTTGGGATATTTGCCAAATCCAACATTGTGCTCACATCTTTTTTAATCCTTTATTTTTTCCGGGGGGACTCTCAAATGCCTCTCTTTTTCTTGAATGTTCTTTTTTCATTGATGATTAAATCCAAGTTTGTGAGATATGTTATTTTGGGTGGTAGCTTTTTGGAACATACTAATCTATTCCTTTAGGCAATGGTTCCTGACTCTGGAATAGTTTTGTGATATTTCCTTCATATTTGAAGGTCTTTCTCCTGGATACTTGAAAAACTTGTTTATTATTTTATTTAAACTGTTAAATTTTATTACTACTTGTTTTCAGAGTTTGAAACTTGGGTGTTTTGTTTGGTGGTGATCTGTGAATTCTCTCTATAGATACCTTGATGACTGTATGCAGAAATTCTAGGCAGTTTTCTTACATTCTTTTCTGCTTTGTGGTATCTTTTTTTTTTTAAATAACAGTCTTCTGGAACACCTATGATGCTTAATTTCATTCTATGCATCCTGTCTTCAGGCAGCTAGGTGGTGCAGTGGATTGAGTTCTAAGGCCTAGAATGAGGAAGAGTTGAGTTCAAAACTCTGATATTTACTAGCTATACGACTCTAGGCAAGTCATTTAACCCTGTTTGCCTCAGTTTCCTCACCTGTAAAATGAACTGGGGAAGAGAATGGCAAGCCACTTCAGTATCTTTGCCAAGAAAACTCCAAATGAAGTCATGAAGGATGATTGAACAACAGCAGCAATCTTTTCTTCAAAGATGAGTTGCTTTGACTTGTGCAGAATTCATGTTTGTTTGTTTTTTTTTTAACATTGTTGCTTTTTACTCATCTTCTACCAAAATTTCCTCCACTTCAGTGTTGTAATCTATATGTGTTACCAGTTTTTTTCAGTTCTTTGGAGAGATCATAGATTCAATTTTTTTCTAATCTAATTTTGTTTTTCAAATACTATAGTGAGAGCTTTGATTTCTGGCCTATATTAACTTTCAATTTCTTTTATTGGTTTTGTTTATCTTTTGAATCATTCTAGAATTTTATGATGTTCCATGCTTTATGGGGAATCCATAGGATTCTGTCTTTCTTTAGGGAGCATTGGTTTACATTCATATTATAATATTTGCTAAGTGAGCTTTTATTCTCTTTCATATTTTACTCACAATTCTTCCAGGTTTAACTTCTTCTTTGTTGATTTATCTGTTTGTACACTCAGATTTTATTGAGACTCCTCCCCACCCCCCAGATTATTTTGGCATTTTTGTCTTCATAATATTTCCCTTTAACTCACTCTATGGATTTCTCCCTTTGTTGGTAAGTAGAGTCCCACATCTATGCAACACTGACAGTCTCTTTGCTTTTGGGAGACAAAAATTTGCCAGCCTGAGTAATCTCTGGAAAGACAGGACTGAATCCTGTTGTATTTAAGTGCCCTTTCATTTGGACTGAAGCCCTTCTGGCACCCCTTCTCATTCCTTCTTCGACCCTTACTTTTTTCTTCATGTGACTATGTAGAGTCAGTATCTACTACTTCTTTTATTCAGTGAGATAATGGAGTGGCGGGTGTTTGAGCAAAGTCATGACCACAGCAGAAATGATCTTATTACCCATCTCCCATCCTGGATTTGGACCCTGTACAAGTTGGCATATTTATTTATGTTTTTCTTCCAGACATGTAGAGTTTGATGGGGGAGGGTATATCTTTTCTTTTTCCTTTTAAAATTTAATGTTTTTCCCCAATTACATATGTGGTAACCGTTTCAGATCATTTAAACCCTAATAAGGGCCAAAACCTGAACTAATCAACCAGACATACTTTGTTTTGCTTTAAAAATGCCCTTTCCTGAGTCAGCAATTTTAAGAACAGAAGAGGTTGACCAGCAGTATTCTTCCTGTTTGTGACCATTAAGGACAGGATGTTTGTAATTAGAATAGCGGGACTTCTCTTGTCTTGGTATCCTAGGGAAATATGCTATGCAGAGGAAACATAGGTATACTGGAATCGTAATTTTCATCGGACACTACTTTGTCAGTTGTCTTGTTGATTTGTATTTACAACTTAACTAAGAAACTTCCTCTGAGGGACACAGACATCCTGGAATTGTCCTAAAACACGTAAGAAGTTTGTTGTTCTTTTATCAGACAGTCAGAACTTATGTTTTGGCTCTGTGCAGTCATGTATCTGCTATCTTTAAGGGAATAAACAATATGAATTTATGTATCACCTAGCCTGTTTGTCTCTTCTAATCAAGCTTTCAGGTCAACACATGTTAAAAAAATTCTTTTAACATTTAAAAAAAAGTCTTGATTTCAAGTTCTATCTCTCCTTTCCTCCTGAGACAAGTATTCAATAGGTTATACATATGCAATTATGTAAAACATTTCCATATTAGTCATTTTGTACAAGAAGACTCAAATAAAAGAAAAAGAATGAAAGAAAGTGAAAAATAGCATGCTTTAGACTGTATTCAAATAACATCAGTTTCTTTCCCTGGAGGTGGATAGTATGCTTCATCATTAGCCCTTTGGGATTGTCTTAGATCACTGTATTGCTGAGAATAGCTAAGTCATTCATAATTTTTCATGGTATAAAATTTCTGTTTCTATATATAATATTCTTCTGGTTCTGTTCACTTCACTTTGCATCAGTTCATATAAGTCTTTCCAGGTTTTTCTGAAATCTACCTGCTCATCATTTCTCATAGCACCATAATATTTCATCACAACCATATACCAAAACTTGTTTGGCCATTCCCCAATTGATGGGCATCCCTTTGATTTCTAATTGTTAGTCACTACAAAAAGAGCTGCTATAAATATTTTTGTATAAACAAGTCCTTCTCCCCCCACCCCTTTTTTTCATATGTCTTTGGGATATAGGCCTAAAAGTGGTATTGTTGAATCAAAGGTTATGCACAGTTTTATAGCCCTTTGGGCATAGTTCTGTGTTGCTCAGGGGAGGGTATATCTCATCTGCTGTTGTAGTTATTTTCTGTGGTGTGTAGTGTGAGGGATCTTATAAAGGCATGGACATGTCGGGTTTGAAGTGTTTCTTGGATATAGGAGTGAAGAATGGTGAATGGAATCATGGGACATGAATTTTAAGGCTGAGAATTGAGAACTATGGCTCCTCAGTAAAGAAGTAGTTATTATATCTCCTACCTAAAACCAAGAAATTCTGGAATAGCTCAGTTCTCTAGTCTAGACCATTCTGGTTGTTCAGAAGACCTTCACAACTTCTCAGTTCTCTCCCCCAAGTCATTATAACATGGGAGTTTGAAAAAGCAGGGTTATGACTCTCAGGAGTCTGCCTTCCCCATTTTTCCTCTCTTACTAATGAGATCCCAAAGGTCTTGGAGATGAACTTTCTGGAGTCTATAAACTTTGGTCTCTAGAGGTCTCTCTCTCATTTTCCAGTCACTCAGTGGCAGACTTCCTTCTGGGGATGAGTAAGAGGGAACATAGATTTGGCATAATACCACATATATCCCCAGAAACTTCTTGTGAGAGAAGCTCTGTTCAGTTTGCTCCAGTGTCTCAGGCTCTGTATGTGGCAGACCTACTTATTTTCCTTCTAAGATAATTTATTTACTAGTGGTATAAATTCCATATTCTCACATTAGATATTCAATATTAATACTTTTATAGGATTCAGTACTAAAGCAAATATCAGTTTCTTATTATTAAAGAATAAACAGCAACTTTTGAAAAATTTTATCAATGGAACTGATATAAGGAAATGTAAATGAAAAAACCAACTATACAATTATTACCTATTCCCTTGTCCTCCCTACCCCTATTAAAGTCTTGGGTAGAGAATCTCTCCAAGGGGCTCTGCAAATGCAAAAGGTATAATTTTATCCCATGTAACTCCTATATGTAACAGAGATCTAATTCTTGTTCTACTCTCTAAGGGCCAGGCCTGTTAAATTTCACCCCTCCCTTCTTTTCTGGTTCCCTGAGGGAATTGGGGAGTTTCTTTTCTTTGTCACTGGCTTTAATCCATCCCAATTGTGTTTATTCCATTTTTATGGGCTCCCAGTTCCATATAACCACTTAACATTGGATTAGCTTTTGCAAAGGAATATTTTCCTGAAAGATATGTCAAGAACAAACATGAAAACATTTACCCTAACACTTTGAGGTCATGTTCTTCTCTCTACCTTTCTTCTTCCCCATACTCTCTACCACCTCAATTTAGCTCATTTCCTACATAGTATTAGTCTTAGAAAGTTCAAGTCCAAAACCCTGATGGGTTAGTGTCTCCTGGCCCTTGCTCCTCTGGGTTGATTGCAACAGCCATCTTATATTCTTGGACTCCTTGATTTCTGGATTCTTGTGGCTTGAAATCCTGAGTTGGAGATTCCACTCCTTGACTTAGAAAGGAAAATGATTAAAAAAATGGCTAAAGCCCTAGGCTTGTTTCTCTGGCCCACATGACCTAAGGGATTGAGGGAAAGAAGTAGCCCTCAGGTCTCATGATTTCATCTGCTACAAATGAAGGAGTCCTTTATCCTTAGACATGAATGGAGGAAAAACCCTGACTGTATGAAAGACTTAGATAGTTCTGGACATATAGTCCACAGAAAAAGGTGGGAAATCAACCCTAAGAAAATCTGGTATTCAGCTCATTCAGTTGAGTCTTGGGGAACACTGTAAGTGGTGAAAATCAAGAAGAGTATAGGCACTATCTGGAATATGCTATTGATACTCTTCTCATTCTAGTCTATTCTCTGCTCATCTGTCATAAATGAATCCTAATAATGGACCAGATACACTTATAAGCAAATTCTATTAAATATTTAAAAACAAGTAATTTCAATATTACATAAACTATTTACAAAAAAATTTGAAAAAGGGATCCCACTAAATTTAGTGGAACAAATATGGTCTTGTTACCTAAACCAGGGAGAGTAAAAGCAGAGAAAGAAAACAAAACTGCATATCAACACTCTTAATAATGATGTAAATACATTGAATAAAACATTCAAATAGGTTACAAAAGCATGTTAAAAAGATGATGCATGATGATCAGTTTGGACTTATACACAGAATGCAATATTGGCTCAACATTTGGAAGACTATAAGCAAAATGGAATAACAAATCAATTAAAATCCTATGATCAGCTTTTTGCAAAACAGTCATCATCCATTTTTGCCCAAATCATGAAAGAGCAGGGGAATAAATAGACCTTCCTGTTCATCAATGGGAAACCTCATCATTTTGCAAAAGATTTAATTGGCCTCTGTACTCAGATCTCTTTAGTATATCTCTGTTTCTCTGATTAGAGTGGAGTTGGAGTCGTGAACTTCTCAATCTCCATTTAAAGAAGGGAGAAAAGAGAGAGATTTCCTTAAGTATCTCCTTATTTTCCACCCAGTTGCACTCATTTTGGACTTTGATCTCTTCACCATGCCTCTTTCCCCTCCTCCCCAGCTCTTCAGCTTTCTTTTTTGTGTTGTCTTCCCCTTTTAGACTGATTACACAAAACTGCAGCTTTTGCACAAACAAAAATCAATGCAGTTAAAAATTTGAAGAGAAACAGCTAGGAAAATATTTTCAGCAAACTTCTCTGATAAATATCTGATACCTAAGATACATAAGGAACTGATCCAAATTTAGAACTCTAACCCTTACCATTAGATAGTCAAAGGATATAAATGGTAGTTTTGTTTGTTTTTTGGGGTTTTTTTGGCTTTCTGGAGGGGGGGAAGTTAAGGCAATTGGGGTTAAGTGTTTTGCCCAAGGTCACAGAGCTAGTTTTGTGTTGTGTCTAAAGTCACATTTGAACTCAGGTCCTCTGACTCCAGGGCTGGTGCTCTATTCATTTTGCCACCTAGCTGCCCCTAAATGGTAGTTTTGAAAAGAATAAAAAAATAAAAATGTATTATCACCAACCATATGGAAAGAACTAATATTTTTACAAATATACTAATATAATCATAAATTTTAATTTTTCTCAATTACACATAAACAAAAATTTTAATGTTCATCAAAAAAATTTTTTTGAGTACCAAAATTTATGCCTCTTTTCTTCCCTTATCCCCTCCTTGAGAAGACAAGCAATTTGATATAGATTATACATGTACAGTCAGGAGAAACATTTCCAGATTAACCATTTTGCAAAAGAAACTGAAGACCAAAAAAAACAAATCTAAGAATAATAAAAAATTTTTTTTAAAAAATGTGCTTCAATCTGCATTCAGACTCAATCAGTTTTTTCTGATGTGGATGGCATTTTTCATCATATATCCTTTGCATTTGTCTTGGATCATTGTATTGATGAGAATAGCTTAATCATTCACAGTTGATCTTCATCCAATACAGTTATTCCTTCTACATCAGGACTTTCCACATCAAGATTTCAATATATCAAGGGGATTTTTTTGCAAATTATTTTTTTTTTTTGGAGTTTTGTAGAAGCTACAGATGATATGCAAAGGCAAGCAGATGGCACAGAGCCTATGATTAAATACTTAGCCTAAATTTTACAGTAATTTACTGTCTATACACCAGACCTTCTCTGGTGTTAAGGGAGGGCAAAAAATTTTTGCCAGATTTTTCAGCTTACAGTTGGGTAGGGGGTGGGGTGGGAAGGGAGGAAGGGCAAGTCTCCTCAGTCTTAAGCCCCATGATGTGGAAGGGATAACTATATTGCTATTATGTTGTACAGTGTTCTCCTTGTTCTGCTCATTTTATTTTGCATCAGTTCAGGTAAGTCTTTCCAGATTTTTCTGAAAGCATCCTGCTAGGGGGTAGTTGGGTGGTATAGTGGATAGAGCATCAGCCCTAAAGTCAGGAGGACCTGAGTTCAAATGTAACCCCAGAGACTTTATACTTGCTGTGTGACTGTTAGCATGTTACTTAACCCCAGTTATCTTGTCAAAAAATTTTTAAGTGTCCTATTTGTCCTATTTAAATTTTATTTTTAATAGTATTTTGTTTTTTTCCAATTATATGCAAAGCTCATTTTTAGCATACATTTAAAATTTTTTTGTGTTACAAATTATCTGTCTCCCTCCCTTTCCACTCCCTCCCTGGGATGGTTACCAATTTAACATAGATTATGTATATGCAATCATGTAAAACATTTCCATCTTGTCATGTTGTGAAAAAAGAAACAGGCCAAAAGAACCACACACAAAAAGAATTTAAAAAGTGAAAATAGTATGTTTTGATTTGTGTTTAGGCTCTATCAGTTCTTTCTCTGGGTGTAGGTAGCGTTTTCTATCATGAATCTTTTGGAATTGTCTTGGATGATTGTATTGTTGAGAAGAGCCAAGTGTGGTTGATTATTATACAATGTTGTTGATATTATATGCAATGTTTTCCTGGTTCTGCTCACTGCACTTTGCATCAGTTCATGTAAACCATTCCAGGTTTTTCTGAAATAGTTATCCTGCTTATCCTTTCTTATAGTAGGATGGCTGCTAGCACAGGTTCTTTGATCTACTTTTCTAACGAAAAGCAACTCAAAAAGGGGTTAACAATCTTACTTTAATCAAACATATATCATTTACCTAGTTCAGGGGAAAAAAGTCAGCACCCTGAACTTCAGAGAATACAAACAGAAGTTACAAGCAGACAAAAAATACAGTTAGAGAAAATAACACAATTCAGCATCCAGGGCTTCTAGCTGTCTGACACATACAGTTAGTTACCAGAGAGAGAAGCACCAGTATCTGGGTTTTCAAAGGCAAGGGGCTCAATGCCTGCCCAGAGGCTTATCTGGTCAAATCACATAAATCTTCCCAAAGTGAGCCCCAAAACAAAACCTCACATCAGGGTATATATAACCTTCTCCAGGGTCAGAATCAGTCACAGTTATTGTTTTTCCACATAGGAATGTAAATAGTTCAACTTTGATAAGTTCCTTTTGATTTCTTTTCCCTGATTACCTTCTCAGGTATCTCTTGCCTCTTGTGTCTGGATGTCAAATTTTCTATTCAACTCTGTTTTTTTCCTCAAGAATGCTTGAAAGTCCTCTATTCCACTGAATGACCATATTTTCCCCTGAAACAAAATACTCAGTTTTGCTGGGTAGGTGACCCTTGGGTTCATTCCCAGCTCTTTTGCCCTCTGGAATATCATATTCCATGCCCTTCGATCCCTCAATGTAGAAGCTGCCAGGTCCTGGGCTATTCTGATTGTGTTTCCACAATATTGAAATTGTTTCTTCCTGGCTGCTTGGAGTGTTTTCTCCTTGATCTGGGGATTCTGGAACCTGGCTATAATATTCCTGGGAGTTTTCTTTTTGGGATCTTTTTCAGGAGGTGATTGGTGGATTCTTTCAACCTCTATTTTGCCCTCTGGATCTAAAACATCAGGGCAATTTTCCTTGAGAATTTCTTGAAGGGTGATTTCTAGGTTCATTTTTTGATCATGGCTTTCGGGTAGTCCAATAATTTTTAAATTGTCTCTCCTGGATCTATTTTCCAGGTCAGTGGTTTTCCTCATGAGATATTTCACATTGCCTTCTATTCTTTCATTTGTTTGGATCTGTTTAACAGCATCTTGATTTCTCATAAAGTCATTAGCTTCCATTTGCTCCAGTCTAACTCTGAAGGAATGAATCTCCTCAGTGAATTTTTGAGATTCTTTTTCCATCTGGCAAATTCGACTTTTTAAGGCATTCTTCTCCTCATTGCCCTTTTGGGCCTCCTTTGTCATTTCAGTTAGTCTATTTTTTAAGACATTGTTTTCCTCAGTCAGGCTGTTGACCCTCATTTCATACTTTTCCTGCATCCTTCTCATTTCTCTTCCCAATTTTTCCTCCACTTCTCCTATTTGATTTTTAAAGTCTTTCTTAAGGTCCTCTATGGCCTGTAATCCACTCATGTTTTCCTTTGGGGCTTTTGGAGCAGGATTTCTGACCTCACATCCCTCCTCCTGTTCTATGCTTTGATCTTCCTTGCCCCCAAAGTAGGAGTCTAAGGTTGCATTTTTCTGTTTAATTTGTTTCCTTTGCCTTGGCAAGTTGCCGCTTAATTACTTGACTTTTGGGCTTGTTGCCACAGTATGGCTTTGCTGCCAGACAGGGGAATTTTCGTCCAGAACGTGTTGGGGAACAACTTCCGTTTCTGGCAAGCTGGACACCCACCTATGACCTCCACCCCAGATCACAATCCAGATCCAGGGAGGTTAAAGCAAGAGCGATTACCCCCCAAGACTGATCGCTGGATCTCCCTACAGTTCACAGGCCAGGAGCTGGAGCTGCCTCTGAAAACTACAAAATGGCGTGTCTCCTCAGTGGCTTCTAGCCCCCAGGGGAGGAAGCCAACGCATTCCCCAAATACTGGTCCCAAAGTCCATAGGGCACTAACCTCTCACTTTGTCCTAGGCATGTCTATGTTGATAATTCTGGAATCGCCACGGCTGCTGGTGTTCTGGGGTCTCTCCAGCCGGCTGCTGGCCCTGCTGCCCTGGGGCTAAAACCGCAACTCAGGCGGACCTGTGCTGTGCTCCCTGCACAGTGCGCACTTTGTTGCTGGCTCCCAGAGCACTGCGCTGGTCCTTCCTGCAGGGCTGCTGGGCTGTCCTCAGTGGGAGGTTAGCTTCTCTGTGTCATACTGTGGGTGCTGGGGCTCCAGAAGTTGTTCAGAGTCCCCTTTTACATAGCTTGGAGGTGATCTGGGGGGAGAGTGGCTTGGATACCTTTCTTGTTTATTTTATGGTTAGATTTATCTAGTTCTGTCCTGTAACTCATTTAACTTCTCCTTAAGAATCTGTATGCTATACCACTTGATATATATAGGCTTAGTATTGACATTACTCATTGTCTATGGTACCTTTTAGCAAGATGTGGTTTCCTACCTTGTCTCCTTTAATTAGAGCTATTTTTGCTTTCATTTTGTCTGAGATCATGATTGGTATCCCTGCTATTTTTTAAAAAATTTCAGATGAGCAAAATAGATTCTGCTTCAGACCATTGTCTTATTCTGTATGTGTTTTTCTGCTTCAAGTGTGTTTCTTTTAAACAACATATTGTAGGATTCTGCTATCCATTTGTGCCATTTGTTTTATGGGAGAGTTTATCCAATTCTCATTCACAGTTGTGATTACTATATGTATCTCCCTACATCGTATTTTTCCTTTTGTCAACCTTCTCTTTCTCTTTTCACTCTTTCCCTCTTCACTAGTGTTTTGCTTCTGACCACTGCATCCCCTAATTTGCCTTCCCTTCTGTAAGTCCCCCAAAACTTTGCTTAGCCCCCATCCCTCCTACTTCTCTGTAGGGTAAGATAAATTTCTATATGTAACTGATTGTGTATGTTATTCTCTCTTTGAGCCAAATTCTGATAAGAGTAAGATTCAAGTAATGCCCACTGATCATCCTCCCATCTTCCCCTCCACTGCAATATTTCTTTAATGCCTCTTCATGTGAAATAATTGACTTCATTTTTCCTTTCCCTTCTTTCTACTCCTAGTGTAATCCTCTTTCTCTTCCCTTAATTTTTTTTTGTCCTCCCCTCAAAGCTACCTCATACCCTCAGCCTCTATGTATATTTCTTTTAACTATGTTTAATAGTGGTACAATTCTTAAGAAATACAATATCATCTTCCCATGTAGGAATGTAAACAGTTTAACCTTATTGAATCCCCTATGTTTTCTCTTTTCTTTTTACCTTTTATGTTTTTCTTGAGTCTTGAAACTGAAAAGAATTTTTTTTGTTTAGCTCTGATCTTTTTATCAGGAAAGCTTGAAAGTCTCCTATTGCCCATTTTTTCTCCAGTTGTAGTTCTAACTCCTTTGTCTTCCAAAATATAATATTTCATGCCTTCAGATCCCTTAATGTTGAAGCCACTAAATCCTGTGTAATCCTGACTGTGGCTCCCTGATATTTAAATTCTTTTTGGTTGCTTGCAATATTTTCTCCACCTGGGAGTTCTGGAATTTGGATTTAATGTTCCTATGATGAGTTTTCATTTTGGGATCTCTTTCCATAGGTGATTGGTGGATTCTTTCAATATCTCTTTTACTCTGACTCTAGAATATCAGGGCAGTTTTCTTTGGTAATTTCTTTTTTTTTTTTTCCAAATGCTTTATTAGCTTCTGGTTTACATCATTCATTTCCACCAGATTTTGAGTTACATTTTTTCCCCATTTTCCCCCTACCCACCACCCCAGAATAATAGTCCCACAGGATATCCCTTCATCCAGTCTGCTCTCTCCCATATCTTCTCCCACACCCCCTCGACTTTTCCATTAGGGCAAGGTGATTCTGTGCCCCAGTGCCTGTACATCTTATCTCCCAATTACATGCAAAATAGTATTAATAATAGTATTTATATATATTTGAAAGATTTAATTTTAAAACTTCAAATCCCAGATCCGTTCCCTTCCTCCCTTGTCACCCACTCCCTCTGGGAAGATAAGCAATTCAGTATGTGTTGCACATGTATAGCTATGTAAAACATTACCATAGTAGATATATTGTAAAAGACTGACTATATTTCCCTCCCACCCATCCCATGCCCCACCTGGACCATTCCCTACTTTGATCTTGTCCCTCTTCAAAAGTGGGTGCCTCCAACCTCCCCATCCCTCAGCATGCCCTCCCCTCCATCATCGCCCCTCTCATCCCCCTCCCCCCTACTCTCCTGCAGGGTGAGATATCCCATTTAGTATGTATGTCATTCTCTCCCTGAGCCAAATTCAATGAGAATATGGTTTTTCCTTTTTGCCTTCCTGTTCTCCCCCTCCACTGCAACCACTTCCCCTTGCGTCTTCTACATGAGATAGTTTACCCGCCTCCCCCCCACCCCCCCAGACTCACCACATTCCTCTCTCACCTCTTAACTTCGCCCCTTAAGTATCATCCATTCCCATCTTTGGTATTTCTTGAAGTATGATTCCTGGTCCCCCTCCCCCCCCCCCCCCGTCTTTTTTTTTTTTTTGGTCATTAATCCAATAATTCTTGAATTATCTCTCTTGGATCTATTTTCTAGATCAATTGCTTTTCCAGTGAGGTATTTATATTTCTTCCTTTTTTTCCCCCATTCTTTTGTTTTTGTTTGATTAATTTGTGATGTCTCATGGATTCATTAACTTTCTTTTTTTTTTTTTTAAAGCAATTGGGGTTAAGTAACTTGCTCAAGGTTACATGGCTAGTCATTTGATTTATGCGTGGGGGCTCATTTTCTGAGGCCGGATCTGATCTCGGGTCATCCCAACTCCGAGGCCGATGCTCTTACTCATTGCGCCACCTAGCCGCCCCTTTAGGGCAATTGGGGTTAAGTAACTTGCCCAAGGTCACACGGCTAGGTTTTTGTTTGTGAGGATTAAGTGTCGGAGGCCGGCTCCGAACTTAGGTCCTTCTGACTCCAGGGCCAACGCTCTACTCACTGCGGATTCATTAACTTTCACCTGTTCAATTCTAAATTTTAAGGAGTTATTTTCTTCATTGAGCTTTTTTATTTTTTATTTTTGCTTTTTGGAGGGCAGTTGGAGTTAAGTAACTTGCCCAAGGTCACACAGCTAGGGCTAGGTTTTGGTTTGTGTGTGTTAAGTGTCTGAGGCAGGATCTGAACTCAGGTCCTTCTGACTCCAGGGCCAGTGCTCTACTCACTGTGCCACCTAGCTGCCCCCCATTGAGCTTTTTAAAATCTCTTTTCCCATTTGGCTAATTCTACTTTTTAGGGAGTTGTTTTCTTCAATAAATTTTTTTAAAGCAATTGGGGTTAAGTAACTTGCTCAAGGTTACACGGCTAGTCATTATTTATGTGTGGGTGCTCATTTTCTGAGGCCAGATCTGATCTCGGGTCATCCCAACTCCGAGCTGGCGCTCTTACTCACTGCGCCACCTAGCTGCCCCTTTAGGGCAATTGGGGTTAAGTAACTTGCCCAAGGTCACAAGGCTAGGTTTTTGTTTTGTGTGGATTAAGTGTCTGAGGCCAGCTCCGAACTCAGGTCCTTCTGACTCCAGGGCCGGTGCTCTATTCACTGCCCCACCTAGCCGCCCCCTTCAGTAAATTTTTGTATATCTTTTCCTATTGTGCTTCCTTTATCAACTGGCCAGTTTTTAAAAATTCTTCTTTTGCATCATTCTCATTTCTTCTCCCAATGTTTCTTCTACCTTTCTCATTTGATTTTAAAACTCCTTTTTGAGCTCTTCTAGTTCTTTTTGGGCTTGAGACAAATTCACATTTCTCTCTGCATGTAGGCAATTTAACGTTGTCCTCTTCTGAGTTTGTGCTTTGATCTTCCCTGTCATCATAATAACTTTCTATAGTCAGGTGATTTTTGTTGTTTTTTACTCAGCGTTACCAGCCTATTTGGTTACTTTTAAAGATGAGCTCTGTTCCTATGGAACGAGGGGCACTGTTCTAAAGTTCTTGTTCCAGGGACTATAAGGCCTGGCTGTTTGCTTGGTGGTATGCTGGTGCTTCCCTGAAGCCCATGGGGGACCTTTATGCTGTACCAGGCCTGCAGGGATCTGTTGGCTTGCCTGGTCCTATGCTGAGGTGGGGGTGTGACTGGTGTGGCTGGTGCAGTTGGCAGCTCACTTGGAGTTGCGTGGAGGCATCTGGGAGAGCTTGGTGTTGGTGTCTGCCTGTTCACCTGGTGCTGCACTGAGACTCAGGGTCTCCTACTAGTTTGCTGAGGCAGACATTATTGGAAAGGAATAGTGAAGAACTAGAAGACTCCAATAAAAGGAAAAAAATGAAAGAAAGTGAAAAACCGCATGTTTCAGTCTGTATTCAAACAATGCCAGTTCTTTCTCTGGAGGCAAATAGTATGCTTGATCTTTAGTCCTTTGGGATTGTCTTGGATTATTTTATTGCTGAGAATAGCTAAGTCATTCACATTGAACAATATTGCTATTATTGTGTATAATGTTTTCCTGGTTCTCTTCACTTCACTATGCATTAGTTCATGTAAATCTTTCCAGGTTTTTCTGAAATCATCCTGCTTGTTTTTTCTTATAGCATAATAATATTCTATTATTGTCATATACCACAGCTTGTTTAGCCATTCCCAAATTGATGAACATCTCTTTGATTTCCAATTTTTAGCCACTACAAAAAGAGCTGCTATAAATATTTTTGTATGAATAGGTCCTTTCCCCTTTTTTGAATGTGTTGTTGGATCAAAGCACGTTTTTTTAGCCCTTTGGGTATAGTTCCAAAATACTCTCCAGAATGGTCGGATCACTTTAAAACTCCACCAATAGTGCATTAATTTCCCAGTTTTCCTGCCTCCCTTCCAAGATCCATCATTTTCTGTTTTTGTCATATTAGCCAATTTGATAGATAGGAGATGGTACCTCAGAGTTGTTTTCTTTTGCATTTTTCTAATCAAAGCTGTTTAGAACATTTTTCATGACTGTAGCTAGTTTTGGTTTCTTCATCTGAAAACTGCCTGTTCATATTCTTTGACCATTTAGTAATTGGTAAATTACTTGTACTTTTATAAATTTGTCTGAATTCTCTATCTATTTGAGAAATGAGGTTTTTATTAGAGAAGCTTGTTGCAAAATTGCCCCCTCCAGTTTTCCTTTGTTCTTACAATTTTAGTTATTCTGGTTTTGTTTGTGAAAAACTTTTTAATTTTATGTAATCAGAATGATCTATTTTATATTTTGTAATGCTCTCTGTATCTTCTTTGATCCTAAATTCTTTGCTTATCCATAAATCTGACAGATAAACTATTCCATGCTCTCTTAATTTGTTTAAGATGTCACCCTTTTTGTGTAAAACATGTACCCATTTTGACCTCATCTTGGTATATGGTGTGAGATGTTTGTCTATACCTAATTTCTGCCATGCTGTTTTCTAGTTTTCCCAGAAGTTTTGTCAAATAATAAGTTTTTGTTACAAAAGCTTGGGTCTTTGGGTTTATCATACACTAGATCTCTATGGTCATTTACTACAGAGTAATTTGTACCTAGTCTGTTCTATTGATCCACCACTCCATTTCTTAAATAATTAGAAATCAGCCAGTACCTGATTGTTTTGATATTTACCCATTTACAATAGAGTTTGAGATCTTGTACAGGTAAGTCATCTTCTTTTGTATTTTTTCCATTGATTTCCTTGATATCTGTTGGGAGCGGGGATAGGCTTTGCTTTTACTGTGCTAATTTCCATATAAGGTATAGGTTTTATTGGGCCATAGTTGGGGCAAGGGCGTGGTTTAATGTATATAAGATGCTGTACGCGGAAGCATCTCTCTCTCGGGATGTGACCAGCCGTGAATAAACAACCCCTGAAACCTCGGGTGCTCTGTCTGGGTTAATTCCTCTTCGGAGGCCGGTGATGACCGAAGACTCGCCATGGGGATAGGTGAGTAGAGAGGACGGGGATATAATAGTTACAGATCAACCCGCCGCTGGTGCCGTAGATAAGGCCCCCGGCAAGTGGCGCCTGAACAGGGATTGAGATCTGTAGGGACCGTCTGAGTCCGCTGGACGGACTCCCCCCAGACAGCCTCATCTCATAAGAAGGACGAGATGGGAGGATTGAATAGCATATCTGAATTTCGACCCGAGGAGAAGGGGGTTGTAGCCGCCCAGCTGTATAAGCTGTGCGCTAAGAGGGGGTATAAAATCCCCCTAAAAACCTGCCGAGCATTCATAGAAGGGTCGGGTGAAGAGGAGGAAAGTCACGGTGTGGGGCCACAAGAGGAGGATGAAGGGGAGGATGGGGGGGAGGATGAGGGCCCCCCTCCCATGTACCCCTGGGAAGAGTTAAGGAGGGCTAGAGGGGAAAGCCTCGAAAAAGATGGCGGAGACACGACACTTCCGCATTCTTCATGGGACACAGACCGGAAGGATAGTGGGTGTGACGCAGCTCAGATGCCGAGCGGGCCTAGACAGGAAAAGACAGGAGGATGGGGCGGGGCCTCTTCTAGACACCCAGAGGCCTGGGGCTAGCTTGGCTAGCCGCCCCAACGGCCATGGCTGAGCCTCCCCCATGCAGATTGGCAGCATTCAGGGACGGGGGGAGAGGACCCAGACCAGGGGCAACAGGTCTGGTCGCAGCCAGTGCCATCCGAGCCTTTGAGCAGGGGGAGACAGTAGACTGGGATGACTGGGGGATATATCCGCTGCTTGCTGATCCCCTCATGGGACAGCGGCAGTACGCCCCAGTGCCATTTAAGATGTTGAAGGAGCTGAAGGAGGCCGTGTCCAAGTACGGCGCCAGCTCCCCTTATGTAAAAAGATTGCTGAAAAACATAATAGCCACCAATCCTTGGACTCCGTCAGACTTTGACGAAGTCTGTTCTGCTTGTTTTGACCCCGCCGGCTATATGGCTTTCAAAGCCCAGGCTCACCGAGAAGCCTTACAGTTCGCAAGAACTAAAGGATACGGCCCAGTTGAGCAGGTGGTGGATCTCCTGTGCGGCACGGGGATAAATGCTGACCCAAGAGTGCAGGCACAGTACGGCCAGGTAGAACTGGAAGCAGTAGAGGAAGTGCACCTGAGAGCATGGGATAAGGTGGGAACTATGAAAGGAGGGAAGGCTCCGGCTAAGCTAATTGGGCTTAAACAGCGAGCCAATCAAGACCCATTAAGTTTCGTTAATGAAGTTAAGGAGACTGTGTCACGCGTTATGGGTGAAGGGCCCGGCACTGATCTACTCGTGAAACAGATTGTAAGGGAGGGACTTCGACCTTGCTCCGCTGCCGCTGTGGCCACTTTACCTAGTGATGCCTCCTTAGAAGACATGGTAGACAAACTAATGGATATGCCAGGAGAGGACTCCATGCAAGCCCTTGTAGCGGCCATGGAAAGCAGAGAGAATTCACTGGTGGCCGCCCTAGAGAAAATGAGCATGGGGGCCGGCAAGAGATCAGCTTGCTTCAAGTGTGGCAAACTTGGCCACTTCAAAGCACAATGCAAGGCATCTACTCAGACCCCTCGGTGCTACTGCTGCGGCAAGCAGGGACACATAGCTAAATTTTGCAGAAACAAGGGGAAGCAGGGAAACGGCCGGAGGGGGGGCCCAGCCGCGAGGCACCCCCACGGTCCATCAGCGGCAAACATACACCAGTGAGGGCCTGGGCAGTAGAAGGACAGGGACAAGTCGCCTACCAGATGGCCCCGTGGGAGACCATGGCTGTTCCATCTCTAACACAGACTTGTCTGGCCTTAATCACAGGCCCTGAGGGCTACACTGAATTTATAACCCATACTCAAATTGTGGAAGACCCTGAATCACCCATTGTTTTGACTAACCCTCACCCCTACTCCATAATGATAAATAAGAACCAAGTAATTGGGAAAGCCATCCCATTGCAAGGCTCCCCATTTATTCATTCAGGGAGAGCCCAGACCATAAACTGGGTACAACCAGTGACCCCCGACCGGCCTACTCTGATTGTGTTGGTCAAAGGGAGCTCAGTAGAGGGAATCATGGATACTGGGGCGGATTGCTCCGTGATAAATGGAGGCCAGTGGAAGCCTGAATGGCCACTGTCGGCGGGAGGGCAGCCAGTAATGGGGGTAGGAGGGAGACAGACTGCCCCTAAGGCAGCAAGGGCCCTGAAGTGGGCCGTGAAAGGCAAGACAGGACTGTTTAAACCTCTCTTCCTACCAGGGCTCCCATATGCCCTCTGGGGGCGTGATCTCCTCTCCCAATTGAATCTTTCTTTGGCCACTCCAGACAGTCTGCTGGGAAATTAGTGGGGGCCACTGCCGAAGAGAGCTTCTCCCCGCAGATCACTTGGATTGATAAGAAACCAATATGGGTAGAACAGTGGCCCCTGTCCCAAGAGAAGCTCACAGCGCTTAGGATGATTGTAGATACTTTATTATTAGAGGGGAAAAGAGAGAAATCTCTTAGTCCCTTTAATTCCCCAGTATTTGTCATCAAAAAGAAAAATGGAAAATGGAGGATGCTAGTTGACCTCAGAGCAGTTAACGCTGCCATGTTACCAATGGGAGCCCTCCAACCTGGACTACCCATGCCGGCAGCCATCCCAAGGAATTGGGAGATAATAGTGATTGATATTAAGGATTGTTTTTACAGTATCCCTCTTCACCCAAATGATAAAGAGAAGTTTGCCTTTTCTGTTCCCAGCGTTAACTTCCAGGCACCTTCCGAGAGATATCAGTTTAGGGTTTTGCCCCAGGGAATGGCAAATAGCCCAACCTTGTGTCAGTTATATGTGGCAGAGTTGTTAAGGCCAGCTAGGGAAAAATATAACAGTCTTATGATTATACATTATATGGATGATATATTGATCGCTGCACCACAGCTGCAGCTGGCAGAGAGTTGTTTGGCCCTAATAACCGAGTTGTTGCAAGGTAAAGGATTGCTGCTAGCCCCTGAGAAGGTGCAAAAGTCATATCCTTATGAATATTTGGGTCAAAAGGTTCTTCCCGAACAGGTTGTTAAAGATATTCCTGGCATTGATAAGTCCCAATATAGGACATTGAATGATTTTCAAAGGTTGGTGGGAGCAATTCAGTGGATTCGCTCGGCAATCCCTATACCACAGTCACTTATGCAGCCATTATATGAGATTCTAAAAGGGGCGTCACAGTTGACCTCCCCTAGGACATGGACCCCCAAGGCAGAACAGGCATTGGAACAGATTTTTGCAAAAAGCCTCTGTTTTGAGTCGCCAAGCCCCAGATGAACCTAAATATTTTCAAATATTAAGAGATACAGGGCGATTTTGGGGATGCCTCTTTCAAAGACATGGATGTTTAGAATGGTTATATCCAAAAATTCCAAAAAAGATTATACAAGATAAATGGGAGACCCTAGCTTGGTTTTGTTTGCAAGCCTCTGAGCGCTGTCAACGCGCATTTGGGCGCAAACCTTTTCTTAACTTAGATCTATCAGGAGAGCTCAGTCATACACTTGCAGAAAATTCCCTGCTGTGGGCCACGGTGTTGACTAGTATGAATATTGCGAAAGTCACACCTCCCCCAGTGGTCCGGATGTATAGTGAATTCATTCTCAAACGCCACACACCTGTAGTGGTATCCTATCCAGTGGCCGGACCAAATATATTTACAGATGCCACTAAGAATGGCCGTGCTGTAGTTCACAACCCGTCACAACCAGCCACGTGGGTATTGGATACCCCATATACCTCCACCCAGAAGAATGAGTTATTTGCCATTATTAAAGCTGTAGAGTTGTTTGATACTATACCCATAAATTTAATCACAGATAGTATGTATTGTGCACTATTGCTTCCCTGCTTGGAACATGCCTATGTGTCTCCAGGATCCACCATAGCCGATCTTTTATTACAACTTCAACATAGAATAAAGGGTAGGAGACATTCCATTTATGTCCTACATGTGCGGTCCCATATATCTATCTCGGGACCTAATTTTCAAGGCAATGATGAAGCCGATAGTGCCCTATATATAGCCCACCAAGATCCTGATCCGGCCCGGCAGGCACACGGTAAGTATCATATTTCAGCTAGATCCCTCAGACGCCTCTATGGCATTCCTAAGATAGAAGCACGCTCCATTGTACGCTCATGCACCGCTTGCGCACCCTTCCGGCCGCGCCCCCAGCCAGAGGGCATCAATCCCAGGGGCGACTTGCCTAATGACCTCTGGCAAATGGATGTCACACATTTAGGACAGAAACATATACATGTATCAGTAGATACCTTTTCTTCCTTTACCTTTGCTACGTTGCAACCCGGCGAGACTGTAAGACATGTAATATCACTCAAATGGCCACCTTAGGTGTGCCAGAAGCCCTAAAGACTGATAATGGGCCGGCATATACCTCTAGGGCCTTTACAGAATTCTGCCTAGAATTTTCTATCAATCATACTACGGGTATCCCCTATAACCCCACAGGCCAAGCCATGGTGGAGCGAGCAAATTGCAACCTGAAAACAACCCTCTATAAACAAAAAGGGGGAGTATGCAGGGGAATAACCCAAAAGGAATTGGCACAAGCCGTTTTTACCATGAACTTTCTCCAATTTAGAGATGATGGCACCTCGGCCACACAGAGATTTTTTGGAAAAACTGCGACCAAACACATAGAGTTGCCACCCCCCACAAGGGCCCTACCAGGAACTAAGATAATGTGGAGGGATGAAGAAGGAAAGTGGCATGGGCCGGTCACAGTGGTTGCAAGGAGACCAGGCCATTTATCCTTTTATCCAAATGAGAATTCTAGTCTCCCCCAAAAATGGATACCTGTACATAGAGCTAGAGATCTTGAATGAACCCAACCCGATTATCGGGATGAGGAGTTCCCTCTCTTTTCCTTTGCAGGGACATGGCCCACCATCCTGGGAATCCTGTGTGTGGAATGGCGATAGAACACCCCACCCCCGGACTCGCGACGCCTCGATGGGGGCCTCTTGGGGCGGGTTGGGTGCCTCTCTGGGTCTCCTCTTATTACTTATTGGGCTTTTATTTTGGTGCATATGCCGTGCATCCACCCGGCATAAGGGCTATATGTTACTTACCCAACAAATCTTTGCTATAAGAGAAGGACAAGATCCTTCAGTTTGGCTCGCCGCCATGGAAGACATGTAACACCTTGGGGTAAGACGGGGCAAGCCCCACGACGGGCAACTTCTCCCACCCAGCCACCTAAGACAGGGCCCGAAGGTGTTGGGTCCCTAGGACGGGTAAGGTTTCAGGGATTGAGGAGACGACCCAAGCCAGGGCACCCCGCTCCCGGCGAAGCCATAAGCTTAGATGATGCGTAATGTTTAGCAAGGCTGCACCGGGCCACAGCCCTGATAAAACAAAAAGGGGGAGATGTTGGGGGCGGGGATAGGCTTTGCTTTTACTGTGCTAATTTCCATATAAGGTATAGGTTTTATTGGGCCATAGTTGGGGCGATGGCGTGGTTTAATGTATATAAGATGCTGTACGCGGAAGCATCTCTCTCTCGGGATGTGACCAGCCGTGAATAAACAACCCCTGAAACCTCGGGTGCTCTGTCTGGGTTAATTCCTCTTCGGAGGCCGGTGACGACCGAAGACTCGCCATGGGGATAGGTGAGTAGAGAGGAGGGGGATATAATAGTTACAGATCAACCCGCCGCTGGTGCCGTAAATAAGGCCCCCGGCAGATATCTTTGAATTTTTATTCTATTAGATAAATTTTATTATTTTTTCTAGCTCTATAAAATAATTTTTGATAGTTTGATATGGCATTGAAAAAATAGATTAAATTAGGTAGACTTGCCATTTTTGTTATATTGGCTTCGGCTGCCATGAGCAATTGATATTTTCCCAATTGTTTAGATTGTTGTGCCCAAACCCAAATCACATGCCACCTGATTTAGAGCCCACCATTAAGCCCCCTTATATTTGTCTTTGTTTCTATCCTACACCCTGTAATAGCTTGAAACAGCTTAAGGCATAGTCCGGGGTATTGCCCAAGGCATAATTATGGCACAAGTTTATCTTAAGAAGAGGCCACCCTGTTCTGTTCTGCTGACCAAGCAGGGTCCCCCACCCTGTACCCAGAACATGACCCTAGCCTGTCCCCATCACCTAGTGACCTTTCACCCTGTACCCTCCACCTTGTTTTGGGAGGGAGCCCCTTTCAGGAAAAGTTGCACCCTTGTATCCTTGCACCATATTGCCCAAATTAGCCCTGAGCAATAGATCTAACCAATGGCAATTCTTGGCTTCTATGCATCCTTGCTTATGCTAGTCCACCTCCCCACTTGTGGTTTTTGTGGTTTTAGCTTTTAAAAGTACTGTGTGTACCCCAGTTTGGGGCTGCCTGATTTAAGTTTATACTCTAGGCAGTTGCTCCTGCTTCATCAATAAATTCACACCTAAATTTATCTTGAACCCTGGTCTTATTCTATGCAACAAGATCTGACTTTATTTGTGTGAAAAGTGTTTTGTAATTGTGTTCATATAGTTCCTGGGTTTGTGTTGGCAGATAGACTCCCAAGTACTTTAGATTGTCTACAGTTATTTTAAATGGAGTTTCTTTTTACTCTTGCTACTAGATTTTGTTGGTAATAAAAAGAAAGGCTAATGATTTATGTGGATTTCTTTTGCATCCTGTAACTTTGTAAAAGTTGTTAATAATTTCAAGTAGTTTTTTAGTTGATTCTCTAGGATTTTCTAAGCCTACCATCATATCATCTGCAAAGAGTGATAGTTTTGTTTCCTCATTGTCTATTCTAATTTCTTTCATTTCTTTTGCTTCTCTTATTGCTATAGCTAACATTTCTAGTATGATATTAAACAATAGAAGTGATAAGGGCATCTTAGCTTTACCCCTTTATAGATAATGCTTTCTGACTTGCAATTGAATCAGTAAGCATTATGTGTAATGGAGATAAACTGGAAGCCTTCCCAATTCAATCATCTCCCTGATGTCATGATCATCTTAGAGGACAAAGGACAAACCACAGCCTGTGAGTATTCTGAGCCCCTGAATGGGGGCTCAGCTGCTCAGCTCCAGTTGACCAACTCAGCTCATCCTGTCCTGTCCTGTCCTGCCCTATTATACTTTTATTTGAGGATGTTCTGCTCAAAGGAAGGCAAATTTTGATGGCCAAAATCTACCTACTTAGCTTGGGGGTCAGTGGCTAGATTTCTTTCTCAAAGACAAGTCTTAAACCCAATTCACTTTGGATCTCATTGATTGGACAACAATAGGTCCCTGACCAAGCACTACTTAATGGATATTTCTTGGGCGCTTCTGGCTCAGAGTGAATGTAAATAGTAATTGTTTCTTTTTTGGCCAGCAACCCAGAGTGTCTTCACCTCCCAGTTGGATTTTTTTTAATTAAAGGGGTCATCCCTTGACTCATTTCTTAAAGAGGTCTATTCACTGAATGGATGTTATCTCACTCAAAGTGAATACTTGAAAAGACCTTAGCTTAAGAAGGCCAAGGTTGCCAACTGCATCCTGGGCCATCTCCAGTCTGGCCAATGGACTCAGATGGCTTGGGAGGAGAAAGTAAGCCTGGTGACCTTGCACAGCTTGTACCTCCCTCAAATCCAATTCAGTTGTAAATCATGTTGTCATCTTTCTGATATCATGGTCCTCTTCAAGAACAAAGGACAAACCATAACCAGAACAAGACTTGCTGAGGTTTTTTATAGTAATCATTCTATTAAAAACAGCTTCAAAGTAAAGATATAAATTGGATTTTTCCTTAAATTGATAAGAAGCTATTACCTAAAATCATCAGTACTATTTATTTTTGCCTTTTTTTAAACAAAATATTTTATTCTGGCTTTAAATAAAACAAGCATTTCCATAACACAGTAGAACAGAAAACAAAAGAGAAATGATGAGGTTGATGATACTGAAAAACATGAATAGATTTGGATGAAGTAATGAAGAGGGAAATGAACAAAACCAAGAAATGTTGAACTAAGTAACATCAATATTGTTTTAGGAACAACTTTGAGTCACTAAGTCATTTTGATTATTATAAATACCCAAATTAACTATAAGGGACATATGAAGGAAGACACTATCTGCATCCAGAGAAAGAACTGATAAATGGAAGTATGTATATAATGATTTCATATATATACATGTATAATGTACATATATTTGAATCTAATGGTAGCGAATATTATTTGTAATATACACTTTTATATAGTCTGTTATCTGTAATATAGTCTCATAGTGTATCTCTTGAACTGAAGTACATGTCTCTGGGGTGTGGCTCAATTCCATCTCTGTTTAAAAGATCTCTATAATGCCAAACTGATTTTTGGGGCTGAGAGGACAACTCTCTCCCAGATGAACTACAGCCCTTCAAATGCCAGTCAGTTTTCAAATATCTATTGCAGTTCTAATGCAGTCTGGCATAAGCACAAATTATCTCTCCATGTAGTGACCATGTGGAGTCTGCTTCCAGTAGAATCAAGACTACATGGAATGGAAGTACCTTCAAGAGACTATGAAGCATGCAAGAATATTCTGTAACTGGTTCTGGTCAGCAAACCACATGGTAAAGAGCAGTTTATTCACTGGGTTTGGAGGCATTCCAAAGGTCTATCATGCCCCAGCCACCTCCTATTTGCATTAGTGCTCTTAGGGGAGCTTGGTGATTCCTTCATTCATGGCTATCAGTGAAGAGAACAGAGCCTAAAACCCTGTGAGTTTGAAAGGTCTGAAGAGAGTGCCTAAACACCCTAGCATTCCAGAGTCTTTTTGAAGGCAGCACAGCACTGATTCTGCCAAAGAACAAAGAATGACATTAGAGGGTGACCTTTTGGACCCTAGCCCAATGGTAGCTTATACCAGGACTCATGTGTCAGTCACAACATATCTGGACTTGAAGAGAGTGGGAATGATGAAGTCACTGAGCTAAACTGAACTTACTCTCCTTGAAACTCAGATTTTATAGAAGAGAGTATGCCCTCCAGGTCTTAGGGAAAATGTATTTGTTCCTTCTGTTTCTCTGGAGTAAATATACCTTAATAAAAGTTACTGTGTTAAGCTGTTGAATGGAACTGGGTTGGTAGCACCTAACAATATGTGAGCACAGCCAGTGGGGGATGAGCCGATGGTAGTAAAGATACCGTTGCAGTCTTTCAGGGTACCTCAGAATCCAAGATATGAGAGCCAATTATTCACTTTTCAGTATGATCATTTACTCTGCAGAAATTGGCAGACTTCATTCAGGACTTGATTTTTTGTTTTTTTGATATTCTAGACTTAAGAAGGTGTCGATGACATAGATTAAACTTGGACATATGTCCTGCTGTATTTTCAGAGATGTGGTCAGTAAACATTTACCAGAACATCCCAACTTAGAACCCTGAGGGTGAAATGTAGCAAACTTGGCTCTGGGAGAGTGAGGCAGAATGTGCTCTCTATATACTGATATAAATGAAACCATAGGTACAGTCACTATCCCCTATACACCCCGTCACTTAAAGCTGTTCTCCTTTATTAAAGATTTCAAATACGTGTAGATTAATAGTTGAGTCCTGTTTCTCTGCTTAGGTCCTTCTTGGTCTACCTCAAACCAGCCAGGCTGTATATCTCAGATCTCTTATCCTAGGAAAATCAAGGTCATTTCTGGCTAGCAAGTTACAGCCTCTCTAGGTTCTGGCTAAATTCTCTTTCAGAGTTTCCCGGAACCCTAAACTTGCTGCTTTTTTCTCTCTGGTTCCTGCACAGAGTAGTACTGTCTCCCATGATAACAACACAACCAAAACCACAACAGCTAGCATTTATGTCCCCCTTTTATGTTAGCAAAGCACTTTCAGAATATTATCTCATTCGATCCTCTCAATAATCCTTGGAGATGCTATTTTTGTAATTCCCATTTTATATAAGAGAAAACTTAGGCAGAAAGAGGTTAAGTGACTTACTGAAGGTCACACAGCTAGTAAGTGACCAAAGTCAGATCTGGACTTGGGTCTTTCTGGCTCTAGGTCAAATTCTTTCTCCATTGTGCCACCTATCTGGCTCTTCTGAGCAGACTTGTTCAGGAAGAACAGAGGGATTCTATTTGGGAGAAATGGGAGCTAATTCTGAAAAGGTAGTCAACCAGGAGCCAGATTGTGGAGGGATAAATATTTCAGTAAATCTATGATCTCATTAGAGGTATGGACAGTCCTTCTACTGATGCAAATAATAAACTCATAACACCTGAAAAGATTGTTTTTGTGACTTGTGGTCACAAAAATTTATCATCTGGTAACTAGAAATCTAGTGATGAGTGTCTCTCTAGGTTGAACTAGCCTAGTTGTCATAGAATAGATGCCACTGGGCCTGTTGGTAAGGCTGTATGGGTCAGAAGACCACTCACTCAAAATGACTCAGGCACTTCTCAGGGTAGAAGCAAAAATTTTATTACTATCTTCCTCAACAAAGGGCATTCTTATATCCAACAAAAAAGTCAGAAGGGAGGAGAGCACTACAGAAGGCAAAAGCAAGATTATAAAGCCCTAACATGAGAATTCCACACCTTCTCCACTGTCCCACCTTACCATTGGTTGGTAAGGCAAGCTCATAGTATTCTTATTAATGCCAACTAATCAGTGCAAAGCCCTCTCCATTCATTACCCTAATTATTACTGATGAGGCTCTAATTTTATTAGATAACACACATAATACATGAGGCCCACTATGCAAGCAAGTGCAGTAACAACCTCAGAATACTGAACCCCCTTCAGTCCAACCTATATGTATCCTTATCTGGGCCTGAGTGTCTCAAGGCCGCTGTCTGCTTTCTGATTGGTCAAATCCACCTGCTGCTGCCAGCTTCTTTTATTCTACATAATTTCATTTTTAGTATTATCTAGGAGTTCTCTGGGAACTGGGAACCCAGCTTCTTCCCAAGGCTACTGCCTCAACTCTTCCCAAGGCTACTATCTGGTACTTTTTATCAGTAGTCTTGTTTCTTGCAGTTCTATAGAAACTTAACCCTTTGCTACCTCTCACACTACCATTCCTTTCCCCAAACTAAAAAATGCCTTCAATTTGGTCTCAGTGGTTAATCCAATCAATTGTATTAATACTCAATAGCTCTTACATTACTTTGAAATAAATGACCTACATGTACATATGAGGAAATGATATTGAACTTAGTTACAAAGTATAAGGAAGTAATAAGAATATATATAGGATGTTCAGAATGGGGAAACTTCACTGCAAGTTATCCCTCACAAGGCTTTCCAACTTGGCAGGACAGGCCAGAGCTCTAACTCACCATTCATTGAGAACTGAGGCTTACCTCCATGTCCTCATAAACTATTTGAATAGGATTGAAGTAGAGGTAGAAAAACATCCTAGAATAACAGGAAGACAAAAATGAACTATTATTTTGATGACAAAGTGCCTTTCAGTCATAATTTGATCCTCCTTGACAACTATAAGTGGTATAGTTATTGTGATTTTCACTTCATGAAGAAGGGTCTTAAAGATTTAAGCAATTTATAAAAACTGCTCAGCTAGGAGTACCAGAGTCTTTCCACATTAGGTCTTCTAATTCCAGTAGATTTTGATTAAAGAGGGAGAAAGGAAATACCTGAATCATAGGAATCTGCAGGGATGTTTGAGGCCTTAAATTGGGGATCCCTGGGCAGTCAGGGGACAGTATGAAGGCCTTAGGGGCCTGCCAGGAAGAAGGTACAGAAAGAAAGATGGAAAAGCACTCAAGGTAAGTTACAGCTTCTTTATAATTTTAAAGAAGTCTGTACCTAAGCTTCCTTCTTTCTCTTTGCCATGCTCCAGATTCCTTACCTCTATAGGACCTCACTCACAATTCTTAGTCAGCCGTGACCACTGGCTGACTTAGTCATGTTTCAGGCCTAAAACCACACCTCCAGGTAGTCCCTCCTTAGGCTATTTCCCAGTGAATTATGGGAAACATGCCTGCACAGTTGATATTAAAAGTGCATGAACAATCCTGATGGGGGGGAAGGGCAATAGGTTCCACAGGGACTCAGAGTTCCTGAGTCTGGAAGGAATTCAGTAGCAGACTTGGAGTGGAGATTGTAAAAGTTTATTGTTATGCTTTACAGCAGGCAAGGGATCTTAGGGAACCTGCAAACTTACAGAAGTCACAGGTATAGTTTTAAGGAGTCAAAACAGTAAATCAGGGGTCAATTATTCTAACTAGGTGAGTAAGGGTGGGATTAGGGAGGAGTTCCTTAACTCCTTAGTGGTCAGTGCTTAAAGGAACATGCACTTTTAATATCAACTGTGCAGGCATGTTTCCCATAATTCACTGGGAAATAACCCAAGGAGGGGCTACCTGGAGGTGTGGTTTTAGGCCAGAAACATCACTAAGTCAGCCAGTGGTCAGAGCTGACTGAGAAATTCCCAGTCTGCCACACATCAGTGTCATGTTTGACAAGTTGGATGTTGGGAACCAAGGCTAAGGGAGACTCAGTATGGGTATAATTGGCTAAGGAGTTAATTCTGTAGATAGGGCATTGAAGGATTCATGGGTGCAGCTGGCCACTATACTAGGGGAGATAACATTTGCCTAAGCTAAAATGTTTATAGATGGTTTAGTGAAGGATTCATAGGTGTAGTTTGTTATTGTTCCAAGCAGAGATAAACAATTCATGAGCTATTGCTGGGCAGAGTGCTGGCAGGAGGAAGGGGCAGAGTTAATGCTCTGAGGCTGGGGAGGGGGAAATGTAATTTTACAGACTGGTTTTACAAATTGATTTTACAGACATAGATCCCAAGTACCCCATCATTCCCAATGATCCCTTTTTTGGACTTGTGCTAATTGTGAGTTGGAGAGAGCTTGTCCTTGGGGCTGGAGGCACCTGCACTTCCTCTGGGAATGAAACTCTGACTTTTAGCTCTTTCCCTGGGATTTAATCCTTTGGTGGATAGTGGGTGGAGACCCTGTTCTTTAGGTAAATTGGTGTGGCAGGTTTGAAATAAAGATTTGCACTGAATTGCATTGAAACTTGGATATATGGGTTTCCATCCTGCTACTGTTTCCTACTCAGAGTTTCATATCTGGGTCAGTATTTTCTTTCCCTTTTGGTTGGGTTGAGTGGAAGACAGTTTTCTCTTGTTAATAGACAAACAGACAGATAGATTGACAGGCTGAGCCAGAGAAAGAATGCAGACATCTCATCACTGAGCCTTTTGCTCCCATAAAGTTTAAGTTCTGATCTAGCCTGAGAGGGTAGGGCAGAAAGTGGAGGTGGGGAAAGCTGAGAATGACATGTAAATTTTGTAGGCACTCCCCTTATCCTCCACTTTGTGAAATGACATGTTTTTTGATATTACTAGCGCTTTGGTGCAGGAGTTTCTCTGTTGAGCCCATTTCTCTGCAGAGGATCACAGGTGAGTGAGTGTCCTGCCTGCTCTTTTCACCTCTCAAGGAATTTCTGTTTTGTTGCTTGCTCATTTTCCATCTCTGCCTTTTTCAGTTCCCTTTTGTCTCTGAGTCTTTCTTCTCTCCTCATTATTTCTCTCTTCCTGCCTTTTCCTGCCTCCCTATCTTCCTTTCTGGGTGTTTCTCCCTGCTCTTGGTGTGCTTGTTGGCACAGTTTTCTGTTTTGTCAGTCTTTCTCTCTGGCTCTCTTCCTCTTTCTGTCCTGGGTCTGATTTTGGCCTCCACAGTGGAAGAGTGATCTGGAGAACTAAGAAATGAATCCCAGGGAAGAAAGGAGGCAGAAGAAACTAGGTTGATTTAGCTAAGGAAAGAGAAAGGTAAAGTAAATTGAATCCTAATCATTAGATCTTTGAAAGATGATTGTAGGGAAAAGGATAATTTTAGTATTTTCTAGCTCTGGGAGAGAGAAAAGAGGGAAGTAGTTAAATTTTTAGCATAATTAATACGTTTCTTTTTTTTTCCCACATGAAAAATTGGTAACTCAACTAGTGTTTTTCCCCCCTTTTCCTTTCCCTCCTTCCCCCTCTCCTTCTATTCTCTTTCAGACTATCAGAAGAGATTCTTATCTCTTGGATGCCAATAGCTTCAAGCTAGACATTATGTGATCAGGATGGGTTTAAGCTATACACCTTAGGATTTAGCTGAGATCCTTTTTGGCTGAATCATTAGGTGATAAATGAAGGCTTTGTGGAGGAGGTGGTAGTCAGGCTGATTTTTAAAGGATGGGTAGGATTTTAATAGGCAAAAATGGAGTGACAAGAAGAGAGCATTGCAGTTAGAGAGAATGGTTTGAGATGTGATAGCACAGAGCATTCATTTAAATTTAATGTACATTTATTAAGGAACCTATGATGTTTTAGATACAGTACAATGTGCTGGTGATAGACGAAAATAGAAATGATTCTTATCTTCAAAAAGCTTATATCCTATTGGAGGAATAATTGTCTGCAGATAAATATAGTACAAACAAAGCTGAGAAAAGAGTTATTTCTAAAAAAAAGTTGTAAATTTTGAAGTGTTATGTAAATATAAATTACTATTATTTTCATTTGTGAAATCAGGGTGTTAGAACAGATCTAGAAAATTATGAAATCTACATTGTGTGGTAAGAGAAGCTGAGACTCCAAGTCTGGTAGCTTTTCTCCTCTACCCAAGCACATTAGAGTATGGGGAAGGATATAGTGAAAGTAGGGACATCCCATCTCCCACCCCATCATTTTTCTTTTTTTCATCATTTTTCTGAGAGTCTTCCCTCTGGTAGTTTTCTTGTGTGAATCAACCCCATCCCCACATCTTGGCTCTTAATACATGCACAATTAGACCTTCCTGCAGAAGAGGCCAAGGCTTTGATTTTGATACTTTTTATCCAACTCATTTAGCATAGAGGAAATCTTTCTACAGACTATCCCTGCCTCATTCCTAGTTACTGAACAAACCTAATCCTTTGGTACCAGAGTTACCAAAAAGAGTTCTAATTGTATGGGTCAGAAGACCACTTCCAAAATAATTCAGAGACTTCTCAAAGTAGAAGCAAAAACTTTATTACTATCTTTCTCAGGAAACGGTGTCCCCAAATCCAACAAGAAAGTCAGAAGGGAGGAGAGCATTACAGAAGGCAAAAGCAAGATTATAAAGCCCTAAGGTGGGAATTCCACACCCTCTCCACTGTCCCACCTTACCATTGGTGCAAAGTGCTCTCCATTCATTAACCTAATTATTACTAATGAAGCTCTAATTTTGTTAGATAACATACATAATACATGAGGTCTACTATGCAAGCAATCGCAGTAACAACCTCAGAATACTGAACTCCCTTCAGTCCAACCTAGATGTGTCCTTATCCTGGGCCTGAGCATCCCAAGACCACTGTCTGCTTTCTGATTGGTCAAATCCACCTGCTGCTGCCAGCTCCTTTTATTCTACATTATTTCATTTTTAGTATTATCTAGGAGTTCTCTGGGAACTGGGAACCCAACTTCTTCCCAAGGCTACTGCCTCAACTCTTCCCAAGGCTACTATCTGGTACTTTTTATCAGTAGTCTTGTTTCAGCCATTCTTGCAGTTCTATAGAAACTTAACCCTTTGCTGCCTTTCACACTACCATCCCTTTCCCCAAACTAGAAACAGCTCTAATTTGGTCTCAATAGTCAATCCAATCAATTGTATTAATACTCAATAGCTCTCACATTACCTTGAAATATGCAATTATCTACATATATATGGGGAAACAACTCTAAACTTAGTTACAAAATATAAGAATGTATATAGGATGTTCAGAATGGGGAAACTTCACTGCAAGTTATCCCTCACACAATGAGTCCTTCTGATGCAGCAGTGAAATTTTGGAAATAATTAGCAGTACTTATCACAGTGTTATAGGATCACAGATTGTAGGATCATAAATTTAGAGCTTGGGAAGGACATTAGTGTCTCTCTAGACTAGCTCCTTCGTTCTACAAATAGGAAAACAAATTTAGAGTGGTTGCGATTTTCCAAAGTTCATTTAGGGAGTAATTGGCAGAACTAGGATTCAAATTAAGATCCTCAGACTCTGAACCCTGTGGTGGCATCATTTTTGTGCTTGACACAGAGCTTACTTGCGTTTGCACACGTTGTCCCTCTTATTCTTTTATCAAACTCCATTCTATCCCCATGAAAAGCATAAAACACCAAGTTGTTAACTACTGTGAATGTTTATTCCACATTATACAAGTAGAGAAGGGATGATGATGTAAATACTGGACAGGAGGTGAATCAGCTTTTATAATTGTTGCATTCTTCTTTACTTGAAAACCATCCAGCTATCATGGGACAGATACCTGTTGGATCCAGGCAAATGGAAAGACTTACTATCGATGGAATGGCTGGGAAGTTCATACGCACTGCTCCTTCTATCATGATATGAAGTTGTCAGCTTCTTTTTCTCCTAGTTTAGCAATCCTGGGAGAGTCTCAGAGAAAGTTTGTATGCAAAGTTCAGTGTCCTATAATTTTTCTAGATGTTTTACATTCCAAGTAGCAAATGCATATGGGCTTCATGTGGATTGTCAATATTGGGTAAATACTACTGTCTTTCATTCCCATGAATATAAATTTACAAAACTTCCTTTTTTTCTTAACTAATAACCTTTCCTCACATTAAAATATTTTAATTAAAGAAACTACATTTACCTTCTCTCCTTCAAAAGAACTGAAATATTTGTACTACAAGGTTAAGTACTGACCATTCATTTTTTGAAAGAACTTTTCAAAATTATACAGATTTTTATCAAATTTCTATACACAAATTGATAGGAAACAAAGACAAAAGTTTTTAGCGGAAGTAGTGTTGTGTTGGAAAAAGGGTATCAGACTTGGAGTCAGAAAACTTGGGATCCAGTTCTAACTCTGCTGCTTATTAGAAGGATTGTCATCTTTGGAAAACTGCTTTCTCTCTTTTAAGCCTGTTTAGCTGATTTAAAACATTCCATTTATTGATATAGTTGAGTATGTGAAAGCTAGCAGTGGGAGATTCAGTCAGAAAGGTAAGTGGGAGTAAGGCTGCACATGTCTTTGAATGCCTGGCTATAGATATGGGAACTTATTTAGAAGATGGAGCAATGAAGGCTTTTGCATAGGGAAGTGACACAATTAAAACTATGCTTTATGAAGATTAATCTGGTGGTAGAATGAATTAGAGGAGTGGTGGGAGAAACTAGAGGTAGAAAGTCTAATATGAGGTGGTCTCTGAGATTTCCTCCCTCTCTAGATTTATGGTCTTATCCAACTTCATTCATTTTACAGATGAAGAAGTTCAGCTCCAGAGGTTAAGGGATTTGCCTAAGGTTACACAAATAGAAAGGGGAAAGGATAAGATTTAGACTCACCTTGTAATGTTCCCACATGAGGGAATATCAAGCTTGGGCAGAGACTGAATGAGCCAAATGGGAGAATTAAGGAGGAAGAATAGTAATAAATAGCTTTATATAATTTATATGGCACTTCAGGGTTTGTAGAATGCTTTCTTTCCATTATCTCACTTGATTCTATCAACAAACTTGTGATATCGGTACATCAATACTTTGAGTATTTGTGACATCACTGGTATGGGTCCATCAACCAAAATGATAGTAGATAGCAGTAGATAGCTTTCAATTACTGTTGTGACTAAAACACTGATAACCCTCTGATCAACGAGGTAATGAATCTCTTTGAATGTAATGAATTTGGCTAGGCCTGACCATAGGAAAAAGACATACGGCCTACTACAGGGCCCATAGTTAAAGCCTTTTTACTTTACTCGGTTATAGAACATACCAGAGCTTGAACCTTGTAGAACCCAGGAACACCTTGACATCACAGTGAAGATATTTGGATTGGAGATGAAGTAAGTACTTGAGATATTACCATCTTAGTATTAAAGATAAGAAGACTAAGGCTCAGAGAAGTTATGTGAATTTGTGCATATTCCTGCACAGCTAATTGAAGATGTCAGGATTTTTTTTTTTTGGCTTGCAAAGCTTTCTTTTTTAAATCAAAATTTATTTTTTAATTAAGAAGTATTTTTTTTCTCCCTCCCATCCTCCTCCCCTTCACTGAAAAAAAAAGAAAAGCAAAACTCTTGTAACAAATACACATGGTTAAGCACAACAAATTACCACATTATCCATTTCCAAAATTGCATGTATCACTCTGCATTTTTAGTTGTAGAACCCGGGAGCACCTGGACATCACAGTGAGGATATTAAGATTGGAGATGAAGTAAGTACTTGAGATATTACCATCTTAGTATTAAAGATAAGAAGACTAAGGCCTAAGAGAAGTTACATGAATTTGCACATATTCCTTTGCAGCTGATGAGAGTCAGGAGTTTTTTTTTTTTTTTGTTTGCAAAGCTTTCTTTTTTAAATTAAATTTATTTATTTTTTTTTTTTTTGCTTTTTTGGAGGGCAATTGGGGTTAAGTAACTTGCCCAAGGTCACACGGCTAGGTATTGTTTGTGTGTGCGTTAAGTGTCTGAGGTCTGACGGATCCTAACTCAGGTCCTTCTGACTCCAGGGCCAATGCTCTACTCACTTCACCACCTAGCCGCCCCATTAAATTTATTTTTAAAATTAAGTATTTATTTAATTTTCTCCCACCAATCATTATACCTTCCACTGAAAAAAGAAAAGCAAAATTCTTGTAATAAATACACCTAGTCAAGCACAACAAATTCCCACATTATCCATTTCCAAAATTGCTTGCATCATTCTGCATTTTTAGTTCATCACCTCTCTGTCAGGAGGTGGGTAATGTTCTTTATCATCAGCCCTCTGGTATCATCATTTGTCATTGTGTGGACCAGATTTCTTTCAAAGTTGTTTTTATAGTATTTTTATTGTATAAAATTGCTCTCCTGGCTCTGCTTAGTTCATTCTGCTTTAATTCATATGAGCCTTCCCAGGCTGCTTTTAAACTATTCCTTTGATCATTTCTTATGGCACAATAGTATTCTATAACATTCATGTGTGTTAATTTGGTTAGTCATTTCTCATTTGATAAGGTACCCTCTTAGCTTCCAATTTTTGTCACCATAAAAGGGCTCCTAATAATTATTTGTATACATGAATCTTCTTCCTCCTTGTTTGCTCTCTTTGGGGTGTAGGCCTAGCAGTGATATTGTAGAGTCAAAGGGATGAACAATTTAGTAGCATTTTGTGCATAGTTTTAAATTGCTTTCCAGGATGGCTGTATCAGTTCATAGCTTCACCAGCAGGGCATTAATGTGCCTTTCTCCCTCCTCAATCTTTACAACATTAGTCATTTTCTCGTTTTTTTCAGCTTCATTAATCTGATGAGGATGAGGTGGAACCTCACAATTGTGTGCATTTCTCTAATTATTAGTGATTTGGAGCATTTTTTCATGTTTGTTTATAGCTTTGCTTTATTCCCTTGAGAAGTGCAAATTCACATGCTTCAGTCATTTATTAGTTGAGGAAGGGTTCACATTCTTTTGAATTTGAATCAGTTTCTTATACATCTTGGAAATAAAATTTTATCACAGAAATTTGCTACAAACATTTTTTCCTCAATTAACTGTTTCCTTTCTGATCTTAGCTGCATTGACTTTGTGCAAAAAACTAAAATTTTATGTGATCCTGATAATCCTTTTCTGATCTTCTTTTTATCTTCTTTTGTCTTGCGCTTTTCCCTATGAATAGATCTGAACAACGTTCTTTTGCTCCTCTAATTTGTGCTTTTATATTTAAATCATGTATCCATTTGGGGATTATCATCCTGTATGGTTTGAGTTGACCCCATTTTAAACCTAATTGCTACCATGTTGCTTTCAGTTTTCCCAGCAGTTTTTGTTGAATTTTGCTTTTTCCCCCCAATAGCTAGGGTGTTGGGTTTGTCGAATCCTAGGCTGTTGTTTGCTTCTATATGTTGTGTAACTAATCTGTACCAACGATAAGTCCTTTTAACCTTTAACCAGTACTACATTAATTATTACTGTTTTGTAATACAGTGAGACATCTAGTACTGCTAAAGTTCCTTTCTTTTTCATTTTTTGTCCTTTTGTCCCTTGAGATTCTTGACCTTTTATACCTCCAATGAATTTCATTATTTTTCTCTCTATATAAAGTAATTCTTTGGTGGTTTGATTGGTATGGCACTGAATAAGTAAATTAATTTAAGTAGTAGTAACAGTTTTTGTTATATTGGGTCAGCCTACCCACAAACAATTATTATTTATTAAGTTTATTTAGATCTATTTTCATTTTTGTGGAGTGTTTTATAGCTATATTCATGTTGTTTTTATTTGTCTTGGTGGGTAGACTCACAAGGATTTTATATATTCTGTGAATATTTTAAATGGGATTTCTTTTTCTATATCTTCTTACTGGGTTTTGTAGAGTCAGGATTTCTCTTAACTCTAGGTGCAATGTTCCTTCCATTGTTTCAATGGATCTTATGAGGAAGAATCAAAGGTGATACTGAGGGTTCAAGGTAACTAGGAAAATGATTGTGTAATAGAGAAGTAAGAGGAAAAAGAAGCTTATTTTGTTAGGAAAAATGATTAATTTGGATTTGGATAATTGCATTTGAGGTCTTAGCAGGACCTCCAAAAGGCAGTTGAAAGAGTAGGCAGGAGTTTCGGAAAGAGGTTGGCTTTGGGACATCTAGATGTTAGGAGTGATCAGAATAGAAGTAATCCATGAATACTGAAAATGTCTGGGATCCCTGAGAGAAGGAAGAGAAAGTGCAGAACCTTGGGGAATGATGATGGGAGGAACAAAAGCAGAAAGGAATCGTCAGAGAGATAGAGGAAGAATTAGGATCGTATAGAAGCTAAGCAAAGAGGTTCAAGGAGAAAGTGGTTGGTGATATCAAATGCTGGAGGGATGTCAAGAAATATGAGAACAAAGAAATGATAATTACATTTGGTTACTAAGGAGACAGGACACATATTCCTCTGAGATAGAAAGGAAGAATTAGAGAATGATAAGAAATAGAAGAGAAGAGGATGATTACAGAGGAGAGTATGGTAACAGAAAGATTTAGAAGTGAAAAAGAAGGAAATTGAGGACATTGGCTAGTCTTGATATTTTCAGTAATGTATAACATGTAATAATTCTGATAAGTGTTTTAAAGCAGAGATAGAATTAGAAAATTAAAGAGAGAGAAAAATATTTAAAATTTTTATGGGGAAAGTAGGTAGGTAGTGAGTCAAAAGGAAATGAATAAAATATAGGAATTCTAATTTTTGTATTGAATAAATATTCCAAAGGGGTGATCATGCCTGAAAATATAAATGAAATTTATAATAAACTAAGAAAGATTATAATCCATGCTACTGGGTAGGATGAATCTAGTAGATCACTTGAGTTTGGGAGTTTATAGATAAGTCAATCAGTTGTCTTTATTAAGGTCACTAATGTGGTGACCTGCTTTCTTCTCTATCCTCAGCAATTTACCTAATAAGGGGCAAATAGGCCCAGGTCAAAAAAGGATCCAGTCAAAGTTGCTATGACTTTTATTTTTAATTAAATGATGAAAGGGATCTTAGACATTCTCTACTTTCCATTACACGGATGAGGAAATTGAAGCCTGAAGAAGAGCTATGACTTGATTCAGATTATGCAGAGAGTGCAACATCTAGAATTTCCAGATTTCTAGGGTAAAGTAGTATAGGGAATCCATTTGTACAGAAGTGGAGAGAACAGGGCCTAAAGTTGTAGTTGTTGACAGTTTAGAAAATATTACTAAAAGCAGATGCAACTGCCCCATGCTTTGTCCCAGGTTCTTCTTGACTTGGACTAAGGTGTAAAGTATAAAGTCATCCACACAAAATATATCATAAATCTATCACCAGTAGGTTCATTATACCCCCATCTCATTAGGATTCTTATCTCCTAACAACATGATGTGATCTAAAAAGCAAAACATACTCACTTTACAGTATGGTATAATGCAGGAAGAAATTGGGATTCAACAGACCCAATATTAAAACATTCAGGTGAAAAGTCAGCTGCCTCTGCTCCCAGTCAGAACTTCATCATTACACTTTTGCCAGAGGAAATATAGTGTCCAGGAGATCTTAAGTAGGTGGCATGCTATCTGGTCTAGTGTAATCTGAATTCCTTTCTCATTCTGTTCTGCACCTGTAATTAGGATGTCTGAATGCTTTGGTTAGGGAAGTCCTCTCTTTACTCCATAGTTAAAATCTCAAAGAGAAAGGATCATCTCATTTACATTCACACTCTAGCTCTTCCCAAGACCCAGAGTCCCAGGAACTCAAGCTTCAGGCTTGTCATTTATGCAGAATGGCAGAAGGAGCTTCTCCTTGGGGCAGCCACAGTATTTTGCTCACTGACAGTGCTTAGGGCTCCCAGCTCTCACCTAGTGATTCAGGCACATCTGAAGAGAGAGGGAGAATGCATGTTCATGGTGACCTTCACCTAACATGCTGCACTATCCCTGTGGTTTTTCTCCTGTGTTCCTCTCTGGTCTGGCTGCCTGGGCTTGCTTCTCTGCTCTGGTGTCAACATGTCATTGACTCTTTAGGGTCTATTTGTTTGACACAATAATTTTGTTACCATCCTTCCTTGTTCACAGTCCCAGACATTTGCTCTCAATGCCTTGTTACCCAGTCACCAGAGAGAGCTGATTTTTATGGAAACTAGGAGCATGGGAAGAAGACTCTTCTGCATAATCAGGGACTAAATCAGGGGTGGGGAACCTGGGGTCTCAAGGCCTAGGTCCTCAGGTTTTGACCGAGTCTAAGTTTTACAGAATGGGATAATCTTGCTATCCCTCTTATTTTACAGATGAGAAAACTGAAGCTGAGAGAAGTGAAAAGACCAAAGTAAGTGCCAAGACCTACATCAATTTTCTATTAAACTATGCAATCTCCCTGAAAGAAACATTTCCTTTGATTTGTTCTAGAACTAATTAATTTCTTTCAAGATTCAGTTCCTTATTCCAACATTCTAGAATGTATTAAATAAATTAGTTTATTCTGAGGAATACTTTTATATTCCTAAAAGATAGTTTGTTCCAATCATGCATTGGCAGTAAAGATGGTATGAATTTATGAAATTTGTGAATATATTTGTACTGAGTTAGGATACTATGTTTTCCCATCATGACAGGAATGGCCAATTTTCTCTTCTACATAATTTCAGAAACTGCAACTGGGGCACCAAATCTGGGGAGGGCACCAGATGGGAAGGACCTAGTTTAAAATGAATTATTCTGTAATGTTTTAACCTTAATCGGAACTCTTTTTTCCCAAGGTAGGATTTTGGCTAATCCTTTTCTAGAGTGGTAGTATTCCAATTTCTACAAAATGTGGTACCTGGCCCTGTTATGACTTCAGAATTTTACACATATATTATATGTGCATATAATATATATTGGGAATATGCTAATTTACTGATGATGACTAAATTTCATCATAATGCTCACTTATAAAGTGAGTGGCTCAATGACACAGCTAGCAGAGCTAGAACTAAAATAGAGGTCTTCTTATTCAAGTTCAAGACTCCTTCTATTAAACCACAGTCTCCTTGAAATTCAATCTAGATCATGTCATTTATCTCATAAGCTTGATAATCATTCAGCAAATGATGGAACTTGGACCTCATGTCATCTTGGTTTTAAAGACTTAACTGGACAGCAACCCCTTCCTCCATTATTAGGATGCCTGGGTTGTATTTAATGATTAAAAGCTTGACTTTAATGATCATTAGAACAATCAATTTGGTCAGAAAGTAGGATAACTATTGCTGCCAAAGAGATACAGTCTTAAGATTCTTAGTTTTTTTTTTCCAACTTTTTTCCTTTGTTGACCTAATATGTTTTCAATCAATAAACATTTCTTTCCTTCCTACCTCTTTACCTACTCCACTGTGGGTTGTGGTGGAATCTCTATTGCAAATATGAATAGTCAAGCACAAAATTTCCTGCATTAGTCACACCCCACTTCCCCACCTCCTCAAACACACCACACACACACACACACACACACACACACACACACACACACACACACACACACAATGTCTCATTTAGCACTTTGAGTCCTCCACTCAGTGTGGAGGTGGGTACTTAAATCTTTCAAAGTTGTTTGTCTTCAAGGTATTGTTGCTGTTACAATTGTTCTCCTGGTTCTGTTAACTCCACTCTGTATCAGTTTCCCTAAAATATGTTCTCGTTTCTGCTTAGCTTTCCTAGATTATTTGTTTCCTCCTTTTCCCTCTCATAACGGAATAGTCATGTTTCTTCTGTCTGATACCATGAGAACTGGAGCTTAAATTCTGCCTCTGGCACTCATACCTATGTAACTTTGGCAAGTGCTTGAACCTCTCTGGGATTGAATTTCCTCATCTGCAAAATGGAGGGGTTAGTCTAGATGATCTCTGAGCACTCTTGTAACTTTGAATCTGTGATTCTATAGATTTCCCTATTGTTCGTTTTATTTTTTCCTTTTTGGAAGGGGGAGGGCAGGGCAATTAGGGTTAAGTGACTTGCCCAAGGTCACAGGTCTAGTAAGTGTTGTGTCTGAGGCCACATTTGAACTCAGGTCCTCCTGACTCCAGGGCTGGTGCTCTATTCACTGTGCCACCTAACTGCCCTCCTATTATTCTTTAAAGCCAACTCTAGATGTGGCTTTTATTTCTATGTATAGTATATAAACTCATGCTTACCTTTCATCCCTTAAAGATTGGTTAACCTTTAATCAGTAGTTAGCCTAATTTTCACTGTTTCATTAAGGACAGAAACAAAAAAAAAAGATACAGAAACGTCTCCAGGTTCTCTGAGCCATGTGGTTATATCCCCAGCTGTTTTGGGGTGGCAGGGTGAGAATTTTTTTTAAACACTTGCGTGGCCCAATAGTGTATGTTGTTACACTGGAATAACCACAAAAGCAGCAACAGATTGAGAGCTGATGGCTGTAAAGATGGATAGGATCCTAGGATCATGGATTTAGAAATGGAAGGTAACTTAGAACCTGATGAGTCCAATACCATCATTTTTGCAGATAATGAAATGAAGGTGCAGAGAGTTAAGTGATTTACCCAAGGTCACATAGCTAGTAAGTGTCTAAGGCAGGATTTGTACTCAAGTCTTCCTGACTCCAATCCCAGCATTCTATCTAGCACTTTTTCACCTAGCTGCCTGGATAGATGGATAAGGGCATATCTAGGGAATCACTAAACCTCAGAATCCATCTGTTTCTTTCTCTAGGTGATCTTGAACAGTAGAATTATGGAGCCATGGTTCAACCATTCAACTTTAGGTGACTTCATCCTCTTGGGCATCTTCTCACACAGCCAAACTGATCTCGTCCTTTTCTCTGCCATCCTGGTGGTCTTCACAGTGGCCTTGTCTGGGAATGTCCTCCTTCTCTTCCTGATCTCTAGTGATGCCCAGCTCCATACTCCCATGTACTTTTTCCTTAGCCACCTCTCCCTCATGGACCTCACTCTGATCTGTACCATTGTACCCAAGATGGCTGACAATTTTATACGTGACAGAAAGTCCATTTCTTTCATTGGATGTGGGCTGCAGATTGGCTTCTTTGTTACCCTAGTTGGCTCTGAGGGCCTTCTACTGGGCCTCATGGCTTATGATCGCCATGTGGCCATCAACCATCCTCTACGATACCATGTCCTCATGAACCAACGGGTGTGCATTCAGATTGTTGCTAGCTCCTGGGCCTTTGGAACCCTAGACGGGCTAATCCAGGTAGTGGCAGCCATGACTTTCCCCTACTGTGGTTCTCGAGAGGTGGATCACTTTTTCTGTGAGGTGCCAGCTTTGTTGAAGCTGGCTTGTACTGACACATCCCTCTTTGATACTCTACTTTTTTCTTGCTGTGTCTTCATGCTCCTCCTCCCTTTCTCCATAATTGTGGCTTCCTATGCCAAAATCCTGAAAGCTGTGATCAACATGAATTCTACCCAGGCACGTCAAAAAGCTCTGACCACCTGCTCATCCCATCTGGCAGCTGTCTCTCTCTTTTATGGGGCAGCCATGTTCATCTACCTGAGGCCCAAGCGCTATCGTGCTCCTGGTCATGACAAGGTAGTCTCCCTCTTCTACACAATCCTCACACCCATGCTCAACCCTTTGATTTACAGTCTGAGAAACCATGAGGTGATAAGGGCATTGAAGAAGAGGCTGAACCACTGGGTTCCTGGCTGCCAGAAAATAACCCCATGTCTGTGCCTGGAGAAGGCTCCCTGAAACTAATTTCTCATACCTGATTATACCTTATGCCCCATATCAATGAAAAAATCTTATGTTTTCTTAGATTTTCTATTTATCTCTTTGAAGGTAGACAGAGGGGACATATGACATTTCACTTGTTATTCTTTTTTGCTGACTGAATTATGAGCAATGATCAAGTCTCATTTCTCAGTATTTCATCCATTCATTCATATAACTATTTGCCAAGTGAATATTGTGTGTGAGATATAAAGAAATAAAGTAGAAACTGTTTCCTTCCTTCCTCCCCCCCAAATGTGTCTCATTCTGAGAACAGAGATATAGATATATGAAGAATATTTCAGGAATGGCATAAACTGCTGAAAACTTAGGTATCTTGTGAAATTAATTGACTGGCTGCTCCTGGGCAGGTTTTTTTCATACTGGTAGAGGTGTTTTCCTAGTAAACTCTATTCCATTTTCTGGCCCTACTTCTTAGTAATAATACATGCAATATGACCCTGTTTTCAGAATGTCCCAATCTGTCATTTCTTTCTCTAATGATGGTCTGAATAGGGCTGAAGATAGTCCTGGAATGGCAAAGTATAGGCAGTATAGTATCAGCACTTCTAAATATGTGAGGGCAGAAACAACTTAGTGATAAAGTATTATGAACTTTTTGTAGAAATTCCCCTTTTAAGCAATATTTCTGTCCCTATTAGTGACTATCCAAATAGGGAAAATATGAACCAAATAATTAATGAGCTGCCTCAGGATGTCTACTTTCCTTAGAAGTTTTTAAATGAGAGTAGATGACCCCTCTGAGGGGAGTAAATTCCTGATCATGTATGAGTTGAACCAGATGCTCTCTGAAATCTGGTCCTACTATAAAGAGTTCTTGGGATGTCTTTTCTTCCTTTGGAAAACCTGGGAAGATCACCTCTGGGAGAATCATGTGTTTGTGCCTTAGAGTAACTATGGAACTTGCTAAATTACCATATGTTAAAAAGTAACAGAAACCCAATAATTATCTCAATGGATTCAGAAAAAGCTTTTGACAAAATACAAAACCCATTCCTATTAAAAATACAAGAGTGCATAGGAATAAATGGAGTCTTCCTTAAAATGAGAAATAGTATCTACCTAAAACCATTAGCAAGCATTATATACAATGGGAATAAACTAGAAACATTTCCACTAAGATCAGGGGTGAAACAAGGCTATCCATTATCACCACTGTTATTCAATATGGTACTAGGAACTTTAGCTTTAGCAATAAGAGATGAAAAATAAATGGAAATAATTAGAATAGGCAAAGAAGGAAGTAAGCTACCATTCTTTGCAGATGATATGACGGTATACTTAAAGAATCCTAAAGAATTAAGTAAAGAACTACATTATATTCAATTACATTGAAATAATTAACAACTTTGGCAAAATTGCAGGATATAGAATAAATCCACATAAATCATCAACATTTCTACATATTACTAACAAAGCCCAACAGCAAGAGATAGAAAGAGAAATTCAATTTAAAGTTACTGTAGACATTATAAAGTATTTGGGAGTCTACCTGACAAAACAAACCCAGGAACTATATGAACACAATTACAAAACACTTTTCACACAAATAAAATCAGATCTAATTAATTAGAAAAACATCAGTTGCTTATGGGTAGGCCAAGCTAATATAATAAAAATGACAATTATACATAAATTGATTTACTTATTTAGTGCCAAACCAATCTATCAAAAATTATTTTATAGAGCTAGAAAAAAATAATAAGAAGATTCATCTGGAAGAACAAAAAAAGTTTAGAGTATCAAGAGGATCAATGAAAATAAATGCTAGGGAAGGTGGCCTTAAATTGTATTATAAAGTAGCAATCAGTAAAACTACTTGGTACTGGCTAAGAAATAGAGTGTTGTATCAGTGGGATAGGTTAGGTACACAAGACAGAGTGGTCAATGACTATAATAATAGACTGTTTGATAAACCCAAAGACTCCAGCTTCTGGGGCAAGAACTAACTATTTAATAAAAAGTTCTGGGAAAACAGTATGGGAGAAATTTGGCATAGACCAACATCTTACACCATGTACCAAGATAAGGTCAAAACGGGTACATGGTTTTATAAAGGCAGATACTATAAGCAAACTGGGAGGGCAAGGAATAGTTTACCTGTCCGACTTGTGGAGAACAGAAGAATTTATGACCAAACAAGAGATAGAGAACATTATGAAATGCAAAATGGGTAATTTTGTTACATTAAAAGGTATTTGCACAAACAAAACCAATTCAACTAAGATTAGGATGGAAGCAGAAAACTGAGTCAAATTTATAAGAATAAAAGTCATTCCTCAAATGATAAGTGGTCATAGAATATGAACATGTAGTTTTTGGATGAAGAAATTAGAGATATCTATAGTCATATGAAAAAATGCTTTAAATCATTATTGATTAGATAAATGTAAATCAAAAGAACTCTGAGGTACCACATCACATCTATCAGATTGGTTAACATGACAAAACAGGAAAATTATAAATGCTGAAGAAGATGTGGGAAAATTGGAACGCATTGTTGGTGGGGTTGTGAACTGAGCCAATCATTCTAGACACCACTTTGGAACTATGCACAAAGGGCTTTAAAAATGTGCATACCCTTTGGCCCTGCAATACCACTTCTAGGTCTGTATCCCAAAGAGCTCATGCAAATGGGAAAAGGACCTACATGCACAAAGATATTTATAGTGGCTCTTTTTGTGGTGGCAAAGAATTGAGTGGATGCCCATCAGTTAGGAAATGACTGAACAAGTTGTGGTATATGTATGTCATGGAATACTATTGCGCTACAAGAAATGATGAACAGGCAGACTTCAGAAAAACCTGGAAAGAACTGAATGAACTGATGCTGAGTGAAGTGAGCAGAACCAGGAGAACATTGTACACAGTAACAGCTGCAATATTCGATGACTAGCTTTGATACACTTTTCTCTTCTTAGCAATGCAAGGATCCAAGACAACTCCAAAGGACTCATGATGGAAAATGCTGCCCACATCCAGAAAAAGAGCTGTGGAGTCTGAATACCGACTGAAGCATGTTATTTGCATGCGCTCTCTCTCTCTCTCTCTCTCTCTCTCTCTCTCTCTCTCTCTCTCTCTCTTTTGGTTTGCTTCTTCTTTCTTGTGGTTTCTCCTGTTGGTTCTAATTCTTCTTTACAGCATGGTTAATGTGAAAATAGGTTTAACATGAATGTATATGTAGAACTTATATCAAATTACCTGCCATCTTGGAGTAGGGGGAGGGGAGAGATGGGGAGAAAATTTGGAACTCAAAATCTTATTGAAGTGTATGTTGGCAACTTAAAATAAATAAATAAAAACCCTATGTGTTGGGGTGGCTAGGTGGTGCAGTGAGTAGAGGGTCAGCCCTGGAGTCAGAAGGACCTGAGTTCGGATCTGGATTCATATACTTAAAGCACACACAAACAAAAAAAGAAACTAGCTGTGTGACCTTGGGCAAGTTACTTAACCCCAATTGCCCTCCAAAAAGCAAAACAAAAACAAAAACAAAAACAAAAACAAAAACAAAAAACCCTATGTGTTGACGATGAGACCATTGGAACATCTATAGAGGCTGTCAGGAACTTCAGTGACCTCCTTTTTCTCACCTTCTTTTGGCTTCATTCAGATACTACTTAGCTTACTGGGGGTGATGAGAGACAAATGCCCAGCTCCATACTTCCATGTACTTTTCCCTTAGCCATCTGTCCCTCATGGACCTCACTCTGATCTGTACCATTGTACCCAAGATGGCTGACAATTTAATAAATGACATAAAGTCCATTTCTTTCATTGGATATAGGCTGTAGATTGACTTCTTAGTTACCCTAGTTGACTCTGAGGGCCTTCTATTGGGTCTCATGGCTTGTAACCACCATGTAGCCATCATTCACCCTCTATAAACGAGGAGAGTGGAGGTCCCTTCCATCTTTAAATCTCTTATCCTATGACAATGAAAGCAGGGCAGTTATTATGCATTATTTTATACATTATTTCATTACGCGTCTAAGATTTATTATTTTTTTTTCTTTTTGGAGGGGTAATGCAGGGCAACTG